>OX246737.1:12584944-12788974 GCA_945910005.1 Isoperla grammatica
GTAAAGAAAAGAAAAGACCCAAACAATGAACAACAAACAGAAGAGCTCGAGATTTTTAAACAACCTGCCTGCAAAAAAAAAACTTCACTGATTGAGTTTAATCAAACTTACACAACTAAGCAAGAAGAACTGACATCCTAGCTTGAAACATGAAACGGCCGTGAAGTTATACTGAAACCGAATTACCACTGACTGGTCTTTATTAGTTGTTGATCTCGATAAGTTACATCAATAACTTTGTGTGATTTATTGTATTACATTACTTTTTATATGTGGAGGGGGGTGGGGGGGGGGGGGAGGGTATATTACCCACAAATATTTTTAAATCTCTCCCTTACACAAGATTGTTCGTGGTTGTTCGACACTATATTATATTGTATGATGACTTTTCTTTACTTTTATATTTTATTACTTGGTGAAGCACAAGAGTAGCTCCATTTTAATTTTCCGGTTTCTTGCGCTTCAATTAATTATGCCACGCTTATCTCACAGCTGCAACAAGAGTGGTAAGATTTATGTTTATTTGCTTCCTATACCGTGCACCACCCTCTCCCGTGCACTAGTGATGCTGCTCCTTGAAAATATGCATCGAAATATACTCGCAGAGTAAAATTCTTTCCGAGGGGCCACGATCTGAATTCAAATTACTGCGAGGGCGCTAAACTTCGAGCGATCGTATTGGAAGAGCGCGACGCGAGAAGGCCTTGAGAACGTGATCGGGGGGTGGGGAGGTGGGGGGGGGGGGGGTGGGGGCGAGTGCACCTATAGTGGAAGCCAATGGAATTTTTGAAATCCCTTGGCATGCTATAATTATGTACAAACACTGGCTAGGAATATGTGTAAATTGACGCATTATTTATTAACGTTGCAATATAAAGTCACTTGATAGATATGAGATGGGATGAGTATCCAGAGGTGGGGATTTAGCCATCCCTGGCGGGGATATCTTTCAGTAAAACAGAGCCAGGGATGAAATTACCAGAAGGGGGAAATCCCCCCACCCCCCCGTCAATTTGCACCCAGATCGTGTTCAGTTCTTGGACACACATTCGTAGGTAAAATGTTCCACTTGACCTGTATAGCCAAGTAAGTACAGTAACTCTTCTCTTATCTTATATTATTGTGTTTTATTTGGTTAATTTGTTTATTTATTGTTGACAATGTATTTGTGTTATGTTTTTGTGGGCAAGCACGAGATAAGAATAAAATGGTTTAAAATAAATAAAAATAAAAACTAAAAAAACTAACTAACTAAGTAAGTAAGTAAGTAAGTAAGTAAGTAAGTAAGTAAGTAAGTAAGTAAGTAAGTAATAGCAAGTATTAGTATTTAGTACAACTAGCAGAGTGCGCAAACAGTAAATATAAGGCGAGATGAGATGAAGCGCTTATACACATTGCAATAATCTCAGTCACTCAACGAAGTGGGATTACTTACTGCTGCCTTTGAGTCAAACGACCGTTAATCTCCAGCCACTTCGTATTTAGCACTCTAAGCTTACGTAGCAGCACACGAGTATTTAAAGTATCTAAATAGATTCTATACAGCGAATTAAGTTGTAAAAAGCTAGATTTAACTAGTTTGCATTTTTATGATATATTCATTGGCAGAAACACGTGTTTTTAAAATGCGCTGAGGTTTTTTTGACTTCCATGATTACTCAAGAAAGGAGACAACTAATTAATGTATTGTTACTTACTTTGTAATGTAGACCTAAGTACCAGTAGCCTACATTTAAGAGCTGTTGAAATTCCTTCACGAATACATGTTTCAGTCATTTTCAATTCATGTAGTAGTATATGACCAATAAAATGAAATTTGTGTCTGTGGTTTTAAAATTGGCAAAGTTAAAGAAATAATTAGTATTTAGTCCGTTAAAAAGGCACAGATCAGATTTTTAACATTTAGGCAGAAACTAAGAAAATACGTCGTTGTACGTTATTATGGGTGTAATTCATCTGGTTTCCAAACATCTCTCTGACTGGACGAACATTAAGAGAATAAATTATAATAAAGATAAATTACTAAACAGAATAAAATTAAAAAGATTATCTTAGAATGTTTAATCGAGTAGAGACTTATTTATTTGGTGCCTGAGCACGACGTAACGTTAAATACAATGACTTCAAAAAGAAATAGTCATAACATTCACAAGTGATTTAGTGATATTCCTGAAATCCTAATTAATCACCTGAGCTTGCAAACGTACAAGCAACGAGTTTAATTAAAACAGTACTTAGATGCTCTGCAGTAATACTCAACTACATCGCCGCTACAACGTTAGCTGTACTTGTAATGTTGCTGCTCATTTAACAATAATCTTTTCCTGCATTGTATAATAAACTTATTTATTTAATACTCGTGGTTATAAATAAATAATACGGTCTGCATTCTTTGAAAGACAATTCATAATTCTTCCTTCTTTTTCTGTTGTTTAGCGCAATTCGATGTGCTCTCTCTCTCTCTCTCTCTCTCTCTCTCTCTCTCTCTCTCTCTCTCGCGCTGCGACGCGAGTCAGGCGTCCACCGGGGAGGTCGAAGCGTCTCTTCTGTATGCGGGGCCACCGCTTGCCTTCCTTCGCTTCGCGTCTTAGATTATAGACTGCCGTTCTCGTACAACAAGCCAACCTAATTTACCAACAGTCTTCAGATGTGTGACTTTTATACAGAAGCATCTATAAGTAACTCGTGAATGCAAACGGGGACATTTTCGGGAGTTCACAAGTAAGAAAAACTAAAGGGAAAATGTCGTTCGTTTTTTAACTTGTAATGTTGTTTCTCTCATATAGACTACTAATTACTTGCAACGAAAATATATTCTTTATTTAAATTGGTGTTGGGTATGGAAATTACCTTATATTGAGTATGCTAATTTTGTTCTAACATATTTTGTTTTCAGCGCTCTAGAAGAAGTTTTTTTTTTTTTTTAGAGGCAAAAGCGTTTAATTTTTCAGCTCAATTGAGTCTAACGTGTCTAATATTCTAATATACATTTGTGTACGAATTAGCTTTTATTGCCTTGAGTCTGAAATGAATATTGTTAAATGGTTTTGAGGTTGGATTGTCATATAGATTCACACATGGATTGCTCTTGGGCAGGTTTCCTATGAAATTGTTATAAATGAGGATTGTACGAAGAGGTCAAATTTAGAGAAATATTCGAATACAATGCAATATGTTTATACTTTGAATATAATTAATCTTGAAAAATTCCAGTGGTTTTAAATACTCTGCAACATCAGAAGATATAGCGAGATATCGTTGATGCAGACGACGCCTAGACGTTATACCATTCCGTTGTGACACAATATTCTATATTACTTTACCCACTGAAACCTTAAGTAGACAATAAATAAACATTGTTTATTGATTAAATATTATAAGTTTAAGTTAGGCCACTCCTCCCCCTTCCAAGTTCTCGACGCAATGTGTTAGCTGTACACTTATAGTAGATTCTAAAATATGAGCTTTACACGAAATGTGTTCTCAAAACATTTTTAAGAAGTTTATATTATATGACTTATAATTTTCTTGGCATGCACTTTTTAAATTCGTCTTCAAAATCGTCTTAGTAACATGAGGCATATAATAGTATTTTCGGTATGTGCTGTGTTCGGGTTAACTCGAGCGCTCCAGCCCCTCCAACCCAAGAAATTTAAATAATTTTAAAATGTAACAAGTTTCAGAACAAAATCAAACTTTCGTAGGTAAGTTTGTAAATGGTGTACAAATACTAATTTCTAATTTTAGTAAAATTTAAATTTAAATTGACGGTGAATACACATTTTAAAATTCTTGACTCGTACCAACTGATTTAAAAACTTTGCGCATTTCATTAAAAAATCTAATTAATTCACTGTTTTCTAATGAAAATGTCGTCCGATGCCTTTGAGCGTGCGTTGTTTTGCGCGTCGGTCGTCTTTGAAAGGCCAAAGTAGAGTCGAGTCACATCCTCGTCGAAGTTCCTTCTTCTCCCGCTTAGCGCTGCTCGGAAGTTTACCAACTCTTCGCTGGTAATTTAGATCTCCAGGACGTAAAACTTAGAGACTTGTTGCCCTTTACCTCCTCGCTCGACCGACCAACTAGGAAAGTTTTCTTGACATTACTTGGCTTATAAGGATTTCTATATTGCCAAGATATTGGCAAATAAGTTGAACACTCTTGCATCTTACAGATGGGCCTCTCCTCCAATTAACTTTCTAATTTCTCAGAATACTGTGATACCTCCACGTAAAGGAAATGGCAACGCTGTAAAACGGAGCAAAGAGGTTGATGACGTCATTCCGCAATACGGTACTGGTGGGCTATAAAGAAGCCAAATGCGCTTTAGTTTCCTTGATTTACGGTTGAAAAGAGTTACATTCAAGCAGCGAGGCTAGTCAAAACCAATAGAAATAAATTATTATTTTGGGTTCTGTTGTGAGCTTCACGATTTCTTTAAAAAAGCCATGGAAAGCTATGGAAACGTACAAAATATAGTGGCACTATGGTATCTGCAGCGTGTTCCTACAATTTAGCCTTTCTGTTCCAATCAATCTACATTATTTTGTTTAATTCTATGTTTATTCAAGCAACGCACAGCACAATGATACTATAGTTATATCATGAGGTAATCTAAAATGACTTCTTATTACTGCTCAAAGACAGGTGTTAAATTTGGTATAAAACTGTTAGAATTCAATATATTCTACAATGTGTTTTAAGGAATATTTTACTGTACAAGACTTTATCTGTGAAAGAAGGCTGTTCCAGAAGTTTGCTAGCCTGTATGTTTGCCACTTTTCTCCGTATTTATCCAGGGATGGAATAGATTTTTACGGGTTTGTGAGTGAAGACCACTCGTGCGGGGTATGTTAGTTCATTTACAACGTATATACTTTTCACATCTTTGAGCCACTCGATACACATAAAAACAGAAAGGATTTTAAACAAAGTTTCTTCCAAATATTTCAATATTTAGTATTCGGATCCAAACCCCACTTCAATCTCACTTTTCCAAAGTCAATACATTAAACTTACGGATCGATGCCACATAACGCCAACGACTTCAAAGAACTGGCTTGATCATGCAAAGCTCGTGATTTAGTATAGCCAGGCTGCTTGCTGCATTGGCATAAGTCATTCATCGTAACGTATAAGTTGTGGCAGACCTCGGAGAAGAAGTTTTCAGGTACAGTCACTTCTAAAAATATGTTTTAACGTCTTCAACATATACGAAGGGATGAAATTAGAGTTTGGAATGAACAAGCTGTTTTTTTTCTCACTAAGTTTCAAAGCTAGAGTATATTCCATTAACTTAGTGGGCATAAAATAGGAACATTCAATGGTATAAGGTACAGGATATTTTCTTACTTCGATTTTCTTTAGTCGAAATTATAAAATTATTTTCCGTAGGCATGAAAGAAACGTAAAGAGCAATTATTACAATCAATGTTATTACCACGTTGATTGAGAGCTATGAACACAAGGTTATGATTAACATATATTCGGACAGTAAATTACTTTTTTTATAAACTTTTATTTGAATTGATCTTCAATAATTGTTGGAAAATGATCACACTGATGGTTGTAGCTACACACGCGTGGATTCCCATCAATTTGTTACGTCGATGTGTTTTCTCGTAGTACTGTACTGTATACTGTGGTTTGGTATATTTTCTCAGATTGGCGCTGGTTCTACCTCTTCAAATAAGTAAACACGTTGAAAAAGGCTGAATGGAAACTGTAGTTTTCCAACTTTTTTATAGAACAAACTTTCCTAACATTTTTAAATAAACTAAGATAAGTGGGACATCTCGCTACGTAAAGTCCATGACTGAAACATTGAAAGCTTTTTAAAGTTGCGTATATACGTGTGCTTTTATCAGTATGGGTGGGTTTAAAGGTTCGACTAACATGTCGGTGATAACCAGTAGTCTAGTCCTGTCAGTATATAAACAAACAAATTACTCGGTTATGCTACTTAACAAAATACTCATAAATTATATTCTAACAAGATGTTATGAAAATGACTCCAATAGTTATGTCCAGTGGTTCTTTAGCTAGTCTCAAAACTTATCTGGGCACACCTTTTGTCATTAGCTTAGATATACATACATTATCGATGTTTGTTAAGATTCTATTATTTTAAAGTTAAACATTAGCAACAACCAATCGCGGAATATTATATATTCATAATCAACACACCTCAGACTACATAGTTAACATTTTATCCTCTTTCTTCATTTACGACGACTCAAGACATAAGGATAATAATAATATAACAAAATTATTATTAAACATTATTAAAATAATCATTCATAAAATTATGGTTGATACACCAACTTCATGTGACCACAAAATGGCCAGAATTATTTTTATTTGATTTTAAATAATTCTCATTCGTGAACTTTCAGGCGTAATGTGTGTACATACATTTGTATTTAAATCCCAATAAAATATGCTTCAGCTTATACAAACGAGACGACATCAAGTATAAACACAACGCAACGCGAAACGTGAAAAGTTATTTTTATGTTGTATACATACAATACATTAATCAGAAACAATCAATATATCTACGCTTCCACATCTTATTGGAACGGTTATGAGTTATGACGGAGATATGAGAAAACTGCATCAGCCAATCCTCGAGAGGAATTATTAAGGCAAGAATGTTCAGCTCTGGCAAGTAAAAAAATGCAGATAAATTACGTCACAAAATGACGTCACAGATTCATTTCTAGTTTTCAGTAGGGGAAATATTATTCAAAATGAAAAATTGGATCCTTGGCTCGAAAATATATTAACGCGAAACATATTTGTGTCATCGTCTGTACAGTTTATCACGTATATTTTGGACTAACGTAATTTAAAAGTTTTGTAAATTGCAGGCAAGTTTCCAATTTAACTAACATAAGCGCATGATTCATTTCCGCGAAATACTTAGAAACGTTCGTAGAACCATGACGATTTTAGAACTTTTGCTACCAACCATAAGAGCGTTTTCTAACTAACAAGAAACAAATTCAATTATTGTTATATACACAGACATTTGGAGAGTGTGAAACAGTTACACATTTCAGCGATTAAACGTAAAGTTGCATAACACGTTTTAATATGTATACGTTAGGATACATATTATGTTAGTTTGATTTTGAACATTATGTTAAAACAGTCTAAGGGAATTCATTGAACATAACCAACTTAATCAGGAAAGTAGGCTATTTAGCATTGGCTTTAGCCAATAGTAGGCCTATGCTGTGTAAGTTGTGTTTAAAATGTTTGTTTTGTTCAACAAACGGTTGTCCTAAACATGCCCCCAGTATCCCGTGATTCGTTTTCAATTTTTGAATTATAGAATGTGGCGGTTTTTCAAAGATTATAATATTCAAAAGCTTATGTATTGAAAAAATAGCTGCGAAATTACAGTGAGCTGAAATGTGTCTTTCACGTACGCATTTCTTTTGCTCGTCGGAGTTCAAACGCCATGTCACGTTTATACGGTAATATATCAGGGAAGAAAAATATTCATGGCCTGCCGTTTCAAATTTTTATTCGTTTCATAGACCGATGTGTGCTCATGTTTTCAAAAAAGAAAAATCAACCCTCCCAGCAGTTGACGCAGCGCTTGCGTTTGACAACCCTTTGTGTGGGAGCGGAATGAATTAAAGACGCAAACTTGGCGGTAGGTAGGTTGTCTCATGGAAAAAGTGGTGAAATTTAGCTCTATTTGAGTTGACGTTTGAGGATGTTTAAAACAAGCAAGCCCACATCAAAGAAACACCATAAACTGTAGTCGGTAACTGAACTGTTTTTATAATTTTTAATCTTAGCTTTGAGTTAGTAAATATTATGGTTTAAAGTAAGGCTCGTAAATATGTTCGTATAAAATTATAAAATCTACAAAATAAAGCTTGAGTTTTCTGCATTGTATTATTACCATTTTCAGTTTTTTATAATGTGCGTAACATACAAAAGTTTAACTTTGAAATTGAAACATTGACCTCTGAGAGTAAAAAACTTTTTTTCTTCAATTTTCAACCACCGGTAGGTCCTACCAACAATATTGCTACTTTAATCCACCTCACGTCGAACTAAGTTTTGGAAAAAAATACGTGATGTGATCAACAATTTTTATTGCGGCTCAAGAACATACGTTGGTCTACAGTATATTCAGTTGTATTTTCTTCATTGGTTTTTTGTTCATCATTGTTTTAATCTACTGGTACGATACGGCGAGTGTATTTGTACTGGTCAAAAGTTAAAACTTTAGTGTGTTTCGCATATTTTAGAAAACTGAAAATGGTGATTATAATCAGTTTTAACACAATTATAATACATCCAAGTTTACTGGTTATACTTTTGTCTTTCTGAAAGCATATAACTATTTTCTTCAACTGTGCAAGGTCTATTACTTGTGACCACAACTGTACATTGTTCAGTCGGACTAGTGAAGTATCCTCAACTCAAATAAACCTGCAGTCGTGGAACGAACCAACTGTAAGAAGTATAAATTGTTCAAGTAGCGTCTACTCTGTATTCTGGCGGGGCCGACCGACCTCGGCCGGCTTTAGTGAGACCTGTTACTCGACGTCTTGCTGGATCTGGACTCAATTTAGAGGGCTCGGGCTTCGAACTAGAAACATGACAAACGAACATGCTCGACATTCACAATAGACGACTCGACTTTTTGAGTAAAACTACAGCGTTCTATCATGTTACGGAAACGAAATTGCTATCTCACGCTTCTTATTATGAGCGAATTGAGATAAAGCAGGCCTATATTCAGTTTTTCAGTTTCAGTTTTTATTTATTTTTCCCATTTGTGTATACACGGATGATACATTATGAAATTTGTATGCTCCAATAAGATAACACTTGAGGCGGAGCATACTTTTTCTCATTATGAATATGGACAATACATGAACAATAATGGTGATTGGGTAGCATATAAAACATTTTAACGTATACATATTACTATAGTCATTTCTGTCGTAAAATAGATTAACGTAGCAAATGACAAAGCCATAAAAGTGGCGGATTTTTGGAAATTAGTTGTCTAGAACGGTGTTCCGGACACGGAAACGAACGAACGATCTTAAAAATAATTATTAATAACTAACTAAAGTTAACGGTTAACCATTTATAAGTATTAAATGGAAACATAGTAAGTATTGGTAGGTTCAGGTTTAGATTTTAGAGTGGCATGCTTACAGGAGCATTAGATACACATATTTAATTCCAGATATTTAAAACTTTTCTACAAATTATAGTTAAATATTCCTAAAGTTAGCTTTTTCAGTGTGATGAACAGTATTTTTGTTACAGTAGTTTACGAGACATACATCACGTGTTTTTATGTTGACTTGGCGAATGATTTACAGTTTATAACATTGTTTATAAAGCTTATTGACTCTGTAAGGAGCCATTTCTTTGAGTGGAGATTGAATAGTTGCTTTGACTTTATATTTCGGGTTTGTATTGGTAAGATGTTGTATAGTTACGGTCCTAGGAAAGTGGCATGTCTTTGTTGGATTCCTTTATTTACCCTATGATTAAATATTTCTTTATTACTTCTCGAACGAGTGACTAATTTATAGCTTTGTGTAGGGTCTGGAGGTAGAGATATCTTATTTGCATGCATACTGCCAAGCAGGGACAGTACATATAGTTTTCGAATTTCTAGGATTCTGGTATTTATGTAGAGGTTGTTGGTGGGGTGATACCGATCTAGTTTTAGAATGATTTTTAGTACAGTGTTTTGTAAAGACATTAATTGCTGCATGTGGGTGTCATATGCATCTCCCCAAACGATAATTCCATACTGAAGGATGGATTGAATTAGAGCAAAGTATACAATTTTTAAGTTTTCGAAAGTTAAAATGTTCCTTAGACTGTACATGCTCGTCATGGTGAAACGTATTTTCTTAGTAATTAATTGTATGTGTTCATTCCACCTGAGATACTGGTCTATTTGTATTCCTAGGTATCTATTGATGTTGTTTTTGCTAGTTTGTGGCAGTCGCATTGTTGATTGCAGCTTTTACAGTCACTGTCATGTAGTTTCAGTATTAGTCCATCGGGTTCAGAGGTGGCTTGAAGTGAGAAGGTCATGTATGTAGTTTTTTCTTTATTAAGTGTAAGTAAATTTTTATCAAGCCATTGGAAAAATTTGCGTAGCCCTAGCTCTGCCAGCAAGTGAACATTGAGCCAGGAGTCAGAGGAGAAAAGAAGGACTGTGTCATCGGCAAAAGTGACTATTTTACAGTTTGCATTAAGAGATCATAGGTCATTTATAAAGATCAAGAATAATAGTGGTCCGAGGACGGTCCCTTGCGGCACTCCATATTTAATTACTCTTGGTTTACTGATTGTGTTATTAATGTTAGCAAATTGTTGTCTGTCTTGGATGTAGCTTTTGATCAAGTCTAGAGTAATACCTCGGATTCCTATGTTCTCCAGTTTTAATAATAACAGTCGATGCGATATGGTGTCGAAAGCTTTCGCTAGGTCCAGAAATATGGCTAGGGGCTTTTTGTTGCCGTCAATTGATTTATAGATCTCAGTAGTCAGTGATAACGTGGCATCTTCAGTGCTTTTGTTGGTTCGGAACCCATATTGGTTAGGAGAAAGTAGTTAAATGGTTTCTAGGAATGAGTTAATTCTTGTTTTTATGCACTTTTCGTGTAACTTTGATAAATTATTTAGTAGGGAGATTGGCCTATAGTTACTAATTAGTGTTCTTTTACTTTTTTTGTAAATTGGCTTTATGTGAGCAATTTTGAAAATCGTTGGATAGATTCCTGTTTCGAAGCTTTTATTTATTATGTGCACAAGTGGTATTGTAATCAAGTCCTTAGTGGTTTGTATAGTCTTGGTGCTAATAATATTAAATGTGTATAGCTTTGAATTTGCGACCCTAAAGTTAATTTAGCTAATTATCGTTAGGATATAACATTTTAATTTTTAAATTCAGATTTTTAAATTTAAAATTAATATTTGGGAGAGTATACCTCTCCACAAATTCTAAATGCTGGAAGTAATCAAGTGACCAATGGAAATACATAAGGGTGCAGAAAATGTCTTACTCATTTAAATATAGGTATATTATTTATGTATGTACTTAAAACAAGCAAAAAAATCTTAATAGTTTTTTTATCTAGGAACGCTAATCGGATGACTAGCTAGCTAAGGATGCTAATCGAGACGAGGAGTTGGTGATATATATTAAGGTGGAAAAACGCCACTGAACACCCATGCCCAGGCCAGGATTCGAACCGGGAACGCAAGAAATACGGTGCACTACTGAGGTTCTACAATACTTCAAAATTGCCCAACACTGAACTGACAAGGGTAGAAAATAAATTCAGATGGACTTGTCTGTTACCAGAATTAAATACTTCCCATCACCATCAGGTAAATATGATTGAGTGCTTCTGTCGTGCATTGTTATTTGTGTTGTGTCCGCAGAACGAAGAGACCAAAAAGCAACCAACAAGTAAGCAATGGCGTCCGTCGCGCTTAACGGACGATGAGTACATCATATAATTGTACTGTTGTTCTGTGTCAATATAAATAAGCAGGTGCGATTGTTGACCAAACGTGGACACTGGTCGTAGCCTCTAACAGTCTATTAGTATAAACACTGCTTTTATACTTACTTACTGATGTACAGTAAATGCAAATAGATTAGTGCAAGAAACCAAACGTAAAATGCAAATAGAATTTGGAGATTGGAATATTATTGAAACTTCTTCTTTATACACTCGTGATAGAACACTGTTAGTGCTTAGAATAATAATGCAGTTTTCATGTATTTATGCATTTCATGCATGGACCTTTGTCGCACAGTATTGCTACAGAATGAAACCAACAATAAAACTATTTGCTCGATTGTATGGATTATTCTTTGTGTAATATCGTATATATAAATAATGAATGAAATAATGGAGAAAATTCAATTTAACTTGACTCTTTTAGTTCACTTCATGTACCATTGTCTTGTTTAATATTGTTGTATCCTTTAACTTAGAAGGAGGTTTTCAACAACACTACTTTTACCCTTTAAATAATAAGGAATTAGTATGTGATGTATATATATAATTGTTTTATCATTATTTAGATGAGAATCGACTTCTTGAACGCAAACAATTCATTTCGATGACAAAATTAAAATAAATTTTTATTTACGAAAACATGTTTTGAACTTCTACCGTAACTTGTTATATTCTTGTATAACAGAACTATTAAAGTGAGATCACCAACCACATCTGTTCTACCAAACTTCCTCTGGAGTTTAAAAGAATTGTATTACTTTGCAATCTTCCTTTGTAAGAAGTTCCTTCAATTCTACCACAAACCTTTCCCCAACCTGACATATATTTTGCAACCCTATACGCATTGCACAGCCTGCCTCACCTCCAATAATTCCCATGCCAGATCATATAGTAATCCTGTTACACTAACAGAAACTTTTTTCATTTGGATCATGGTTGTACAACTCTCTTGTAACCTTCCTGTAATTCTTCTAGTTGCCGTCCAAGGTACCTTTTTCACTCCTACTTCGAGTAAATGTAAATGTAAGTAAGTTATAACCATGTATTTTGCCAAATTTAGCCCGATCATATTTTCTTTCAGCCAATCATTAGACTAAGGGCTTGACTGTTTTGTAAAGTGGCTCACGGTGATGTTCTCCCAATCACCTCACCGTCTCTTTCCAGTATCAATCAAGAAGCTTTTCCTTCTACAAAACTTGACCACAAAAATTTAAAAAGAAGTAAACATACAGGTTTTTGTAGTTCGAAAAATGAAACCAAAATAGCTAGGTTGGTTGAAAAGGAGAAGCGGTAAATAAACAACATACATTTATATTGATGACATATTCGAATCAGCAATTGAGAGTTTTGGGAGGAATCCAACAGCTTACATTCAAAGTACAATAGATTGACGATTTAGAGAGATGGAAGCTACATTGTTAATACAAATATAACAGAATTACACGAGATGTTTCAACGCACGGTTTTGGAGCCCTTGGAAGACCATATAATTAAAGTTGTGATAGGAGAGCAACATGTATTATTATTATTATTATTATTATTATTATTAGTATTATTTATTTTCTGTTAAACAATTACAGCACAATGTGTGTGTTACTGTTATTACAGAGAGGGGACAGGAAACGAGCCACAGCGACCCATACAGATAATGTCCTGTCCCCTTGCCTTATTCTAGTTTCTAATGAGTGATGATTATGAATATGTTATGAATATTATAACGAAACGAAGATATTTACAGGGTAGAAAACATGACAGGAAAAACGCATTAGTTATTTAAAATCATCTGAAAGAAATAATAAACTACATGTGGACGTGAATTTGTACGAATGGAAATGTATTTTATTACCGAGCTTGTTCGTTTCTAAAGAAGTGTAATAAAAGCTGTATTCTTAGGTATATGGAATTGAAAACCATTTTGTTCTTTAAAATAAAGTATTGACTCATTTCCCATTAAAGCGCTTGACCTGTTTGAGTTAATAGAAGATGCATTCGAAAGTCAGTGACGTAAAACGGAATGGTCGAGAAGAAGTTCATGCATAGATCGTACTAAATGTCAGTGTCAGTTCCAACGACAGCTCATAAAACCTGCTCCATGTATTTCCGACCTTATCGTATCGAAGCGGGGTGACATCGCGTACCTCAAGTCGCCGTCCTCGAGATGTGTGGCGTGTCTCAGCCCCGTAGCACATACATTACATCACGTGACCGCAGATAATATCCAATAATCTGGCAATAAATTGCTACGTCCGCCATTCATCAAGAGAGATTCCCCTGGCGAGCGGACCGCGTACAAAACAGTGTCTCTTATTTCCTAAAATAAGTTTATTGGGGTGTAACTTCTCTAGTCTGATGCACTCTCGCAAGGTTATCGAATTCCCCGAAGTGAAGCGAAGCGCCATGCAACCACTCGATAATGGATAGCCACGTATTTGTCTGCAAACGCGGTCCTCGGATCTCCGCCGCAGAGGGACAGTCGAGAGGTCATAGCAATAACAATTTGGGATCGTAAAAACTCAGGCCAAAATATGAATACGCCATTAGTTACTGCATTGCGTGTTTCTCTAGACTTAGTTTTTGTTTTATTAGGTACTTGCGACGGTAAATTTAGTCCAAGAAAATAATGTACGCCGCTTTTTCATTGTGCAGCAAAATGATACAAAACACACAAACAACTATGTTGCTTTTAGCTAGCGAGATAATAGTTAGAACAGAGATAATATCGTGTAGCCAGTGTTCTTCCAAGACAAAGTAACAGATTTTCTACTCGAATTTCTTGTTGAAATACGAACGGAAGTACACATTTCTAAATCCCGTCAGTTGTTCGAGCAGCACGAGCGCCATGTTGGGCTGTAAATGCCCCGATTCGATTTCATTCGCCCGTTATTTGTTCTCGTCATCACAACTGTATAAAATCACATCCTTTGTCTAGAAAAGACCAGCAAGTATTTAAATATACAAACACAGACCTTTCAAAGTGAGCAGACTCAGCATTGGAATTGAAAACTTTGTGGTTGTTTTCAGCTTGGTATCCATAGTCGTTCAATAAGACAGGATGGTCTGCAATTACAACGTGTGAAATGAACTAACACAATTCAAATCTGCTTGTGACTTTGAACTATGTAGCATACAACACGCACACAAACATAATTAATTCTTCTATTCAATCGTCTGTTATTTCAATAGGCCTAATACTGTGCGCCTGCATGAAAACAAATGAGCTCAATCGTAATAGCAAAAGAAGGCAAACAATAATAATTGATTGTAATTAAAGATTTGAAAAAGGAAACTGTGTTAGGATTAGTAGTAATGCGAAATCAAAATTCAATTGTCACAATATCTAGGATGCCAAAACATTTAAAAATCACCATACCTCTAAAATACAAATAGCTGAATGTTGACTGCAAATTTTGAACACGAGATTGCAAACGAGAAAATGTTTACTCAACTTTTTGCCTCGTTTGTTGGCACACTGCACCGAGCCATATAGCATTGTGCTAATGAATTAAATTTCAAAATCATTCTTTTCCAACCGACCAAATATATATATACATAAATAAGACAACACTGAACAGTTACCCGCAATGATAATACAGATACAACACAGTGAATACATCACCAATGAAAATCAAGGCGAAATAGAAGGCTTGTGGTGTGGTCACGTGGAGCCATGAACCATGTCGAGGGTTGTATGGTATGTATGGCGTATTATTGTATGTGTGGCGTATTATTGTATGTATGGCGTATTATTGTATGGCGTAGCAATAATATGAAACTTCCAAGTTCTACGTCTCCGTTAAAAACAAGATATAACCCGAATGTGTTTTATTGTTTTGTTTAATATTCTCTTTTTGTTCATACGAAACATGCTGGAAATGGCAGTGGAAATTTGCATTGCATTGAACGGTAAGATATATTGCAATTCGTGTCTCAGATCTGAAATGATTCAATATATTTTATTTTTTATTAACCAGATAGAAGATGGTGAAATGTCAGTTAAGACTATTATTAATAGTTGGTAACCAGAGGAATCCAATCCACCTCATTATTTAAACAAGACAGATATCTTTAATTTGAACGCGATCTCTCTCTCTCTCTCTCTCTCTCTCTCTCTCTCTCTCTCTCTCTCTCTCAGACTCTCCCTCTCTCTTCTCGTTTTACCTATGCAGACCCCTAACTAAACTTGAGTCAAGTGAGTAATCTGCCGCTCATTCTTCCTCCTGCGAATGTTCCTCATTATTAGATAAGATTACAGCGGCGTGATTCCCTCCTTCCGTTTGACTATTAAAAGGTTCGAAAGGAAACAGCTTTAGAATTGAGAAAAGAGACGAGCACATTAAAACAGATAAGAAATACGCGAGGGTTCTGTAAAGCTATCACCCTCTAATTAAATGACATCTCGGATATCGACTAAATGGTTAGAAAGACAAACAGATCACATTGATTTAACACTTAGGCGTCAGCCATCTTTGTTTTCATTCCAACAGAACTCTTAGCACTCGTCTTGTGAACTTTCCAAGTAACCTTTTCAGTGTTCTCGAAGACAGAAGGACTAACTTCGGTGAGAAATACGTTATTTAATACTTTCGAGGGCCACTTTCCACTGCGGGTAAACAAGCAAACATGCATCGCACGCTAATGGATCGTCCTCAAAGAGAGGAATCTTCACGCTGGAATAAAGTTAATACTATACATAGTACTTAGTACTTAGAACTTATTAGTACAACTACTAATTATTGGTGATAATTACACGGGAATGTGTTTTTTAACGTAATTTTATTTTTGATAGATTTTGCTTTATCTCGGATTGAATTTTCAAATATGTCTACTGATATGATTACAAAATATTTCTTAATACAACTACGCATATTTTCTGTAATTTCATGCAACTGCGAACACCCCACCAATATTCTGCCTAAAAGTTCTCAAAGCTACCGCCTATGTACATAGCTTAGATTTGTCGTTGTTGTTGTCATAGTTAAATCACTTTTAGACAGCAACATATTGGCAGCAATATTGGAAATGCAATTTCTACCTTCATTTATTTCGTCTTTACGTAAATTAGGTCTCCTTTCTTGTATTTTCAAAGCGGAGCTAAGCAGAAGAAGTACGTAGGAAAAAAAAGAAGTACGAGAAGAAATTGAAACAAGAAACTTTTTTCAAACGGAGAGTGAATGTTCCAATGCATTAGGAAATTAAAGTGCTGAGAAGAGTTTGGAAAACTGTTAAAGGAGCCAAACCAAATATCTTCAGTAAACCAATGAACCATTAAACCATTACTTCGAATGGGAAATCACCTGAAGAGGAAAGTTAAGAAGATAGGATTTGATACTAAACTTATTAAGATTTCCTCGGTGCGGGGTCTATTTTCTTGCTCACATTAGGTTTAAACCCGGACCCAGCCTGCGAGGCGAGGGGTAACCGGCTCTAAAATGATTGATCAAATCTATCATTGAAACGATATTCAGTCTCGTCTCTAGTATCCAACTTATATTATTATGTGAAACATCAATTCTACTAAAATGAAGAAAGTCCAGAGTTCGATTCTCCAAAGGAGCTATAGGGGCTCATTTTCATGATTTCCACGATTGTACATTATTCCTTGATGAGGATAATAATGTAAACGATGGCAGTAAAGAAAAATAAAAACATCTCACACCGATTTGGCATTAGGCTTACACCGTTGTGGATATTATAAATTTTCAAGCCTTTTGTTCTAGCTTTACGTTCACATAATTATACTTATGTATTATAAATGTTAATATTATGTTAATGGATGTTTTTATTATTGTAAATCGTCGTTTTAAACTATAATAATTTTCAGATTTTTTTTTTTAATTTTTTGTTTCCTCGAACTTAGTCTAAGCTTGTTTTGTTTAATTGTGGAGAATTAATTATTAGCAGTGATCGATTAAGTGTTGGTCTTGTAAACCATGGTTCAGTACCCCCACATTTCACTCCTACATGACCTTCATATGACCTGCATGCATTAGACTGGCGCGCGTGTTCCCGCCATCCCGCTAGCGCGGCGGAAACATAATATTGATGTTAAAGAAACGGAATGACATTTTGTAGACGTTTATTTTCCAAGATAATTATCTCGAGAGGAACTTTATAGAGATTAACTGGACGTATTTCACTGGCGTCGCGACGACAGAGCGCCTAGCGGACGAGACGTATACTCACTTCGTCTCAGCTTTACTCCCTTATACTCACTACGGCGTAACA
This sequence comes from Isoperla grammatica, assembly GCA_945910005.1. Lineage (NCBI taxonomy): Eukaryota > Metazoa > Arthropoda > Insecta > Plecoptera > Perlodidae > Isoperla > Isoperla grammatica. Next base: position 12,602,704 of record OX246737.1, read on the forward strand.
CCTTCTTGTTCTAAAGCACACACATTACATTACTAACCTTTCATTTCAAAACACCGGAGAAAAACCTAGAGTGAATAAAATAGTATTTACAAATGGAAAAAGAAACATAAGGTTTTCATTTGATACCAACAATCTCTCAGAATGTGATACTTTCAGTCGCCTGCACAACGATATGAAGATTATTCGGTCAGGTGGAAAGGGGGTGGATGTTAGGGTGGGGGGAGGGGGCACCCGTACACTTATGCGGTCAACCATCGAACGACCCAAATGGTGATATTGAACAAGGACGTAAATCCCTGTAATACCTGTGACTTGGCTCCAAGTATTCCCCAAGGTAAGTAATTACTTGCGCCAAGTATAGCAGACCCGACTGTACGATGTTTCACCACTGTACAGCAGGGACCAGATTCACAAAGGTGCCTAAGTACTAAGACGTTCTAGTTTAGGCAAATCTTAGTGATATAAATCACGCATATGTCGTTCTGCAATGTCATAAAGATAATATATAGTAAAATATCAAAATTTAACTAACAATGTTTTATTTGTGAATGTGTAGTAACAACCAGAGATGATTTATCTTGATTTATCTTGCTAGGATCTTCCTAACTTAGAACAGCTTATAGAGTTAGGCATCTATGTGAATCCAGACCCAGGCTATGATAGTAGACGTCTTTTTTTATTTTAGTGTGTAATAGTTTCCAGTTGCGTTGCCATGATTTGTCATTATCAATGCTAAAATTACGATTTAAAAATTAATGTTTTGTCTACAGATCCACTGGGGCAATAATCAAATGAAAATCAAAGTTGTTAAGGCCTGCTGGGAAATAATATGATTGGGTAACAGTCCCAGAAGGTTGATGTTACAAACTCGAAATATATTTGTTTATTATTCTATCTATTATAATTTCAATTTTTCTTCTCCCCATGAAAATATAACATCAAACAACAAAGCGAGTTGAATTATACAAACCAGATAACATGCTAGGTTGCTGAGTGCCAAGAACTGTGAGCACTAGTACAAACCACGGGTTTCAGCGACGTTATTGCGGCAGCCTATCGTTGCGGAGCTTATATTTATGAAGACGGGGCTTGAATTGCAGTGTAATAAGAGTGTCTTCTTCCATCAAGCAACATTACCTGCCGAGGATAGATAGCGCCACTAGTCTAGTGCTCGACGGTAGACCCGCCTGTCGCCTAGAAACAAGCGGACTTCAACTGGTACAACTGTTCAAAAGAGAACGAAGAAAGGAAGTACGATTGGCAGGGATTGTCTATGTGGATATTTTCCATTGATGACTCATGTTTTGGCAACAACTCATTCGATTCTTGATGATTCCTGTTGTTTTACGTCTACATTGCCCTACAATCATGATCTTCAAGACGATGAGAAGTGATAGATAAAGATGAATACATCCCAGGGCTTCATTTCACAAAAATGCCTAGAGCACAGACAACCTACAATCCCTTATCTGTGCCTAGAGCTAGATAAATTAAGATAAATCATGTCTGGGTATAACTACACATTTACAAATAAAATATTATTAGTTTAATTGTTGATATTTTACTATATTTTATCTTTATGACATTGTAGAACGACATGGGCGTGATTGATATCACCAAGATGTGCCTAAACTAGAACGTCTTAGCACTTAGGCACCTTTGTGAATCTGGGCCCAGTTATTTTATGGGTTTACTCTTCGGGTTATTAACATGGTACCGCCAGGGTTGTTAGAAGGAGTAATCGAGATTAAAAAATGTAATTTTTTTTAAAAATAGCCATACGAAGTTAGAGTGAAACGAACAAAAATTTAATTGCCAAATGCTTAAAATTTAAACTAACATGTTTGAGGTGCCCTAATCTTATTACGACTCGGAGTGTCTCGCTCACATTACGCTCAGTCTAAGCTACGGAGGACTTGTTGATGACAGAAGCCAGCTCACCTCAGACTCAACATTCGACAGCGCGCAACAAGTACTTTACTTGTCTCTCTTTTAGTCTTGTAAACTTGACATTTTGACCAGTTGGTTATTGTTTAAATTGAAACTCGACGTTTAATCATTTTCGATTCACAGATGTTTTAAAAGTAATACATTTAAAATTAAGGAATATCGAGATTCAATTAGGAATTAGGATATAATTAATAATAGGGATGATAATAATAGGAGATGATAATATGATAGATAATATGATAATAATAAATTAATAATTAGGATGCTATGATGTTCTTAAAACCACAAATTTCTTATTTGAATCCTAAAAACCGATTTAACGCCTTCGGTCACAACTGTCGGTGAGGTGAGACCAGTTCACAGCCTATATAAGTGCAGCTTTATGCCATCTAGATCAGGAGTCAGTACCCTCCCCTAACTTTTGTAGGGGAAATCAGTCACAAAAATAGTCAGCTACTGCTAGTCGATTACCTAGATTTGCACTGCCGAGCACATTGAATAGCTTACGATTTAGATTCTGATAGAATTTAAATAACTGAACATGCTAAGTGATTTATTTAAATTATCATATGAGAGTTCAATTGGGGAACAGGTTAGCTTGCTACGTGCTTTGTAAACCTGTCGTAAATATTTACATAGATTTATTTTATGTTTACGTTGTATGTGTCTCTAATTTGTTTCATAATACGTGATAACTGTGATGTTAGAACATTTCTTCCGATTTTGAAGAGTAGGCCTACCTAGTGAACTTAAACATAAACTTGTTACCCTTCTAAGCCTTTTGTCAAATCGACGCCAAAAATGTTTGCTATTATCTAATTAAGTGTGTGATGATAATAACAATAATAATAGAAAAACTACATCCAGGTAAATGAGGACTTCAAAAAGTAAAAAAAAAAAACTGTTTGCCAATGTGAGTTTTATACGTGTCCTAAAAAGCAAAGTTGTATTACCATTAGTACAAACTTGCACCATGCTGTTGTAGAGAGATTTAACTATGAACAGAGCTTACACTTTAACATAAATTTTGTGTCTATTTTATCACGATAGGTCTACCTTATCGTGGTGGGCAGGTTTACGTGCTTTGGCCATCTCGAAAGCTATGCCAGCGAAAGCGCATGCTTCTGGTAGTAAGTAAGTAAGTAAGTAAGTAAGTAAGTAAGTAAGTAAGTAAGTAAGTAAGTAAGTAAGTAAGTAAGTAAGTAAGTAAGTAAGTAAGTAAGTAAGTAAGTAAGTAAGTAAGTAAGTAAGTAAGTAAGTAAGTAAGTAAGTAAGTAAGTAAGTAAGTAAGTAAGTAAGTAAGTAAGTAAGTAAGTAAGTAAGTAAGTAAGTAAGTAAGTAAGTAAGTAAGTAAGTAAGTAAGTAAGTAAGTAAGTAAGTAAGTAAGTAAGTAAGTAAGTAAGTAAGTAAGTAAGTAAGTAAGTAAGTAAGTAAGTAAGTAAGTAAGTAAGTATAAGTAAGTAAGTTTACTTCCATACATATTGCATAATACATTATGCAATAAGTAGGGTAGGGAAGCGCCAATAGGGGTATGGCACAAGTGAAGCGTTAGAATACCAAAGGTTTAAAACTAAACGAAGTTAAACAGATTTTAAAAGATTCCTTGACATATCTGTCTACTTTAAATCCCTTCGTCTTTCCCAGTTGAATCGAATTGTGATAGGGGACTCTTTAATCCCTAGATCTAAACTTTTTTCCGAAGTCTCCCTATCGTCTTTACACCTGTCTGCACACAACGACCCCGATCAAGATGTCAAGTCGCTGGCTGTGTTTGCTGCAATGCACCAGCATCAACTGCACTCCACCTTATGGGCAAAGTACATTACCCCAATCTTGACAGCTCACTGGCAGTTTTGTTTGCCTGGAATTTTAGCGACAATTGTTTTAGCAACGTGGCTTCAATGTGATACAACCAAACTTATCGTCTATGTCAAGACGGTTCAAGAGTAACATTTCGGTGTAACAAATTGTGATGATAACATCATAGTCTTCTCAAATCTAAACGAACTAAATTAGATAATTTACTTGTTTTATTTCACTTCTAAAATTATAAACTGTCATGATGTATGGGATACTTTAGTGTATCAAATTGTTTACACACCAGAGTAACGTTTTAAACATCATAAATTATTGTCACCCAATGGTGTTGAGCTTAATCTGGTCATATTGTAGTAGTTTTGGAAAATACTAACGAGACATTATACTTCTCTCTCTCTCTCTCTCTCTCTCTCTCTCTCTCTCTCTCTCTCTCTCTCTCTCTTTGTATACAAGCACAATTTGAGATTTATAATCCCGAAGATGATGGTTAACGATGGGAATAATGAAGTTATCGTATGTTCACATGCAAGCCAGCAATTATCCCCTTTTATGTTGATTAATTCATGTTGAAGTTTAATGCACCTGTATAACTTGATAACTTATAATGACAATGTATTATTCCACGATTAAGTAGGTATACAGTAACCGCTTCGAAATGTGCATTAGTTACAATAATAATGCAGCACATGGTAATGTTCCCGTGGAAACCATCGATTCGCTCCAGGACTGGACTAATTTGTTTGATCTCCACTGGAAAGTTACCGAGTCGCCTTAACACGTTCGGTTCTCGCAGCACTCACAGTAGCGAGCGTTGAGTTTGGAATTATTTATAACGGTCGTATTGGTTGATATACTCGGAAAGTTTCATGTTGCCGGGGGGCAACCCGTCCAAGGCGACACTTTTATGAGGTCGGGCTAGTAATTCGTACGCCCCTAAATGTACCTTGTTCCTTGAAGGGGGTGGGAAGAGTTATTTGCGGAGAGCAAGGAGTTGAATCGATGACTGTCCAGACGCCTGTTCTCATGAGACTGCTCGCCTGGCCTGGCACGCCAGAACAAATACTAGCGAGGAGTGACGCTGCCACCTATTTCGTTCTACATACGAACCAGCGTCTATCTACTCTAATTCATAGGTTGCACGTACGTCACTTCTTTGCGCGTGGCGGCCACATTTGTGATCAAACTTTGTCGTTGCCATGAAGAAACAATTGAAGGCTGTTGTGGAAGAACACGGAAATTCTTTCTTCTTCAAAAATTCAGCCTGTTTTTGAAATAAAATTTGTATGTGTAATATTTTTTTTTTTTTAAATTATTTATGTTTACTTTTGAATTCTAAATTAGGCTTATTTATTAAATTTGAATAGTATTTGACAATGATCTAGGATTGGTCCTCATCAATTGTGTCGCAATCATGGCCGCTGTGACGTCACGTGGGAACTATGAATACACACCAACAAGGCTTTCTATTAAGTTGCCTTTTTAGAATGAATTAATTCAAACTAAAACAATACGTTACGTTCCACCCTCATACTATATATTTTAACACGGACCTGTTTGCTTTGCCGAAAACGTATTTCAATTTTAATTTTGGCTTTGTAATTCATTTTAGGTTTACGTGTTACGTGTCTCGCGAAATAAAAGTTTGCTATTTATTACACCCCAACCCTGGTACAAATATGGATATAAGTTGTTACTAACCTTTATAATCCTTTCTAATTACGAAAGACAATGGAAGTAAAGAGGGAGAAGGAAGAATGAAAACGGGATATTTCATACTTCTTTAACGAAAAGTTATTTAATTTTAGTAAGTTCTCGCAAACCAGGCTAATAAAGATTGCACTTCCCCTTCCAAATTATAGGCAAGCTTAAAAAAGTGTGTAGGCCTACGAAATGGCGAATTTATTTTCCTAAGCGCTCTGGCGCGTTCTAAAAAAAAAAATACATTTTAAGAAGTTGTTTAAAATCTCCGTCCAAGAGTTTCTTGAGAGGTAAGTTTCTCGGCGAGGTTTCCCACCACTCGTCGGCAGCCACGACCCCACGACCCACGACCAGCCGAACACAAGGACGCGTCGATCCGCTCTTCACAGAATTACAGCATCGTTTTTATTATTCGCGAAGTGAAGAAGGAAATTTATTATTCATGTAGGATGGTGGACTCGTGCACTGAAGATGAGAACAGGTCACCCCCCTCCCTTTCTCTACATTGACCCCCACAACCCCCATTCCGAGCTATGTTGGGGCCTCGTATGGCGAGAGTTTGTGAGTATTGCGTTGCTTTGAGGGTGGGAGTACCCGTGATAATATTTTGCTGCTGCACTTGCTATTGGGTATTGTTGTGTAACAGGTATTGTATTGTTTCCCTCCTGCACTTGCTACGATGTTACGAGTACCCATTGTTACCGTGACATCTTGAGATTAGGGAAGGACAGAATTAGTATTTTCTGGCTGGTATTTATTTAAAGCTATGAAATGGAATATGGAGGGGCTTTTGCTTTTCGTGTTGCAAAATCTTAATTTTCAACAAAGTGCAGGACCAAAATTGGGTTCATTTAGACAGTTGGTGTGGCGAGGGATATGTTGTATATAGCATCATAATAGGGACAAATGAAGAAACATGAATTTCTAACAGTTTTAACTACATATAACAAGACATGCACAACCCGTGAAGGTCTTAGGGGTTATAAGGCCTGTGACTCAAGGTCACTCTTATAGTGCCTACTTGACACAATGATGTGCACATAAGCGCACACAAATCTGTGAGTATTTAAAGCCAGGATATATTTAGATTTAGCCTACTTTGCAGAGATTAAACGTAATATTTCAATAGACTGAGTTCCGTCCATAACAGAATATTTGATGGGTGAGAATTAAAGAGAAAGACTATATTTGAAAGAGAATATAAAGAGCAAAATATGAATTAAAAATATCTTTCACCCAACTGTCACAATAAAAGTTTCTTTAAACATGAATCCATTGTCTTTCTTGGAGTTCCCCAGTAACGTTGATTATTAAAATGTAATGAAGATATTATTAACTCGGTATAAACATCTGGATGAACTGTGTTTGCCTAGTTTATTTGAAAAGACAATAATTTCGTTATGTATTATACACATTCTATTCCTAGATATTATGCGGATTGGATCTATTGGTACATAACACGTACAGAATAATAATAATAATTTTGGCAGCCACTTTGACCACTGAGCCGTATTTAGGGTACCTAACACGAGAGTTTGTAAAATTCAAGATTATTTCTTACGTATTCTAATAGGCAATAATATAATCCCCCATCTTCACATGTTACAAACAATGTATCTAAAAATAACAAATAAGACTAATCTTAATTCGCCGTCTCTTGTAGCCCTGTTTAGATTCCCAGTGGGGTAGGTTTTTTCTACATGATGTCTAATATGCCGTTGTTGCCGTTGTTACCGTTGTTGCCGTTTGCCTTTTCCAGGTCTGAGAGCATCAATATGTTTTCTGTTCTTTCCTCCAGGCTTGCTTCCATCGCTGAAAGTAATAAGAACAAATACTATAAATCGTGTATCTTCCATCTTGAGCACCGTATTGTTCTTTTGTTCTTCCCTCGACTTAGCTTCAACTTGTTTCCTCAGACGACGGGAAACTTATTTTATCGTAAAGGATGGTCTCTTGACACTTTGATTAAATGCAATTTTAGAAATGCCTTTTAGTGAGGTTGGGAATTAAGTAAGTAGTTAGTCTTACAAGAAATATTCAAAAATGTCGTTATAGAAAAAAGTTCACGAGATGATTGGAGATAAAAAGAATACTGACAAGAGGGTTTGCAAGTTTGTTTGGGAAGTACGATAAATATGAACGTGAAAGAGAGTGTAACAACTGTTCACGAGGGTGCAACAACTGTTCACGATAGTGTAACAACTGTTCACGAGGGTGCAACAACTGTTCACGATAGTGTAACAACTGTTCACGAGGGTGTAACAACTGTTCACGAGGGTGTAACAACTGTTCACGATAGTGTAACAACTGTTCACGAGAGTGCAACAACTGTTCACGAGAGTGTAACAACTGTTCACGAGAGTGTAACAACTGTTCACGAGAGTGCAACAACTGTTCACGAGAGTGTAACAACTGTTCACGAGAGTGTAACAACTGTACACGAGAGTGCAACAACTGATCAAGAGAGTGTAATAACTGTTCACAAGAGTGTAACAATTGTTCACAAGAGTGTAACAACTGTTCGCAAAAGTGTAACAACTGTTCACGATAGTGAACAATCAGGTGAATGTGAAACTTTATGTATTACCAAAGTAGCCTACATGAATCTGTATGTGTAACTTGAGCTTACTGTTTGTATTATCATCACGATCATGTATTTTACATCTCGGTACAAACTGGAGTAATCAAATGCACACCAATAACCTAATATTGTATTCATTCAAGTATTGCAACATTTTAAAATATAAATATATTGTGTTACATACATAATAACATATCAACTCATAAAAACAGTTTTGTAAAGCCATTACGACACATAACTAGTTCGTAGTGTAAAATAACCTGGAGTCAACGGCATTCAAATCGATAAAGGTCTTCCACAGCAACCTTGGTGATGCTCTCGTCACAACCGTGACGTCACAGATGTGAGGTCATACCAGTTGTTCCCAACATGACAACTTGTTTTGTCACTTCATCTTTCACGGAATTGATGTTTTTGTTGAGCTCGAGTTGGGAACATTTTTTCCAATACAAAACATAGATTTTTGCTCGTTTAAGCTTTGTTATGGGGTAATATCTCATTGTAAATAATTTTATTTTGTTAACACCAATAAACATATAAGAAAAAATTGCTACTTTTCGTGTTCTTTAATTATTTAAGTGGAAATAGTTCGCCATCGAGTGGGCGGGGCTTGTGCGGCAGTGGAAGAAGCCGTGCTGAACTTTTAAATGGCTGCCTTTTGCAATTCAGAGAAAGAGCTGAATTAGTTGAAAATTTATACAACAGTTGGTGAGTACCATATGTTACATTTATTAGATATATATGAAATTACGCATTATTACTGGGTTACTTCCTGAAGGAGTGAAACTTTTATCTGGTGTAGTAAAGTAATGTACATTTAGTCATATTTACGATTCACATGTCCAAACAACAACAAACAAAGAGAGGCTTGGTTCGAGTAAAAGTAAGCCAATTGGCCCGAGTTAGGCCTAGACCTTGCCATATCCTTAGATATTTTGAAAAGTAGGCCTAGGCTGATTGGATTGGATTCACAATTAAAACGTAGGCATACGCCCTAGGAACAGGGAGGACCTAGGCCCTAGCCCTAATCCCGGGTAGGCCTATAGGCCTAGGCTTAGGCCATGCCCAATGGACTAGGCTAGGCCATAGAGATATATACTTCCTCTATGGCTAGGCCTAGGTAGGCCTACCTATAGCTATCTTATAGCCTAGGGTAGGGCCTAAGCTTAAATTCTGCATGTCTGGGCCTTCTTTTGTGTTAAATGTAGTTTAATGTGTATGTATTGTAACTGGGCCTGGGCTAGGCTAGGCTTAGCCTGCAGCCAAGACTTGAGGCCGATGTACAATAACACTAGCCTAGGGCCTAGACCTACAACCTGTCTACAACTATTAACTAGTGTAGGCTGTAAGGCCTTACCAACTGTGACAATAAACATCAACTCTGTGTTCTCGTACATGGTTTAGCCCGTTCCTGAACATTATTTATCCCGGTAACATTGTTGTAGGCTAATGGTCGGTGCACAATCGTCCGGGAAGGAGCTCCGGTAACGGTAACGTTAGCTATAATTTAACATTACCCGGTAACGTTAATGGTAACGGCAAGCTCCTTCCAGGGCTATTGTGCACCGGCCATAACAGTTATGTTTGCCAATATCAAACATGTTTCTTAGTTAGTGTGGTAATTTATTATTTAGGCTACTCTAGTAGGTCTTAGGTAGGAGTAGGCCTAACCTATATGTGTATTGTGTACTAACGTATATTTCCTTTACATTGCCATGTAGGCCTACGCTGTCGCTGCCATCACAGGGCAATCGTGGAGCTAGTTTTAGGTGTATGAGTCATAATTGCTGTGCTAACTTTCTTTTGTAATATCATTTCAGGTAGCCTTATACATTTTCGGCCTGATAGGCCTAGTCCCAGTCTTGAGAAAATATATGGAGACTCCCCTACATCTACAATGTCGTCGAAACCTGTACTCCATTGTGATGCGTTCACTCTGCCCAAATGACTAAACTCATAAACAAGAAAATTAATGAAGTGGTAAGTTTGAGGGCCCAGACTCAACATTTACATTTTTATTGGTCAACTTAGGCTTTGGTTCAGCGTAGTTGTCAGTGGCGTTAGGCGTTTGTCTAGTAAACCGCGATCGCTGCATTTCAGGTTCGAATCCTGGCTCGGGCATGGATGTCATGTGGCAATTTTTTCATCTTCATTATTAGTTACCCACTAAGCGTGTCGATTAGCATCATTGCATAAATATGAGACGTTAAGGGGACAGTCCGGTGAATTTCCTATCTTTTTAACCATGCTATGTTGAAAGTGGTGATTTTGAGATAATTTGTAATAACCAATGAAAATAATAATGGTATTTTTTTTTTTTTTTTTTTTTAAGAATTATTGGCAACAATGGAAAACTTCATTGTTTAAACAGGGCAAGACTAGAAACGCTAAGGATTCTGTAATTGGCCATCAATTTTAAATTTTAAACACTTTTTAGATTCATTAACATAATGTCTTCAAAACTGGGATGGCATTTTGTTAATTTCATAATACTTTGGAAAATATGATTTTTAAATGACAGTCGTTCTTACAAATTAGGATTTTACCAACAAATCGTTAGTAAAGAATTTTTAAATTGAGCAATCATAATTCAATCACCAAATCCCAACCCAATTTTGCTTGGGGTAATGTATTACACATTTTAAAAAAAAATCAAGTTTCTATCTTTAAAATTGAAGAAGGAGTAGGAAAAATTGTTACCACAAATGTAAAAAAAAAAATTAAAAGATATTGGCCTTTAAAGTTCACATTTTTTTTTTTTTTTTTGTCTTGTGCCAAGATGGCTTTTTTTGCCATTCTTTTAACTATCCAATGTAAAAAAGCATCCTTCAGTTGATGCGTCTTCTCTTTTTAAAACAAGGGCCACATTTTTCATTTTTTTAGAAAATTTCACCGAACTGTCCCCTTAAGTCTAAATATCATCGGCTACGGCTTTCATTTCATTTTTCTTGTGACTTCAGCAGCTTGACTTTAGAGAATAGTTGTTTTCATATCCCCCCGTTATGGGCCTAGACCTATAGGCTAATGTTTCAAACATGTCAAAGTAAACTCATTGGAAACTATGACCCAGTCCTGTAAATCTGGTAGGTTGCATTGCCAACAAGTGGCCTGTGCCTATTTATTTCCAAATAAATGCCAATGAGATTTTGCTGCTAGATGACTACAAATTAGAGCAATTAATTGCAAATTAATTCTAAGGCTTGGCCTACTCTTAATCTATTATTACTAGTGTCAGTTTGAAGTTATTTATATTAATTTAATCACAAGTAGATTTTAAATAATTTCTTCTAATGTTTAGAAAAAATAATGAAGGCATGTGCCTTGTTGAAAAAAAACTATACACACTCCATTGGTTTCAGGCCCAGAATTCCAAACCTCCAGTTCCACTTTCACCACCCGATCTTATTGTCCATGCTTTGCGAGATAAAGATCGTGCACCTATCCTCACCACTTATCCTCCTTATGTTGCCACCAGTACACCAAAATCCACCGTTTACCCTACCCAGGGCTACTTCAGTCACAGACCGTCTCTTCACCATCACACCTATCCAATCCATCCCGCCTCAACCACTGATCGCGATGAAGAATCTGACAGTGAGTATGACAATGATGACGACGAGTAACCACCTCTACCTCTCCGCTGATGTGATACTGATATTGAGAGAATATAGTTGTGCCAATGAAAGTGCGATTTTGGGGAAAGGTTCTGTACAGTATTTTACTTTTACATAAGTTTTTTTTATAAATAATAATGAATTGAATGTTTAAATATAGTTGACACCATATCACCACGTAGAATATGTCCTATGTTTAAAAATGGGTATTATAAATGTACATTTATGTAATGTAAAATGTATGTAACAAGTGTAATGTAATGTTATTGTTAATGTAATATTAAGTCAAAAGTGGATTTTCAACTTATCATCTAGTATCCATGTTGCAATTTCTCAAATAAAGCACATATTTATGCTGCGAACTCCTTCTATTTTTTTGCATTCCCTTTTGCATTCCCTATCTATAGACTACATTTTTACCTATTGTTCTTCTGAATTTTTACAGTGACGGACTTGCCAATAATCGTAATTATTGTACAAGGTAGTGTCATCTGATCTATTAGTTACGTAATAACAAACCTGCCCTGGGCTTTGATACATTGCTTTCATAGAAGAGAGGGGATTTGAAGATAAGGTGTTTTGTTTCAGTAGCCCAATCCTTGGAGAATAACCAATTATAATAGATACTGCAAACTGTTAGGTGGGGGCCTGGCGGGTAAACTCTTGGACTGAGGTGACCCTTCACCTTACTGATATATTTTGGAAAAAATAACTCGTTTGACTAACATAAATTTTTTGTTCTGTGCTGGTTTTCAATTAAATGTGAATAAAAGATGTGCTTGTATCACAAGCTCACATCTCATAATTTTATTCTTAGGAAACTTCGCACATGCATTCGGTTCGCCGCAAACGCAGTATAAACAATGGCATCCAACTCCTTTATATAATCTCGTTTGTATATATCATATTTGAAATTGCCGCTCAACACAGCCTGCTGAACATAATTTACGATCCCGACGCTGTGCTCTAGAAGGCTCCCGAAACGGAGCGCGGAGCTGCTCCAGCACGTTAGCGCCATCTTGTTTATTTTCAAATAGTGCGCGCATGCAGACAGCGTGAGTAGGTCGCGCAATCGTACTAACCGCACTTCACTCGATTATGACGAGAGCATCACCAAAGTTGCTGTGGAAGGCCTATACACAATTTAGCAGTTATTCTGAAGGGCCTAGCTGTATTCACAGCGGATGTGAATATTCATGACCCGCCGCTAGAGAGCGCGCGTGTCGCCGTGGTTGAATGACGCGTCGCGACGGCACCACCTCGGCGCCACTCTCCGCTCAGACGCCAGTACATTATCATACATATCGCCGGGCCTGTTGCTGGGCTAGCCAGGCTATAGCGGCTCGTCAACACACGTGCATGGACGCTTTGCACGGGGTTTAGTTTAGTTGGAGAGCAGAGTCGTTATCTACTTTCTCTCAAATATCTATCAAACTGTGGTGTTACATGTCCTAATAAGGTTACTTTAACTATGTGTTTTGTATCTTTATAATGTGTATTTAAAAATGTTACTTTACATTGATAATTTGTACTTTATATTGTTTAACTTAAGTAGGGTTAGATGTAAGAAAAGTATTTATATATACTTAAATTTGCCCATTTTGTTGAATTCAAATCACACTGTATGTTAACCTGTGACAAAAAATGTTATTATTATTATTATTATCATTATTATTATTATTATTATTATTATTATTATTATTATTATTATTATTATTATTATTATTATTATTATTTTATTATAATAATAATAATTACTATTTGTTTTATTATTATTTTTATTATTATTATTATTATTATTATTATTATTATTATTATTATTATTATTGGAGAGCAAAAGCCTCCAAAGTGTACAGAGTTCCTAATTTTGTTAATAAATATGGTGAAAGATCATTGCATGTAAAAGTGCCTCAATGTTTTAATATGTTGCCAATTGAATTGAAAGATTCGGATAGAATGAATCAAGTAAAAATATCAGTAAAAGAGTTTCTTTTGTTACATTCGCTTTAATTTATTATATTTTCATTATTAGTATCGTCGGTGTTTTTGTCCTTGCCATGTATAGGCCTTCGTTAATTGCAGTGTATAGTAATATGTAGGTGTTAAAGATAAGTTAGTGATTGTTTGTTTTGAATTGTAAGGTATTCTGTATATTGTATTTGCATTACGCAGCATGTTCATCTTTGTCCGTAACTTAGTCCGTATTATTATTTTCATTGGTATATAACCCACAGACAAGCTATGTACTTAGCTTTGTGGGATATCGAATGTTTATTTAATGATTGTATTGTACAGAACATGGTTATCAATAAAAAAAAAAAAAAAAAAAAAAAAAAAAAAAAAAAAATATTATTATTATTATTATAGTTATTATTAATATTATTATTATTATTATTATTATTATTATTATTATTATTATTATTATTATTATTATTATTATTATTATTATTATTATTATTATTATTATTAATATTATTATTATTATTACTCGCTTGATTGTCTGTCAATTACCGCTACCACAATACTCTTTTCCCTTGTTTTTAGAGTAGGAGAAAGAACTGGAGAAGGAAAAGTTTTGGCCGTAGTTACGGGAACTAGTACTTATAATAAAATGCTTTTATTTCTATAACTCTTGGCTCAAAACCCGCATTGAAAAATGTTACTATATCTCGTGTAGGTATAAAATATAAAGCGAAGAGCTATAGGGTTTTTATTTTTGATACGGGGATTAATTTAACGAGTATGTTCAATGCTCATCGCTGTTGGTTTTAAAAAGAAAGAAAACCAATTAAAAATAATAATCCTTCAGGCAACGAATGTGCTTTGCTACTTGTTTGCATTTACGTTTATATCACAAATTAAGGGAGATTGTATACTAGGATTAATCCAATTGTCGAAAGTTTACGTTAAGCTATCTCGCAGTTTTTGAGAGATTTTGTTGAAATCTCTAAAAGCCTTTTTTAATAATGGTTGGCGATTATGCCGATATTTTTCTTTTCACTCAATTTACAACGCTATGGGCACACTATGGAAAAATTATCGCACTATTTGAATGATTCTAGAAAACGTGTTTCTTTTCGCAATAGAAGTTTTATATGCACAGCTGATATAATATGCTATAGATACTATGAAAAATATTGTGTAAGAATGATACTAATTGAATCATCCTTGGGTTAAAGTAGCATTATATACAACAACATTTACATACAGATAAACATATTGGTTGAAAAAAGGCAGTGTGGGCGTTTGAAAAAAAACGTCGAAACCCCAACTGGTATAAAACCACATAGCGTGCTCTATATAATACATATTTTGTATACACTTTTTTTAATCGTAAATGTTCTTCTATTAGAACAAGTTCAAAATCGATTGCTCGTCTATACTCTATATTTACAATGAAACCGGATAACAATGGAATTATTTCAATGAAACAACAGGGACGAAGACAAAGTGAGTGTTTTTGTGCGGGTAAATTATTGGTTATTGATTGCCCGTTGTGTATTCCTCGGAACTACAGCTGTGTAAGTAAATACTGTGCATGCTACTCTTTTATTTATAGGTAACCATTTTGTTCCCAGATGAGCATATTGGCACAAGAGTATATTGTTTTGATAATATAAACAATCGGTAGGCTTAAGCAGTTCTTTGAAAGTACATTTCTCTTTACAGGTATCTCTCTCTCTCTCTCTCTCTCTCTCTCTCTCTCTCTCTCTCTCTCTCTCTCTCTCTCTCTCTCTCTCTCTCTCTCTCTCTCTCTCTCTCTCTCTCTCTCTCTCTCTCTCTCTCCATCTATCGACTGACTTTTTCTCTTTCTCTCAACTCCTCTTTAACTTATGGATCAAACCATGAAAATATAGCGCGAATTGCTGTTTTAAAATGAACGCCTCTGAAGAGCCTAGTATATCATATCTGGAATCAATTCTCGGTCCTTATACAAGGTGAGCTGATTTGTAATATTGAATCCCGCGAACCGTAAACTAAAGCGAACTAGTTTAATGATAGAGCAGCTGGGATGATGAATAAGCGCATGATTGATGGAACTTGGTTATAATTGCGTGGCCTAATTGGCGAAGGGAACCAACGTCGTCGAACCAACGAACTGCTCAGTAGCGCGTACTCAACGCGGATTGGTTGAGCTCGAAACGGTGAAGCTTCGAAATGAGGAAAGTAATTTCTGATAAACCCTGATGGATCTAATCGAACCTCGTATATATACGAACTGCGGCTGGGAAATAGCATTGAACTCGTCTTGCTCTCGATTCTGGAGTTAATAACCAGCGCCCGAGCTAACGAGGCAAACAATAGCGTCGCTTCAAATTAAAAACTGTATTCGTTTATATTCGCTTTAAAAGGTGATTAATATCAAATACATGGTTTACTTGTTATAGGTAATTACTTAATTAATTAAAACATAAGTAACATGTTGTCAGATGCATCGCTAAAAGCCAAAACCACTATATATGGCTAACTGTATATTGTTAGAAGTAATCAAAATTCATTATGTTGGTATGTACTGTATGTGTGTGCGATGTGCGGACAGATTATTTCGAGGTTACCATATATATTATTCTTCTATTGGCATCTCAAAAGTAAATACATATTTTCACCCTCAATACGGCGTTGTGAATTGACGTGAATAGTGAATACTATTCCTAAACTCTAAAATCACTAATTTATACACTATTGGCACAATACACAGTCATCTAGTTGTGACGGTGACACAATAGACAATCTGTACAAAATAATAACGTACATTATAATATGACAGAATATTGGAATGCAATTTTTTTCTTAAAAAGAAATCAACAGTGAAAATTGGTTCCGACTGAAAATGTGTATATATTTTTTTTACGGCGTTTGCTGATTTGTGTGCATATTCCAATTTATCACGTCAGGCGGAAAAGATCCACCAATCCCAACATCCACAGTAAATTAAATGGAATCGCCAATTGTGTTTTACTTTGTAAACAATGCTTCAAGGTCCAGTTGGAATTTACTCTTCAGTTAAATTTTGTCACCATGACAACGACTAATCGAAAAACACCAAAGTGGGCTTACCTGGCAGTTAAATCTACTTTGCACTTAACTGGACATTAAAGTACCGGATTCTTCTTATTATAAATAGTAATTACGCATAACACCGAACGAACGCTCACTTTTCAGCATTACTGAACTAGCATTGAAAGCTAGTATATATTAACGACTATATACTTTCTCTCCCACAAAACTGTCGAAAAACTCAGTATGTCCCAATAGAAAATGCCATCTTAGTAGAACGATTTCCTATTAGGCCTAATTACTATTGACACTGCTTCAGCTTTGAACCATAAAAGTTTTAACGCAGATTGAACGTAAAATGATGCGCCTTTAAAATTCTTTTCTAACTTTATGGAATTTGAATCGTTATTAAAAAGTTGTTTGGTGTACACAGATTATTACGAAGTATGTTAATTAAAGTACTAAAGTGAGATCTAGAGATATTTAATATATTTAAAAAAATCTAAAAATATGCTCTAACTTCATGGATGAGTTTGCAAAGTTGTTTTGGGTCGCTGCTGATAAGGCACAAAACAAACTCCCCACCATAATCCTTTCAAATATTCTTTATACAAACTATAGATTAAAGAATTGTATTGGGTAGTTGTTAGGACAATCAAACTAAACTTCATGTTTTGCGTGGTATTCTATCGGCAACTGGGTGATATTACTATTACATTACTCTTTCTTATCTATGAAGTGTAAAGCCTGATTGATACCAAGAGTGTACGAGTACAAAAAGCAATTTCGTTACCTACTTCACTTATAACTTAAACTCTTACCATGTAAACATAGTGTTTTTAATGTCTATCTATATTATTATTTTTGATCAGACGTATGAACAAGCAAAAGATATCTTTAAATTGCTTATACTGATGTTTTTTTTTTTTATTAATTTCAGTTACCGGTACCGGTTTTACTCTTAACTGCAAAATGTTCTAAATAAATGTATTATGTATCTGAGCACTTGAGCACATAGTCCATTTGTCCATCAATTAATACAACTCAAACTTTCCTCTAATCTGATGTAAATGGGATTGGCATCGTTCTCATTGCTTGCATGATTATAACTGTTGTGTTTTCATCTTCTTCTGGATCCAGCAGACATCTTGGGCCATCAATGCCAGGTCGTGTCGTCTGATACTCCTCATTGCCACTATGTCTATGTGGAGATATCCCGTTATCAGCGTGACGTGGATTGTTATAGATTGCTCTTCAATGGGCTGTGGCACGAGTTCCGTGTGCACTACCTAATGACTAACATTCGCCCACAGCAAACTCTTTAAACAAACATTTGAGTTGGTCATTAAATACAAACTGGTGATTAGCATAAAAGCCCTTGATCACTCTGTTGTATTGTCCAGTGTTTATACCATAATTGCATTGTCAACACATTCTTCAAAAGCCCATAGTGAGCTTTGACCTTTTGAACTTCCTTCACATATCGAAGTGGATTTAGAATTCCGGCCGTGGCGCACGATTCGAACAAATTTATCACGATTCAGCCCTTTAACTCCGCAGCCAACAGTGGACATAAGAGCCCTGCAGACTCTACAACGTCTCGCTTGTAGAACAATGCGAACTAGAAACGAAGTGGAGAAAGAAAAGTAGAAGAATGAGGGGAATGGGAATGATAATGACGATGAGCGAGAATGACAACAACGGGAACGGGAACGGGAACGGGTATGTGAATGGGTATGAGAACGGGTATGTGAATGGGTATGGGAACGGGTATGGGACCGGGTATGGGAACGGGTATGGGAACGGGTATGAGAACGGGAATGGGAATGACGATGAGCGAGAATGACAACAACGGGAACGGGTATGGGAACGGGTATGGGAACGGGAACGGGAATGGAAATGAACATGAGGAGGAACAATACTGCATCTCCCCGCATGGAGTAGTGCGACGACCAGTCAACAGCTGACAGCCAAGTTTTAATCAAGACTCCGGCCGCGAAAGTCTAGAAGTGATTTATTATTATATATCCCCAGCTGATTGTTTTCTAATTATATCTTACTTTTGTTGTGTGAAAATATCTACTCCCAAAAAGCATATCATATGCTTTCTCATAGCATATAATAATATAAGCATAAAAGCAAATACAAAGCATATACTGTATATATACATATATATGTATAAAAGCATATTAAGCATATTTGGACTTTAAGATAAAATGTCTTTAGAATGCGCATAATGTAAGTACATAGGTGTACAAAACGACTATTTATAGTGTCAGAAAATGTCAGTCCATATTGGATGATAGAAAATATGAAATATTTGTTAAATAATTATAATAAATATTTCTTAATATTAATATCCATTTAAAGCTAAATTGCCTAACGTCATAACAAAGCATGATTAATTGTTAAACTAATTCATGAATAATATCCCCTAGCCACAAATCTCATTTGTGATTCACCCACATTTCTCACTTCTATCACAAGTGCCTAAATTGTTCACGCATGACAATATTATCAAACGCGCATTCATGCAAACGTCAGCAGAGTTCGCTGACATAGCAAGTAAAGGATAATAGATTGACGCGTCTAAAGCAGCAAGAAATTCAGCCTCAAAGTAGACAAACCTTTTGACAAGCCTGTCACCAGTCGCGTCATTAAACCGCGGGTCTACCGGCTTCCATGAGTCTATGATAACCCCATCCATCGGCCACTTTAACTTTAATAAAATTCAAAACACAAATAACAAAAAGTCGTCGCTTCGTGCTCGCGGCAATACCTGGCAACAAGGTGTCAACGTGGGGGGGATGTGACGTTGATTGATAGGGCGTCGGGTACGCGGCCGCCGCTCCCGAGTGTGTTTGCTCAATATTGTCAGCTACCGTAGAGCTGCTTGTCAGGGGTAGTTTATGTGCTCGATTAAAATGAGCCAGTGAAACGGAAAAATCGATGTTATTTGCTTCTAATCAGTGGTATCGAAACCGACGAAATTGACGTAGCATTTTATCAGCATCGACCACACCTTTAATCTTCCTATTATGTGTTAATAAAATAAGCCTTTAAGCTCTCGTATGGAACGAAAACGCTGTTCCGTGTTGCACAGCGGTGTGAGAGCGTTACGCCCCCCCCCCCTCTTCCCCCCCCCCCCCGCGACGGAGCGATAGGAAGCCAAGTTGAAAGTGCACGTGCTGCTATCTGACGCTATACATAAGTTTTTGTAAAGAACACTGATAGTAAAGTTTCTGCGAGTTTTGTTTGGTTATTTTTCTGAGTACAGCTAAGCTTTTGGCATCGAAAGAACAGCTATCACTCACAATATAGGAAAAACCGTCATCTTTACCCGGAAATCAGTTCAATATTTATTGCGTTGCTTTAACCAAACAGCTTAGAAAATAGGAAGTGTAAGTCGCTAAATTAACGGTATTTTATTTATACCTTGAGAACATTTGATATTGAAACAGCGATCTTTGGTTTCGTATCAGACTCAGTAAACTTTGGTATCCGCTAAACAATGAATCTAAAAACTTCAAATATTGTAGTTTCCTCCACTTCCTCCACCTCCACTCAACACCTCCACAAAGTTTTCATCAGGCATGTGTGTCAGTCAGTACTAATGCTTGGCAGTCAACTAGCAATTAGTCAACGTATGATAAGCCTCCAACAACTTATTGTAATTGTTATGATTGTTATTTCTGTAATTAATTAATTATACATATGATATTGAATCAGATACAGAAATAAAAATTGAAAAAGTAACAATATTTTGTAAGATTTTTAAAAATTCATTGTGAAGTTGATACAAAACCAAATTGCGTAGGATATCTTTTTCAATACCTTGATAGTTCTCAAGCTATCAATAAAATAACGTTACCGTTACGTATAATACCACTACCGCAATTCTGACACGTTTTCCCCTAAGGTTTTCCTCAGTCACTAGACAAGGATTAAACAACCTTTCCTGTTTCAACTACCGCAATACCTAGTAACTACTACTAGTCTAGTAACATAAAGAGGGGTATGAATTATCCCTGGGCAGGTTCCCTATGAGAAATTATTAATAGTCTCACACACAACACAGTTTTCATCTAGCATGTGTAAAAAAATCTGTCCAACAATACATTAAATCTAATTATTAAAGATATTTTTTGTATATTCTTCCTAACATAACTTATTTAAGATTTGTTGCTATAACATACAACTTATTTTCTTGTCTAACTTAATAAGCAATAAAGCACACTAAAGATAATTTAATTACGTTGATTATAGTAGTAGCATAAACCGCGCTCTGTGTCTGAGAGGCATGTTTATGTGGAACAGCAGCGGTATTATAGGCTACACACGTCGCCCGCCCTGACTAATTACTACCTCTTGTAGCATCCCGTGCAATCCAGCACCTACACAACGCCGCAATTATTCATACGTGTCACCCAGTCCGGCGACATAAAAGCATAATGAAGTGATCGACCATACACGACGAACCCGCCTTGTTTCGGCGTCGGCAAAACTCTAGGGGCTACTTTTACACGCGGTGATAAAATATTACTGAAATAATTTATTGCCGGTAATTGGCCACTTGCCACTCGAAATAAACTAGAACTGAAAATATACGTTCAGTGTTAAGATTTCGTTCGTCTATAGTGTTTAGGTTGGACACATGATTCCTATATTAAGCTATTAAATTAACCATATGTTAGATAGTGAGAACCTACCGTTAAACCTGCCCAATTCCGCCGGTTCAGCCTCGAACCCACGGACTCCAAAGTCGACGGACCCGTAGAAGTACTGGGGCGTAGCTCTGAGGTGGTTCTCACATCATTGAGATCGGGACATACCAGTTCAGGCAGTTTAGGTCTTAGAATGACAAGACTTGGGTTCAAACAATAGAGGAACCGCAATTTATTAAACTACACATTTATCCTACGTGGCTGAGTTATGGCGAATCTGTCTATGGGCATTCCAGGTCTGATTGTCAGGGAAACCAATTCATTATTGAATACATACATAAAAGTAGAACGTATGTTCTTCTAATTTTCTACCATATACCTCAGGCAACACGTTAAAGTAGTGTAGTAGTTTGTAAAAATAGATAAACATTAGTCTGCTCTTCTGTAAATGTAACCCAAATACACTTTTCTCAGTTACAGTTTCCACAAAATATTTGGAAAGGTTGGAATTCATAGTCGGCCCCTACACCTAGGGGCACCCATTGTTGCTATGGATTTGTTTTGTTTATGGGAAATAACATGGAAACAACTGTTACCTCAGTAACAATGGGCGCCCCTAGGTGTAGGGGCCGACTATGAATTCCAACCTTAACCTTCCTATCCAGAGGGTAGCTGTAGTACCCCTACCTTGGCTTCCCGGTGGCTGACTCTGACCCTGTGATGAGGTTCGGCTCCTCAGTCCTTGTCCACAATCGGCCTCCAAGTTCTTCCATCAAGTTATTCGCTCGTTCTTCCCACCGTTCCACCTTTTCCTGTATAAATTTGTACAGAGATTTTGAAAATTAAAAGTAAACGTCGACCCATGGAAAGAGATACAGAATTCAATCAATTTGGTATAACAGAAACAAAACAAATATGGCTTTAACTTTAAAGCTGTTTTATTTTAAGACAAACTATGCCCATTTTTAAAATGATTATAGAAGTGGTGCAAATGTGAATCAATCTTATTTCAAGTTATAGTCATGACTTGTTTACTCTTTTGTGGAACTGTATTATCGTCGAAACCGCCTGAACTCCATTTGTATTTTGTGTGTGGCAATTATAACGGTATGCAAATTATTTATCGGCATTCCGCTATGCTATAGAGTACATATATCAGGCTGTCCTTAAGGAGCAAAAACTGTCCCATTATACTTGAAAGAAGTGGAATAAACTCTTTCATAAATAAACCATACACAAATTAATATAAGTTGAATTGGGCTTCTGCCTTGAATAAACGTATTTAAGAAGTCTTTCACTTTCAGCTATGGAGCGACGTTAGAAGTATTCATAGTTGTTTTTGTGGTGCGGATTCTTTACTTGCCTTTCATTAATAGGAAAGGAAGCATTTAAACTACGGCTTCATATTAAAAGGAATTCTCGTGTTGAACTGAAGAGGAAAAGGAGAGTAAATTGCGATAGAAAGAGACGATGGAATGATTGGAAAAAAGATAACATGCTGTGGCATATATTTTCTCTTTATTTCTCCTTTGTCCTTTAACTACATAGTGGATAGCATTTCTGCACAACAATTAGTTCCTTTCTGAAATTCTCGTCTTTCTGTGAACGAAGTGGATACCCTCAAATGTTATTTTTTTAAATACCACATCTTTTCAAAACCGCTTGTGAAACGCCATTGAAATAGTACTTTCATGTTGAAAACAAAAAACTGTAGAAGCATGAAAAAATGTAGCAGTCCATAAAAACTTTTTAGCTTTCATGTCGACAATGGTAGACGTTTGTTGTCATCATATTTTGTGTACTTTGTTTTAAAGCAAAGCGAAAAATGCAGTCCTACTAACCAACAAACGGTTATTTGATGATTGATAGAGTGGTTTCTTTCTTCAATTGTTCTGGTATTCAAATGAAGTAAGTTAATCGTGTACTTGTCAAAGGGCGAACCAACACGTTAGACCACAAAACTGAACTAATATGTATAATAGTGTCAGGTAATGAATACTACCCATAGTTTTGAAGTTTTTTATTTTTATTATGAAGACAGGTTGTTTCAGTCCTCTCAACATAGTATTTGGAAGTGATCAGACCGTAATTTCTAGGTCACATACTTTCTATTAATGATTATAGTGTCACCATACTATTCTTAAAGGATTATCTTTAATCCAACACAGTCATGTTCATATTAAGAAAAATTAATTTCGTGTCAATGTATTTGATTCAGATCCAAGGAATCTTACAATAAGCCATTCATCGGTTGTTTTCATTCTGTCTTGGCCTACCATCATAAGAACCACACAGTGGCTTCCTATAAACACTATATTTCACAGTTCACATATACATATATAATATATATGTTTATGGAGTTAAAGCAATTATAATAAAAGTTTACCCCTACCAGGGACACTTTTTATAAAGCTTGAAAACCGTATAAACATAATATATATTTTATAATTTATACACTCACTAAAAAATCCATCTACTTTCATAGTCGATGTTGTCACCAAAACCATAAAACGTTTGGTATTATTTGAAGGTATGTGCAGCTGAGGTGTACAATCCAAATATAATTACAATTACTCTTTCGAAAATTAAATTGTTGAAATAGATACAGAGAAAATCTTGTAAGAAGGTTTTATGATAGCTGCCATTTTGACGAGTTCAGCGATCATTGTTAGCAAGTGCCACAAACGTGAAGGTGACGCGTTCGAAGTCCTGTGTGCAAAGTGGTCCTTGGTGATACACTCATATGTTCCTCTCACAACATTATCACTAAATGTAGTGCATATTAATATTATAGTGGCTATAATACTTTGGAACCGTTCCAGGTACTCAGTGTACGTTGCATTATGTCCACCCACTGAAAATTAATATTTACATTCATGTATATGAGTCTGAAGCGCATGTGTTTTTGTATTATTTATTATTGGCATGCGGTAGCGCGCGGCTATTACAGTCACTTGTTTCTCTTTTTAAATACCCATAACATGAGACTGGTGATGAGAGAGTACGCCGGTATGCAATGTTCATAAATAATAGAAATATAAGAAAACTCGTACATTCAATATTACATTTATTCACGATACAGAAAACTATAATTTGCGAGCAAGATGAAAGTTTGAAAATTAATATTTCTTCTATTGCTTTGACACCTTTGTTTATGCGATTAACTATTCTAATAAACGATTTCTTCAATCGTTCTTGATAGAATTGTTTTGTACGCTGGTATAAAAATAAAAATAAATAAATAAATTCACATTTAGTGTCTACCCACACAGTAACGAAATAACGTGAATGCATAAAAAGTAATATTGAGGGCACGCGTTGTGCTAAATTTGGATTCGTTTTATTTTTTTAGCATTGTAATGAGTGTCCACTCTTCCTACGCACTTATGTTCCTTCCCGTGGCTATTTAAAGCACAACGTGGCAATGACGTCATGCCTGTGGTTGTGACCCATTAGCCGGCCTGTGACCGGGAACAGCTGCTCGGCTGTTTGAACTGCACGCCGAGCAGATTAGAGGTGTTAATGGGATGCAAAACTATGGATTACGGACATGAAGGATTAATTTTCTAAATTTACTTGTACGATATAAAAGAAATACTATATTCTAGGTAGTTGACTTACTGAATGTTAAATTAGGTTGTTCATTTTGAAATCAAAATTGTTGTAGTTATTATTTTATTTTATTTTATTTTATTATGTTGGCTCCGTATGGTCACCCAACAGTTTTTGGACAGCAGCCAACTATATTGGTTCTCTCTCCGATGTCAAATGAGGGATCATAAAATGGACCAGGACTGGAAGGTGAAGATGACAAACCGAGGAGCAACGGGAAAGTATTTTGTAATTTATTTATCATTAGAAATTGAATATTCGCATGAAATGTGTTGAAGGTATTCACTTTTAAGATGAACAAATTTGTACGACTAATTTACTATCGTAAGCTCATATACAAATATACACTTAATATAAAATCTGTAATCTATTTTTTCCAAATTTAGTATATGCTTTTACCATACAACTCAACAATTCAGTTAACTAAATTTTGTTTGAACAGCTATTGTGATATTCAAAATATATTCATGTTTGTGATTAAATCTACATCATTATTGTTTTAGATAACGGATTTGAATCGACATTTACAAAATAAAATCATTTTTTTTTTTGCAGGTTACGCTACATTTACAATGTGTATGTAATACATCTTTAATTAAAAACGAAAACAACCAGTAAAAATTTCGAAATTATTTGTTAAGCTACCATAAACTGTAAACAATACTCTGTACCCCATTTACATTGCCTACACACACAAAACTCATCATTAGTGTAGGTAAAAGTGCCTTCTATCATAAAATGTGGAATAACGTACAATTTAAAAAAAGAGGGTTACCTTAATGATACGATAGTTATCATTGAAGCATTGAAATTCATTCCAAAATGTAAACACAAAAATGTTAGTTCATTATGTAGGTTCAAAACTCGTATAATAATTTCCAGCCACTGTTTACATCCCCACCATCCGGGAACAAAAAGCCATTTCAGTATATTTCATTCTTTTTTACCGCCTCAATAATCTTTTTAATTGGTGTCAGTTTTATGGTATACTTGTAACGTATATGGGAAGCAATTTATTTGATGAGATATAAAATAAATGTCTATATTTATTGAACCTTTCTTTTGTTTCCGGCGCGCTTGACTGTGCGTTAGGAACTTGCTATTTCCCATGAGGTCTTTGATTCAGAGTGCTTTTTCTCATTTTCTTGTATAAAATAACGCTTACGTCGTTACTGAAACCCGACGTGGTCGGGTTGCTCGGGAATCGCTGTGCAGAAGATATTGCGATATTTTATTGATTTCTTCCTTAAAGGAATAAAATGTACAACACAACAGCAATCAGGCAACCTCTAGAGGGTTGGGTACTTTACTTTAGTTTCACTCAAATCCCTGCTGAGATCATCACCAACGATACATACATCCGTGGAACCTTCCCGCGGATAAGGGAATCCCCTGCGGACAGTGGGGCCTGATTGAATTATTCCTTCAACGTTACGCGCCTCAATGGTATTAGATATAATTACAGCAAGCCAGCGAGGATCACGTTTAATCGTATGAAATATAGACTATTTAGGCCTATTTAGGTTCCCATTCACTTAACATTTGTATGATGAAGAAATACAATAAATAAAAAAATAGTAGTATATACCGAAGATGACTTCGGATAATTAAATCCAAATAACTCCATGTTGTTAGGTGCTATTTTTGTGTTTGTAATTGTTTTTGTATTGTTATTTTGTATTGTATTGATGTGTATTGTTGTTTTTCTTATTGTAAAATTTGTGTTCTCAGTGCGATCCAGTGCAGCCATTGGAAAACACTATAACTCTAACCGTTGTCATACCCCGTTTTTCTTCAGTCATAAATAAACGTGAAACTTTAAACTAATTAAAAACATATAATTCGTTCTACGCCATCATATTGAAACGATTTTGTGTTCAGGCACAGTTGAATCTTATCTTGTGAAATAATAAACAAAGTCGCAAAAACTTTCTAGGGCTTTAAGGTGGCATTGATGTTCACATATACACACTCCCTTTATGCCTCATTTGTCTGATAATAGGTCAGTGACTTCCTTTCATGATTCAACCAATCTGCTCTATCATTCAGCCGAGCGCGATCCAAGCACAGCGTATTGGCTATAGTTTAATAGTTCTGACTGTATCGCCATTGTACCTCTCATATTATACTTCTCATCTCTCCTTACTATGGCGAAAGTAACGCCCCGCCTGGGTTCTGTACAGTGTATTAAATATTTGGAATGCAAAGCAATTACAAAATGAGGTAGTTTTATTCTGCAGGCTATAAAACGGAATGGGATTGCTTTCTCACATTTTTCCAGTCTCGAAACAAGTGTGAAAGATTAATTCCGTTCTATTTGTACTTCCTGCGAATTAAGTATTTATTGCCCAAGCTACTCGTAGTTCTCCATGATTAATGCAAATAGGAGAAGGTATATCCATCTTGAAGAAACCTGAAGGGAAAAAAGTACGAAATTAATAATTTTATCTTTCGAAAGGATGTGTTGGCACTTTGCAGAATTTGAAGAGCTATCAAGGCTTCTCCAGAGGGAATCTGCTATCTAGATTTACAGATTCTAGTAAAAGGTAGCTTATAGTTCGTGTGCCCTCCAAATAGCAGCATCATGTACGAATGGAATCACGCCCGCTCTGAAGTTCGACGGGCACGAGCGAACTTAATTGACTGTTTAGTTCGTCGGTCCCTCGGCAGTCGTCCGGCTGTTTCCGACTCCTCCTCGGCCAACCCCGACGCCACTTTAGGCAAACTTCGCTCCAGCGGTCCCTGAGGAGAGGGACGCCGGCAAAGATATGTCGGCACAAGTCAAGGACAGGCCGGCATAAAAGAAGATTGAAAAGAGTTGAATAGAATGTATGACACATTTATCGTGTCTGGCACTGTGTGCGTACAACCCTGGCTAGGTATGAGTCGAGCCTAATCCCAGTGGTGGAAATGAAACAAGAGTTGTATATTTCCTCTGGTCTAAGAGAGCTTACTCAAGCTTTCGCATTCTATTTGGTCTCCAATGTCTTCTAAATAAGACACTGATAGCAAGTTATGTAAAGTTGTGCACGGCATTGGTTTGTTTACAAATAAACTTTCTGGACTGTAGCTAGACTATTGTTTGTTATGCATACCAGTACTTGAACTCATATTGCTTGTACATTCTTTGATGGTCTGATTGAAATGAAAACCCCAACAGACTGCACAAAGTAATGATTGTAGAAATAAATTACTAAGCTGTTTTGGATGCGGCAGTTTCTAGATGTTTTTTAAAATTTAGGTTGAAGTACAATTGTCCCTCGAATGCTTTTACTTGTGATATTTGTTGTCTATATCAGCGAACCAGTAAGTACTGTTAATGAGATTCCAGGAACCTCCGATGACTCAATTAATCTGAATCATGAAGGGGCTCCACCAACGACGTTCACTTAACTGTACATTATGTACTCGGCGCCTCCACCAAATTCTTACTAATTCACTAATCTACACTTTAAATCCAAACAAACTACCCAGACCTGCACCAGATGTTGTAGCTCGTCATACAACTTTACACTACACGTCCAAGTTATGTACTCAGCACTCCATGCAATATCTTCACTTCATCACTTAGTCACAACTTAGCTATCAACTCACAACTTATTAAACTTGGCAACTCTGCACTGAGCATTCAATCAATTTAAACAACACCCCCGCTTATATGATCCCTTCTATAATTATTATTAATATTAATTCATATCCAATGAATATACTTTGCACTCCAGCAAAGATTCTCACTTATGTACAACTTTTTATGTACCTTCAATAATATAGGCAAGTCTACATCTACTCATTCACAGAGGTTCCAAAACTCATACCAAACTATGGCACTTATAACCACACTTGTCAGTCAGTGTTGAGAGTGACAAATGTCAATAATGTGTATACCTACTTTGCGACTGCAGGGTTGTGTGCTAAATTAGCTGACACTAATTGGCATCATTTTCACACCAGGGTACGTTAATCTAACAGGCACTTGTGAAAGAACGTTCTAGCTTGCCTAATAAATGCATTGGTAAGGTTACCAAAAATGTTGAAGTGTTTCATTCACCTGAACAAACTTTGTGGAGAAAAGAGCTGTATTTTTTTTTTTTTACTTAAAATAATACAAAACTACCACTTTATAAGAATACACTTTTCCCTCTCTCCCTCTGCTTCTCCCTCTTACCCCCCCCCCCCCCCCCCCCTCTCTCTCTCTCTCTCGCTTTACCTCTTATGCAATGTGTACGAACGATTTGGAAAGTTGAACGAAAAATAAACGCTATCTCTTTAGCAGTCTCTTGTAGGTGAACGAGAACACATGAAACCAAATGGTTTAAATATTTTGTGGAAAACTGTATTTTCTTAGAAAATTGTATTTGGGCTACATTTACTTACAGGCAAGTGGACTAAAGTTTATCTATTTTTACAAACTACTTCACTACTATAACGTGTTTCCTGAGGTATGTGGTACAAAATTAGACGAACATAGTTCTACTTTTATGTATGTTTTTAATAATGAATTGGTTTCCTGACAATCGCCATTTTTAAACTAGTTTGCAATTTTTAAAAGATAAAATGGAAAACACGCTACTGCTGTCCACCATTCTCGATATATTTATTCTGCTAGTCAACAAGATCCTAGCTAAAATTGTTTAACAGCTTCTTTCAAATTCTTTCATTTTTGTGTCGTTACTATTATTATTAGAAGTTTGAATACATGATTTCAAAGTAATAATGATAAACCAAAAATGGTGTTAGTCTGAAAACAAAATTTAGATAAAAATGTATTCTATAAAGGTTTTGGATTTCACTAGATGTTGTTTGAAGTCAAACCGCGATGGAAGGTGACAGAAACAATTGCGAAAACAATATATTTACGAAATGTATGCCAATAACATGCCATGCAATAACATGTCAATAACATGCCAACAGCATGCCAACGACATGCCAATAACATGCCAATTGTGCCAAATTAGTATGTATTCTGTTGATAAAGTCGACAGGGAACTGAACACATTTTGCTCTAATTTTGTGTACATAATTCTGTTGAAATGCATAAATTAAGTTGAAATCTTGCACGGAAAGGCGAATTAAGAATTATAAATTATTTTCTAATACTATACAAAATTGTATCCTAATGGTATGCCTACTAATTCCATTACTGATTATTAAGTGCTTGTACGAATAACTGTAATTTATATTAAAAAAATTCACAATTCCATTCTTTAAATCTCGCCTTAAATATTTCTCTGTTTGTGTCATCAAGGAATGTGCGCAAGTGGTTTTCAAAGCAAACTTAAACCGTTTTGAGAGCGCCCATTAAATAATAGGTCCATTCTAGTCGTTGCGACGCAAAAGTACACTCTAAAATGGTTACCGCACCCGAGTTTTATTTTATGACCAATTGGTGTAAATGTAAGCTATTGTAGATGCAATTTGTGTCGGGTGAATTGGCCATTCAGTTGTAAGCTATGTCTCGTTTCTTTCTCCTCTCCAAACGGCTATTGGAAAAGTGCACTGCCAGTGTACACCCTCCTAATTGTCTGCGGGTCAATAACATACATCTTCCCAACACCCAGATCGATGCTACTTACACCCCCGCGTTCTCTGGGGCCGAGACATTTACTGCCAGCAAACTACATGCACAATTTAAACATTGATCAGATTTAATTCACAAACGCAGTTGATTTCATAGTAGGAGTCTGAGAATGATTCATCGAAAGTGTTCTGATAACTAATAGACACAAAATGTGTACATTGTTTTATGGAGTTATATCCATTTTCTAGCGTTATAACTTAATATAAGATACATATTAATACCTAAGAAAATAATTATTTGAGACTGATAAGTAATAACTAAGCATTTTTATAGCAAGCACCAAATGTGATTACTTACAGCCAATTCATGATATGTAATTAGGTTTACGTATGGTAGCTTTAATGTTGGCAATGCATTCGTTGTAAACAGTCATTACATGGGTGTTTCTGGGGGGGGGGGGGGGGAGTATAAGCCAATAGACATGGAAGAAGCAAGAAAACATGTTAAACTACAATAATGTGATACTCTAATCAGATATAATATAGACCTAGCAAGTCACAAATGCGGTCAGTTGACATTGCAACAGTCGACATACCAAACGAGATCATAAAATACAGAACATAAGGGTGGTTTTAATAAACGAGGGGAGGGGGGGGGGGGGAGGTTAATCTATTTTAAGATACCTGGTAGAGTTGTAGATGAAACTGGTTATTTTGTGATTTCTATCTAATCCATCCATCCATCCATAATCCATCATCTATCTATCCATCTAAAACAGTTATAACGAACACTCAAGCAAATGGCTTCAATCATAACCTCTTTGCCAGTTCACACTGCGCTCATTACCCATCTCTAAATACTCTTCTTTTGAAACTCACTGAACATTCAAACGAAAACATTTGAACACTAAAGCAATCGAGTTATACAGTCACGTCATAGCAAAATGTCAATATAGCAGCTAAATATATCAGCACAGCTGCAAACTATTGCAAACTCTTTCCCTCTGCGTGAGTTGAATTTAGCTCAGAAATATGATATCGTCCTTCGTTCTAGTCCGCGCTTACGTCTCAATCCACCTAAACCATGCGTACCCCCACCACGACCCCCCAAGGGCCCCCCCAAGACTAAAACTTTCCTCTATCGTTAGTTTTTATTCGTTCGTCCATTCGTTATTTTTTATTTCACGTGCATTTTGAGCTTTTATCGACGTTCATTGAGAGCTTTTATCGGCAGGCGTTTAGAGCTTGTTATCACTACCACTCACACACGATTACCGGCACGTAATCATGCAAGCAGTGTTGACACAAAAGATTTTCTCAATATTGGAGCTTAAAAGTATGCTGTGGATTAAAGTCCGCTTAGTCCACGTGTCCCCGTTCCACCCCCTTTAATTCCTTGGTACAGCCGTTCTCACACGTACCCGTATAGTGGACCAGTACTCAATAGACCTTTTTCAGAATTGATTTAGGACTTAGATCAAATACCTAAGATAGAGCTAATCACGGCCATCTAGATCTTCAATGACAACAATGCACAACAATGAAAAATGCACCTTAACATAACTATCAAATACCTTAGAGAGAGCATATCACGGTATTCTAGATCAATTCTGAATCGACTGGCCAAACGCTCGAGTGAATATCATCAACATGGCAATCGTCAGTGAAATTTGTATCATCAAATATTTCTTGGTCGTTTTGTAGGGCGAGACATGACGACAATGCTAAAGTCAATAATTGTGGTAAAACCCAGTCAACAGGGGGGGGGGGGGGGTTCATACTAATAGCATTATGGAACCAAGGAAACGCGTTTCAATTCACATATAAACCATGGATTTGTGCAATTGCCCGTCAATGTCATACTCAAGTATCATCTACTTAATTAGCATATTCATGAGAGCGAAGCGAGTGTTTACATTCTGCTTTTGTGTTACTCGTTTTGTTGTTTGTTTGTTTTCGTTTTTGGTTTTAATATCTTCCAACAGGAGATTCCGATCAAGTTGAAATTGGGAATATCCACAAAATTCAATGTTGTTTGAAAGTTGAACGCCGTTCGTTTTGTGGCAACATCGTTAACAAGTTACTAATTTACTGCACAGTTCAAATTCAATTTAATAAATAACAAAAGAGCGTTTTCTCACCATTATTATTTTGTTTCGTTCTACAGTTTTCGTGTGATATTACAAAGGAAACAATATACTTGCAAATTATATGTAGTTATATTGATACACTAAACCACGGGAGACGGCAATTGCACCTACAACCGTCTGTATATGTAATCAATATGCTGTCAGTTTATTAGAAGGTGTACTGGCGTTTGTAGGCGATTTACTAAGTTTAATCATTGTTTAATTTACGCTTTCGTCTATGTTGGTTTGTTTCTGTTTCTAATGCAGAAAATTCCGATTCCAGTTTCACGCTAGGGTTTAACGTCTGGAATTGACTTAATTGACTTGCCAGTTGCCAGTTGTCTCATATGGAATACATATATATGCAAACGAACCTTTGGACCCGCGATAGCAACAAAGTACATAATAAATGGCATAATGTCCCCATTGAAAATACAGCATTGTAGTGACTAGTGAGCAATAACACAGGTCAGACAATAACACGACATAATATTGTGTTTATGTTTTATTTATGTATTCACTTATTATTTATAACATAATATAATTCCCATGGTCACCCAAAAAATTAACAAACGTTTTTTTTTTACAGAAAAACATAGGATCTCAATGGTAATCACTTTCTAGTATTGTTACTGTTTTTTACCAACGTAGAGCTATTTTTATAATACAGAATATAAATTCAGCGCAGCAAACTCCATTTACTCTTAATGATTCATTTTTGCGGTACTTAAGAACATGCAAGTGTGGCAGTTACGCTCTCGAGGGTCCAGCGCAAGGATGTACTGCACGCAAGGATGTACTGCATGCAAGGATGTACTGCATGCAAGGATGTACTGCATGCAAGGATGTACTGCATGCAAGGATGTACTGCATGCAAGGATGTACTGCACGCAAGGATGTACTGCATGCAAGGATGTACTGCATGCAAGGATGTACTGCATGCAAGGATGTACTGCATGCAAGGATGTACTGCATGCAAGGATGTACTGCATGCAAGGATGTACTGCATGCAAGGATGTACTGCATGCAAGGATGTACTGCATGCAAGGATGTACTGCATGCAAAGGATCTACTGCATGCAAGGATGTACTGCATGCAAGGATGTACTGCATGCAAGGATGTACTGCATGCAAGGATGTGTACTGTATGCAAGGATGTACTGCATGCAAGGCACACACTGTCGAGCAGGACAGAGTATAGGGACTATTCTGAAAGCAGCTAAATTCAATTGAATCTCGTTGCAAATTAACGTGTGAAAGTGAGTTTCAGTTCGGTCCTGTCGTGAAGTGTCATGTAGTGTCGTGTAGTGTCGTGTAGTGTCGTGTAGTGTCGTGCAGTGTCGTGTCGTGTCGATTCGATCGCACAGCGCCTGCTATTCCATGCAAAGTAAGTTGGTCTACGAGTGCATAAATAAATCATATTTCGCCGTAAGCATCTCTAGGCTCTAGGCCACACGTCATTCCACCCAGTTTCTCTCTATCTCTCTATCTCTCCCTCTCCCTCGATCCCTCTCCAGGAATCTAAAACAACTTATATTTGATAATTTTTATCCAAATGAAGCCATCTTCAAGAGCTGTTGAAGTTAACCCCGTCTGGTTCACTGATTGCTGCGACCCATATTGCCATTGGGGGATCGAACCCAACTCCTCGAAAATACACTCCGACACTCCCACTTTCTCTTCTATCGGCTCAGTAAAGAATTGAAATTCTCTATTTTAGAGAGAAGGAAAGGTTTGTCGAGACTGGGAGATAGAAGAAAAGAAATAATTTTATTTTTATAAAGGAAATGTATGTTTTGGGTGTAGAATAGCAACAGATTCTCTCTATTGTGTAGAAGAAAATAAAGTTTTGTGTTTTGTTCAAAGCCAACATCGTTGTAAGTCTTCCTCTAAAAACATCTGCGCTCTCTTATTTCACTCCTTCACCCTTTACCTTCCCTCCCCCACATATTCACTGCGTATATACGTATGAAAGACATGGAGAAAATTAGTTCTTACCATGCCAAGGAGAAGATGAGAAAGGCTACAAGAAAAATTAATGAGGTCAATTCAATTCCCGTTTTCACGCCAGCTTTCATATTGCTGGTGAATCGTGTAACTTGCGTGGAACGAGTGGGTGGGGAGGGGGGGAGGGTAGGGGAGGTGGATAAGAGCATTTCTGGGATCATTTGCGCTCTGTTAAGCAATGAAGCAACTCACACTTGGCGGGAAATTATGTTCACGATGGAACAAAACCAAAATCTTGACAACCCTTTCCCTCCCTCCTGCTTCAAGAGCATGTTTTTGCTGGTCGCAATCTGTCTGTGCTAATACAACGCTGACTTTAGCAACTTTTTTTATGAATACTCACTGAATCAACACTTACGTTGAAATGAAGAGCGCAAACTTGAAAAAGAACGTATTAGGTAAGCTGTAACTAGAGATGATAATGACCCCGGTTTTATACAAAATTATAGGCTGATAACGGGGGATCAGGGGGGAGATTATCGAAAATTTGATTCTATGCTATTAATTTTTATTAATTTTAAAGTAATTATGCATACAATTAATGTATATACAACAAATTAAAATAGATAATAAATATAATATAGAAGTTATCTTAATATTTGATTAGAATAAAACTAATTTCTGTTTCTTCATTCTAGTGCAATGCATTTGCTTGGTAAATTCACATTTCCCTCTTTACACCAGATTTAATTGCACCAAATACTGCAACGGTGCCAAATAATTGAAGAAGAAGACTCATCATTATCGTTACAAAAAAAATGTAATTACTACAAAGAAAGAAAAGACAGTTAAGATATTGAGTGTAATAGAGACAAACGATCATTCAACATACGTAGAACAATGAGTAGAAATATTATGCTCGCATAATGTGGATCAAAGTACACTCCGCTGTTTGTGAAGCTATTCAGAGTTAGACTATTCTTCTTCTAGCTCGTCTCGGCAATATCCTCTTTAAGTTTTGTGATATCGACCCTGTGTTCGGCGACCGAGTGGATGGTTAGGCTATTGATGATCATCTCAGAACCACTTTCTCGCAAACAAGATCGCAATTGAACCTTTACATGTGCGCAGTTCCATATCGAACCAAAGAGATTAACTGCGCTCAGGAAAAAGATCACTAATCGTGAGAACATTTAGTAGTCTTTCTTATGACTTTCTTTGTTACAATAAATATTTCTGTTTTTCAATTTAATGTTCTTAATTAATTGGAAAGGTGTCTAGCTGCAACATCACTTAATTATTAAGAACATTTGAAAACGTAAATATTAATTAAAACCAAGAAACATTCAAGATCATTAAATTCTCTAGGTCCTTAAAAGAAGACATTTATTTTACTTTGGGACAATTTTAAACCATTTAAAGCTATTTTACGCAGGATAGCTAGACAATACAACCTTAATTTAGTATAATAGGAATCACAACTAACAGTTTTTGTCCCCAAAGACACGAGTACTTCGAAAAGTAACGCCATTATACATAGTGACCCAGAAAATATACAAAATTATATTTCAGTAATTTGTATTTATGTGTACTGGAGTCAAATGTGAAATGGTTTACGTCTCTAGCCAGCTTTACGCCAATAGAAATTCAAATAAGCTATATGAGACGATAACATGGAAGATAAATGGGGACAATGGATCATTCAATAATCAATAACTTTTTCGGGATTTGAACCCACGTTTGAAAGTTCCACTTGTCTCACGACATTTTGATGAATTTGATGTATTTACATTAATGTCAAAATGATGCGATGCGATGCGATGCGACGCGATGCGATGCGATGCGATGCGATGCGATGCGATGCGATGCGATGCGATGCGATGCGATGCGATGCGATGCGATGCGATGCGATGCGATGCGATGCGATGCGATGCGATGCGATGCGATGCGATGCGATGCGATGCGATGCGATGCGATGCGATGCGATGCGATGCGATGCGATGCGATGCGATGCGATGCGATGCGATGCGATGCGATGCGATGCGATGCGATGCGATGCGATGCGATGCGATGCGATGCGATGCGATGCGATGCGATGCGATGCGATGCGATGCGATACGATGAGACTTTGTATAAAGCAATAAACTAATATTAATTCAATCACAAATTTTCATTCAACAATTCCGGTCAGCAACACTTTAAATCGTGAGATAATAAGGAGTATCTTCAAGAATCAACATCATTAATGAAAAGTGCGATAAGGAAAGTAATAAAACCTTAATAATCCAAGCCAACTATTGCAATGTTGCCATAAAAACGTCCATAAAACAAAGAAATAGCGACATTATTTTGATATTTTACAGCATGTCTCTTCTTCGTTTTTCACTACGCGGGCTGCTGTTATCCGAACTTTCTTTTAAAACGTTCTTGTATTGATAGGATTTCTTATTCGTTGCCCTAAAAGTCTGTAATATAGCTTTCAACGTCAAACTTCATGATTTTTGCATTTTTATTCTAGTCGTCCAAGTGAGGTTATGTCTATATAGCAGATTAATGCTTGAGACGATCCGTCTGCACTATTACATATACTGCAAGTCCCGCCAAATATGTAGCAAAGATTATGTGCATCATATACCTTAGCTATCACGTAGCTGGCTGTCATATAGTCATAATACTCCTTCATAACAACTATACGACTCGACTTGCCATATAGTATGAGCATTAGGTTAAACTTCTGTTTTTTAAGATATCCATAAAACGAAACCCGGGAAGAGCGTTGTCTAAAATGTATATTTGTTCATATTTTTAACATTGCATTGCATTATAAGAGGGTTGCTCGCATTTTATCACGTATCGTTCTCTTTCTTACAATCATTGGATCCAGTCCACCAGTGCTCCAAATCCAATGCCATTATTTAATAGTGTGCACTAGTATTACTAAAGTTTTACGTTTGTTTACGACATTGTATTCGAAACGTGAAGTGTGTATCCATGTTGAGAAGTTATTGTAGTAGCTGTTACTTGAGTGAAGGATGTTAATCATCTGGTCGTATTATTCGATATGAATTGGAAAATCTGAGCGATGGAAAAATCTCAGTCGAAGGCTTTGTAAATGCATGAGAACAATTTGCGCACATTTTATATACTCTTATATATTTTTCCCTTCTTGCCAATTATTGAATATTCCGCCCCTATCTGGTTTTCGTCGGCGGAAACTAATTTAGAACTGTTCAATCGGGCGCAACCATCTTTTGTAATATTGTTCGTCGAAGAAGTTTTTGCTTTTCACAATGTACATTCTAAAAGTACTCTTAAGGGAATTGTAACTTGACACTGTATAGGAATCGGATTCGCTGGCATTGCGCGATCTACTATATAATGACGCCGTTCTTTCTTATATCTGTAGATCTACTAAAACAATGTTTCTACAATTTTCTACTTCTATTCTAAGTGCAGATCTTCTCTATTATGTTAACATGAGTTTATTCGAGGCAATATATAAAACATGTTTCCGGTCATATCCTCTACCCTCATCACTGTACAAAAATAAGATCAACTTTATTATTGGGACTGTTTCTTACTAAACAATTTCAATTATAACGCAATATTTCAAAAAATGATCGGTGTTTTGAAAATTGCGACTTTACTATTGTAATCGTTCGGTAAGTAACATTGAATAGTTCTAATAATGATTGGTATTGTTTTTTATACATTGTGTCAATGTTTACATGTTTAAAGTAATTTATAAGGTTGTAATACTTACCATACCTTAGTTTTATCTCAGAGTCTCTATTTTGGTTGATGGTATCAATCCGTGGATTGATTTGAAACATCTCCTCCATTCTTTTCCCTTGTCGGTCAGTCTTTTCATTCTACTGGCCTCTATTACGGGTCTACATTTTTATATTGGCTCTTAAGTTAATGGTGTAGGATCGACTAGTATTGGAATGAAAAACATTACACATTGAGAGTTGATGAAGACGGTTGGAATAGAAGCACATTACCAACATTACCATCATGGAACGACTGCTATTAATATATCATCAACCGAGAGCATTTCTTAGCAAAACCTGCATTTCATTGATAACACTTAATAACTAGGAAAACGCTCCGCGTTGACAGATGAGCGATTTTTTTCAATGCATCAAATCAAATAAATCATTTGCATATCATATTACTCTTTTAAAAAAAAAATACCTTTATAGTAAATATATGATTTTTTTACAAGATGGCGGATCAAGTTACAACCTTATAACTAAAGTATATTATTTCTTGATATGTTGCTAATAAATGCACGTAATATTATTTAAATCCGTTAAGAAGTTTTCTTTAAAGAAATTAAAACCTTCAAGTTGATGGATTTCCGAATAATTTCATTCGACCGTGGTCTACTCAATAGGCTCTAATTCATAAACTATTAAACATATCAGTGTATAGAAAATTCCATAATGTAGATACAGGCTAAAATCTAAAATCTAATATTGTTTAATCATACAATAACTTGCATTTTAACTATAATAATAGCTTTTTAAATTGTCGACCAAGTTTGTTGTTATTTTCTGCATGTTTGCCGTGAAAGTCATAAAACATAACCCGTCATTGTAGCCATCCTATGATAGCTACCAAAATTCCAAATACATAGTAAGAAAGGTCTGACTGCGTAAGCCATTTCGGCAGCATACTATGTGCATCTAACTTCAGTGGTCCGCAAATGGGAATCATATCGGTGGAACACTGTAAAAATGAAGAAATACATAGCCGTAAATAAACAATATTTTTTTATAACATGGCGGTTGAAGCTACAATTTTGAAACTGTTGTCATGTTTTGGTACTATTGATGTGGACTTACATATAAAAAATCATTAATATCCGTTTGTAAGTTTTAATTAGATTTAATTAATAAAAAAACATGTGTTTCAGTTGTTAATTTTTTGTAGGTTGGCATCTTACGTCATTATAGCCTTTTTATGACAGCTATCGAGATTCTAAATAATAATGAGAAAGGTATAATTGCGTACGATTTTTTTTTGTTTACTATGTGCATCTAACTGCAAAGATCCGCAAATGCGAATGATATCGGTGGAACACTGTAAAAATGAAAAAATTATTACCGTAAAAAACAATATTTTTTTATAACATTGCGGATGAACTAACAATTTTGAAACTTTTGTCAAATGTTGGCACCGTTGATGTGAATCTACAAGTGAAACATTTTTTAAATCCGTTTGTAAGTTTTCATTTAATTAAATAAATAAACAATTTTTGTTTTTCAGTAATTAATTTTTTGTAGGTTGGCATCTTTACGAATTTTGCTGGTTATGTTAACAGCATCGAGTTTAGTGGTCACAAACGTTGCCCGAAAATTTCAGCCAAATACGTCAAGCCGTTTGACCTGTGCGCGACGAACAAAATTTAGCGCACATACAGACATACAGACATACATACATACATACATACATACACACAGACAAAGCGCCGATCGAGTTGTATGGAGAGATTCACTCCGCTTCGCTACGCTCATCTAATTAGATGAGCGTAGCGAAGCGGAGTGAATCTTTCCATACAACTCGATCGGCGCTTTGTCTGTGTGTCTGTATGTCTGTATGTATGTATGTATGTATGTATGTATGTCTGTATGTGCGCTAAATTTTGTTCGTCGCGCACAGGTCAAACGGCTTGACGTATTTGGCTGAAATTTTCTGTCAACATTTGTGACTACTAAACTCGATGCTGTTAACATAACCAGCAAAAGTCGTCAAGATGCCAACCAACAAAAAATAAATTACTGAAAAACAAAAATTGTTTATTTATTTAATTAAATAAAAACTTACTAACGGATTTAAATAATGTTTCACTTGTAGTTTAACATCAACAGTACCAACACTTGACAAAAGTTTCAAAATTGTAAGTTTATCCGCCATGTAATAAAAAAATATTGTTTATTTACAACAATAATTTCTTCATTTTTACAGTGTATCGCCGATATGATTCGCATTTGCGGACTTTTGCAATTAGATGCACATAGAGTACACTAAAAATAGCGTACGTAAGAATACCTATGTACTATTATTTAGAATTTCGATACCTGTTATCAAATGGCTACAATGACATAAGATGCCAACCTACAAAAAATTAACAACTGAAACACATGTTTTGATATTTATTTAATTAAA
Organism: Isoperla grammatica; assembly: GCA_945910005.1. Lineage (NCBI taxonomy): Eukaryota > Metazoa > Arthropoda > Insecta > Plecoptera > Perlodidae > Isoperla > Isoperla grammatica. Next base: position 12,643,405 of record OX246737.1, read on the forward strand.
TTAAAACTAACACACGGATATTGATGATTTTTTATATGTAGGTCCACATTAATACTACCAACACGCGACATTAGTTTCAAAATTGTAGCTGTAACCGCCATGTTATAAACAAATATTGTTTATTTACGGCAGTCATTTTCTTCGTTTTTACAGTGTTCCACCGATATGATTCGCATTTGCGGACCATTAAAGTTAGATGCACATAGTATGCTGCCGAAATGGCTTACGCAGTCAGACCTTTCCCACTATGTATTTGGAATTTTGATAGCTATCATAGAATGGCCACAATGACGTGTTATGTTTTATGACGTTCACGGCAAACATGCAAAAGCTAACAACGAACTTGGTCAACAAATTTAAAAGCTTTTATTATAATTAAAAAGCGGGTTATTGTATGATTCAACAATATTACGTTTTAGATATAGTCTGTATCTACATTACGGAACTTTCCATACACTGATAGGTTTTATAGTTTATGAATTAGAGCCTATTGAGTAGACCACGGTCGAATGAAATTATGCGGAACTTGAAGGTTTTGATTTCTTTAAAGAAAACTTCTTGACGGATTTAAATAATATTTCGTGCATTTATTAGCCACATATCAAAAAACAATATACTTAAGTTATAAGTTTGTTACTTGATCCGCCATCTTGTAAATAAATCATACGTTTAATATAAAGGTGTTTTTTTTTGTGCAATATGATATGCAAATGATTTATTTGATTTGACACATTGAAAAATATCGCTCATCTGTCAACGCGGAGCGTTTTCCTAGTTAGTAGCTTATACGGGATCTGACGCTTCTGAAAAAACACTTTGAAGAGTAAAACGGAAGTAATGTAACAATCAATGAATTCTCCTTCCGTGTGTCACATACACGTTGATATAGCAACTTCACCATGGTATAGTTGTCCCAAGACTACCTTACACGTCATGCTTTCGGCACAGGCTCGTATAGCCTCGTATAGCCGTAATCAGCGATCGCTATTTGCGCGGGCTTGTCTCGGGCGGCTCGCTGGTTGGCTACGAGTGCCTCGACTGTGACGAAAGCATGTGTAAGTCTTGGGACAACTATATAGTATTGTTTGTCAGCCAAACGAGTTCAGTGGGGCCGTTAGCTGACGGTCCGTAATCTGTAACCCAACAAACCCAATGCTGATGCAGATAACGGACCGTTAGTTAACGACCCCGTTAATGACCGATTGAAAAAACGGGCCTAATAATTTAACTACCTTTGTTGTCACCCGACCCGTAATGTAGACGACCGGTTGGCCAACCGGGATATCAGATCTTTTCAGTCTCTTTCAAACACGTATATCCAAGCTTTCATTCTGTATTTCCCTATTGGTAAGGTTGATCATCTCTTATCGCTCATCGTCTCAATTAGCCTCACCGCATCGATATGAGACGTGTCAGGCGCGATATCAATCCATCAACAATCTCAGAACCAACGATCCATTTACTTGAATAGGTAGATTACTTACAAGTACTCTTGTAATTAGATTCACAAACTTTCCATACAAAAGAGAAGTTATTACAATACATTACTTTATGACATCGAATTGTAATGGTTTATCTTCGAGTTGATACAAACAACTAGAGATAGAAAGAGAAATATGAAGCCAATCATAATATCATAGACACATTATAATACATACTGAAAACAAGAAGACATGAAAAATATGTATGGAAATATGGCACAGGTCGTGATTCAATTTACTAAATAAGAATGATGACGTTGACGAATATTAAAATAAATTAAATTAAATGTCGTTCATTACATGAATTGTAGGCTACTATCTCAAATTGGCATATACAAATCTTGCAATTTGCTTACAATTTATATAAAGCATTACGTCATAATACATATAAGGTGATAAGATTCAGATTTAAAATTAATTACAGCAATAAGAACAGAAGGTTGAAACTCACATTGGATAGCCAAAGCTCTAGTGTGGTGCGGTCAAGATGATAGAATAGGATATGAGAAAGGTACAATGTATGTAGGCCTACAAGTAAATAATAGAAAAGTAATAAAGAATGCACTAGGCCTGCATACGATAGATTAAAAAACCACATAATACAAATTACAATCAGTTTCTTTAATAAAGCTAAGCTATATACATTAGAATATAGTATTATAATATGTGTAAGAAGTGTAGTATAAAGTAGTAGATCTACATTGGAAATGATAACAATTTAATTTGAATTTGTTGAAAGATGAAGATAGATTCTGTACAATGAATGATAACAGGGGAAGGAAAATAACGCACGTTAGGCTCTGTGGTGACTATACTCGTGTTGTCTCCTTCTCCCTCGCCTCCCTCATTTCCCCTCCCTCCCTACAGTAATTACAGTGACAGCAGATTCCTTGACGCCGTCAGTTGGGGGTCGCTCTGTGTAATCACCGTCAACCAACAAGGCCATGCAATGCAGTCACACAAGTGAAGAGAATCAAGCAACATTCACTACTTGGACTTTTAATAAAAGACCAAATTGTATTATACAAGTTTTAATTTGAAGGTTGGACTGATATAATCATAAAGCGGTTTGAGTGTCGTGTGTACTTGGTTAAGATTACAAGGCATTCATTCGACATTGAGATGATACGAATACGAATGGATACAGTACTGCGTTCAAACTTCAAATGTCGAAATTATGCAATTAGCTTTGTTCGTTATAAAACATTGAAGCTCGGAGTTTTGTTGCCCAACGACAGCGACATGAATATCTTGGTTTTGGCCAAGAGTGTCCCTTATCAAGAAAGATATCACACCTTCTTCGTCGCAACTTAGTTCGATGCTAATAAAATTGGAGCGTTAGCAATAGTAAAAATATCTCTCGGGCACGTCATTGGTTCGATATGTACAACGGATAATGTGAGACGCATCTGCATCTACAGGTATTTGTAAGCCTAAATACAGCGTATTGTCCCAGCAGCCCTAACTTACAGACATGAGACGTTCGGTAGGAAACTGTTATATTGAAGACAAGGTACAAAGTACAAAAAAAGGCCGAACCGGGAATCGAACCCTTCTGCATTGGAAGCAGAAATAAATCCACTACACCAAACCGCACACACGATATAAGTCTCTGAACTAAAACACAGGATCGTGTAAGGGTGTACAAGATGCTTAGAGGGTTGATATTTGAAACGCACAAGACGTTATCTTTGTGAATTTATATCACAATCTATTGAATTCTTCGTGAACACATCCACATTGCCAAGTAAGTTAGTCAGCAAACAGACGACGCGTTGATGAGCATAGGTAAGAGCTAACGACACCGCCAAGTCTCAAGCACGAGTAACGACAACACACAGCTCTAGTAGATAACGTGTCGCACGTCAGATGATGATGACGCGGCATCGATCTTGTCATCGGCGTCACCCCTCGGCTAACGATCAGAGCAGCAGAGAATACTTCCGGTGACTCGTCAATGACGTCATTGTACATTCGAAGACAACTTTGAAGCGGTGGTGAGTAACATTGGAATTATGTTGAACCTGCGATACTGGTTGGGCAAAGCGGTTTAAGATAAGATAAGATAATTTATTTACCTGTTGATTAGTAATTGTACAAATATAGGTATCGTCAAGGTCTTATTCTAGGTATATATACGGTATAATAATATAAAAGAAGGTAATAGATTTAGAAGTAGTAGTAGTAGTAGTAGTAGTAGTAGTAGTAGTAGTAGTAGTAGTAGTAGTAGTAGTAGTAGTAGTAGTAGTAGTAGTAGTAGTAGTGTTCTTTATTAGCAACGGGGCTACTACCCCACAAGTACAATAAAATAAAATAAAATAAAATAAAATAAAATAAAATAATATAAAATAAAATAAAATAAAATAAAATAAAATAAAATAAAATAAATGTAAATAAACATGATTGATAGCACGCTGGGCAGTACACAAAAACAATACAAAAAATATAATACAATGCAAATATCACAAGAAAATATAACAGTGACAAAAATGAGAGATGAGCCTAACATGCAAATGATGTGATAAATAAGTGTGTGTAAACAAGTAACAATAACGTAGAATAGAGAAGTGAATCAACTGTACTATAAAATAAACAAATATAAAAAAATGTAAATGGATATTTTTTTCAAGAAAAGCTCTTGTGGGTTCTAGGGGTCAAGGTGCCCACCCGGCAAGTGGGAGACCTGGGTTCGATTCCCAGTGTGGTTAGTTTTTTTTTTAATTTATGGATTTTTCTATAAATATATAAATGTGTACATATTGTCACACATTCTTGCAAACCATTTCGTTGTGTGGATAAGTACTTGATTCTGATGTTTTAAAAATGATTATTGTAAATCTGTTTTTAAATAACGCGTCACGAATCTGCGTTAAAACATTATTCATTATACTGGATGTTGATATACACGTCAGCTATATTTTTGAGCTATGTACAAATGGACTGGCAATGTGACTGTTCAGTATATGTTAGTTATAACGTTAAACGAAAGAAAGTTTTAAAAAACGATAACCAATAATTCAGACGAATATATCTAATTGTTATGAAAATATATATGCCACGATAAAAATGTAACTGAACATTAAATAAGGCGATCCAATTTATTTTCTATACTTAATAATTAACGTTATTTTTTAATTTATCTATAAACAATTTCTTATTTTTTTATTTATGTTATTAGCCTAGTATTATATTGTCCTACTCTATAGACGTAGTGTGATGACAAGGTATTAGTATAATCGTGAGTCTGTGTTTTAATCTAAACTCGCAGGATCTCACAATTTGATTAGTTCGATTCGGCTTTTTTCTACTACTTTATCATAGCCTACCTCATAGGTAAATAAAAACCATTTGACGCTTTTCACAGCTATACAAATTCCCCTGAATGAAACAACCACAGACTTATTGCACAGCTTACCGGATTAAAGTGTCCTAATGCAGAGCAATTTGCTTTGTATCTCCGCCCCCACCACCGCCCTTCTTTGGCTCTCAGCTCGAATTAGCTGTAATCACCACTGGCAATTAAAACTTACTCTCTCCAATTCAATATCAGCGTCGCATGAATACTAAAGTCCCCTGCTCTCGCCCGGCCAAAGGCTGCACACAAAGACTTAACACGTCGTCCTGGACAAAAATTCCAGTCACGGAGTATGTTGGTCGGGTTATTACATTACGGCGTCAGCTACGCGCAGGGGTTAGGTCATGGCACAGCTACGTCGTAGCATGGGACATAAACGTATTGTCACGGACTTATAATGTCATTTTAACAGGGTTAAATAAGGACTAAATAACGTGGCGACAAGTTTTGTTACTCGCAACGAAAATCTGTCGTATTTTAGTTAAAAGGGAGTTTTCTTATATCTTATAGCGGTTTAGGAACCTTTTACAAATTGATGGAAAATTAAGAACCCCTTTCATCCACGAACAAAGCAAATTCATCTTCGACGGAGAATTTCCCATTATTTTATGTTTAAAACGTTATACACACATTTACTTGTTATGAATTTTCTCTTATATTATGGTTTATGATGATGATAATGATGATGATTTTTGTTGCTTTACGTCTCTATTATCTTAATCAAGTTATTCGAGACGATGAGCGGTGACAGAATATGAAGATGAAGGACACTTACAAGAGAACATGCCATTCGCGTGGGATGTGAAGATTCTTTCATATAAAATAATGTTTCTAAAATTAATATTGTAAACCCAAACAATTATTTTCCAAACGTCTGCAAAGTGAAACTTAAACTTAAATTTAAAGTTAAGTTAGGTACTTATGCTCGTGGCTCCGCCCTCAGAAATGATCTATCGTACAGTATCTTCCTCTGAGGAAAGTTTGGTGTTTGTATCACAAAGTGCACGATCATTGTGCTTAAGTCACTACAAACAACTACTCGGACACACCCCCCCCCCCCCCCCAAATGAGCAAAAAGGCTGGCAGTGTAAAACCCCGATTGTGTATACAGTGTAAACTAAGAGTGGATAATCTACTAAAACTTTTAATTTGCGAATGTCCAATTACACCGAAAGCGCAAAATCACTCGAGTGTAAAACGCGGTGCGTAAATCCGCGAATGTCCACTTACAAAAGTTTGAAATAGTATTGCGGCGCCAAACCGCACCCAAAATCTGCACAACAGTTCTACTACTTTGTCGACTTGTCTAGGTCTAGACCCTCATCTACGTATTATACTAGGGAAGTGCCACATGAAAACCGCATTGACAGATGAGCGATCTACTACAATAATAATAATTTTTCGTAGGAATACCCGTTATATGGTGCACACCAGCTTTACCTGATGTGCCCCTCTTCAGGTAACTAACTAGGTTATTAAGGTGTTTGGATAGCTGGGAAAGAATGTCCGAAGGCTATTAGTAGGACTCAAACCCAGCATTCTCCTTTACGACTGAGGAAAACCTCGGAAAAAACCTTCAGTCAGGACTGCCGGTGGCCAGAATCGAACCGGCGACCTCCCGAATTAGAGTCTAGCGTCTTACCGCTGAGCCACCCGTATCGGTTCTACTATAATGTACCGTGTATACACAATGGTGTATTTGACTTATTGCTAACTAACTAAACGATAGCCCAGCGGGTTCCGATAATGTCCGAAGAACATACTAAACAAGGCTACCAGTAAATAAATTTATAAAATTTAAGTATTTTATAGGTACGTAGATTTATTTCGACATGTTTAAGGTATGCGAGAGTCAATAAGAGGATAACATAGGGGGGCGAGGTTAGGTCGGTAGGCTATTTCAGTTAAGCGGTATCGGGCACTTATATAATGTATTGTGAATTAATGTTCAACACAATTGAGTCCGTATTTGAACATACAGATATGTTACTTATGTATCTCCGTGCTCGTGTGTAACATGTCCTTGACACAAGTATCTTGTTACAGCTCGACAGTCGGATGAATACAGTAGCACGTCGTCAGGCACGTCGTCAGGCACGTCGCGACGTGAGGTCTGAGACATAATATGAACCGCGTCCACTCAAGACAAGAGGACTAACCCAATTGTCAGTTCGAGCTGACCTGCAGGACGAAACTCAACCCCCGACACAAGTTGCAGGCAGGGTAGGTAACATTATCGCATTACACCGGTAAGACTGAGTGATAATCATTCTCAAGTGAACTCTCCACCCCTCGAGTCACGTCTCCTGAGGGTGCGCGCGGTGGGTGAGTGAAAAATCTCAACGATACTTTCTCAGTGTTATGTTTGGCTGTCGGGAGGGAATATGAAACCTTTCTTGGGGAATTATACTGCAAATTTGTAGGAGATGAGATAAAAGAGAGGTGCTTTTATATGAAATTGTTACAAACTGGTAAAGCAGCTTGCAAGATACACCTTGTCAAATAAGAAAAGTTTTGGTTCTCTCCCTCTCTCTCTCTCTCTCTCTTCCTCAGCAAGTAGACTATAGCAACTACCCCTTAGTTGATATTGGCCCTTCTCCACCACGCTAGTGTACTTAAATAATGTATTATAACAATCCGTAGAGCACGAAATTCCACCTACTCAACTCGTGCAAAAAATACGTAGTTTATTTTCCCTGAAAATGCCTATTTTCATAATTGTTATTCGTAACGTCCTTTTTTGGCATTTTAATGTGCTATTATTGACTATTGTCCTATTTGAAATAATTTGCTAAATAGATGCTGAATGCTCGAGTGCGACTGTGCGAGTGTAATGTTATGCATAAAAACAAAACACAATAGGATATTAAATAAGTATTAAATACGTTTTGCTTATATAAAATTATATGAAAATGTGATGTTTTTCATTTTTAATTTTGTTTTTGAATTTGATTTATCGACCCTATTGATTTTTTTTTTGTCAAGAGGAAACCATGTTTCGGGAAGGACAGAATTAATCTTAGCTGAAAAATACTGAGAGGGAAACCTCGGGTTGAGCTGGTCTGCTTGATTGTGAAGCTAATATCAGGTTATGACGTAGATTACAGTCTCGCATATAGGGCGTGGATTTTTGTATTGTCCTTATCTATCTTATCATCATATAAAAATAAATACAAATTAATAATTTAAATAATATTTACTGGTCTAGTTTTTAATACTTAAAACAAATAAAACCATTTAAAACCAGACGTGATTCTGTCAATTTAGAAAACTCTGGAAAGCACGTACGGAAAGGCTACGAAGGAAAACACAAACTGGATAAAAACGGAGTAAACCCCAAGTCGTGCGTTGTATAAAATATCATTAAAAAGTTCTCGGTTCTTATCAGGGCGAGTTAACGCGCAGGAAATTTATTGGTGTCAAGCTCCGTAGCAAGGGAAAGTGTCATCAGCTAAAACTAGCGCCCGTGATCCTTCGAGCTAGTTCCAGAATATCCCACAAGAATGTGCCACGTATCGATCAGTCTCACGGTGGGTACAAACGATGCCTCGTCGTTGCAGTACGAATGTGCTATCAAACGGTTGTAAAAATAATTATGGACCCGTAAAAACATTGAGTTCGTTAGCCCTACACTAATAAAATCCAGAGGGTGGACTGGGATGAAAAGGACCGGGATGCTGGGTTTCGGGGGGGCCCGCACGAGGTGGCGTGGCGCAGCTGGGGTCTGGGGCGAAGCCCCAGCCGGCGGAGGCAAATACGCCGAAGGCGTAAAAATTTTTTTGGGGTTGTATTGAATTTTATGGCCTAAAATGCGAATTTAGGGCGCGATTAACAGAAGCCACCCTACCAGTAGCAAAATAATTTATATTATATTCAACTAATTACATTGAATATTTGAAAATAAATATTATATTCAATTCAATTATAATTTTAAAATAATACTTATAGAGTGGGGCTAAGATTTTTTAAGCAACATACAGAAAAGTATTTCTGGTGGCAGCCCGAGGGCCCGGACTGCCAAAGGGCCCGGGATGCGATCGTATCCCGGCATCCCTAGCCAGTCCGCGCCTGCTTAGGTCTGTTCGTTCTGTAGTAGCAGTCGCACTGAAGGAGGCGAGCTGGAGCAAAGGCATATGACGTCATAGGAGTTGGTAGCACATTGGAGTAGTTTATAAAAACGAACGGTTTTGTAGCAGATTTTGTTGCGCGGCAAATTAATTCTCAATTACCTTGAGATACCAGCATCCACCTAGAATATTTCACTGAATTTCACTTAATAGAATATTTCATAGAATAATAGTATTAAAATGTCCCTGTAGGCCATCACACTATTATACTCGAAAGGCGAGAGTAATTGTTATTTACAGTAGGGCCTAGCCAACTCATTGGTGAGAGAAATTAGTTGTCTGTGGTGAGAGGTTTGAGACAATCCACTAGGCCTAGAGTGTAGAAAACACTATTTATATAAATTAAAAATGGATACTAAGCATAAAACTCATTTGGACTATCAATGTAATGGCCATTCACTATTTCTGGGCCATTCTCTCCACAAGCAATCTTGCACACTTCTCCATCCATAATTACGCGCCTTTTTGCAACCTGCTACAACTTTACTGAAAGTGCTCCACCTCTCGAGTTGAACGAACTCCCTAAAACTCCCTCTCCCATAGAACGAACGCTTTTGTAGTAGTGTCGCACATTGTAGTAGACAGAACGAACAGACCTGGCTTTCGACTATCCATATTTTGGAATTTGCATGACATGAGATGTGACAAATTAATGAATAATGTAAAAAATGTTGCTGAATTTGTATATAATCGAATGATCGAACATATTCATTCCATCACATTTTATTCGACCTTCGATATATATCGCTGTCAATACTCCTGCCATGTGCCATTGCCATCAGCTGTTTCGTTGTCCCGTCCCGGAAAATGGTTTCCTAGTATAAATTTCTGTTTTTAATTACCACATTGGTAATCATAATCACGTATCAACCATTGTGAATTATAAAAAAAGTGAGTAGAGTAATTTCTTATTAATGATAGGTAGGACTGTGAACTATGCATTCGGGCCTTAGGCTTCAAGCTGTAGGGCCTAGGCTAGGGCCTAGTACATCAAATGCTAGGCCTAGGCCTAGACCTGAGCTGTAGCCTAGGGCTAGGCTTAGCCTAGGCCTAGGTCCAACGCAACTTTTTGTTGATCGTGGCTACCTACCTAGGCCCTAGACCCTAGGCATAGGCCTAGCTACTCTTCCACACTTGGGAAATTAGAGACCTACGGTTGCTGATTAATGAAAATAAATAAGTTGATTATAAGTTGATAGAACAACGACAACCACGATTGATAGACAAACATTAGATGGACCCGGTCGAGGTGGGTTCCAGTGCCGTAGACAGTTTCGTGTGCACTGACTGCAAAGTGATAGGCCTAACACTTCGTGGGTGAGATCCATATTGTGCGCTTCGGCTTACCTAATTCTAGGCTAGGCAGTGGAGCACAGGTGTGCCCTAGTCAGGTTTGGTGGTCACAGGTGTCTGACGAGCCTCTTGACCATTGATATCATCTGTTGACAGGTGGAGGATGGAGTCGCCAGCGAAATGTCAAATCATGACCTAATGCTGCGCTAGCCCTGGTCCTTGACTAACCCCACGAAGAGGACTGGACCAAGAACAGAGCCCTGCAGTACGGCCACCCCACGAGGACACTTCACATATGGACATGAACTTTCAAGCTGGTACGTTTATGAAAATTTATTTTTGCAATTACTGATTTACCCTGAGCAGAATGTAGCTAGTCTATAGACGTAAATGATAAAAATCGTTTGGTGTAGATGCTCTAGGCTAGGGCTAGCCCTACTGGGACTATGATATGCATGCTTACTGTCTAGGCCTACTGCTAACCTAAAAGTCGAAATGCTTATTTGTTCAGCTTTCATTTTTTACAGGTAGCCTAACTAAATTCAGCTATTTCTTTTGTTTCAGAAACTTCAAGATTTTCTTAGACCCTGGTCACTCATTTCTGGTCTGTCATCAAGAAGCTAAGATCATAGGATAGGTTTTGATATCGGCATCAAGCAGGGGCGTCACTAGGATTCTGGGATTGGGGGGGCGCAAGCAGAGGCGGACTGGGGGGATAAGGGCCCAGTACGGAAAAGGATGTTAAGGGCCCCGGGACTTGGCGAAGCTTTAAGGGGTCTGGGGCAAAGCCCCAGCCGCCGGAGGCGAAAATTTTTCAGCCTACTATTTTGTTAGAACGCATATTAACACGTTTAAAAATCGATAAATGATGATAGTTATGTGGAACAACGTGTTGAACTGTGAACACCACTTTCAAAAACGAAATTGACGAAGACTCTTTCCCAACACTGGCAGTTGTATATTTCAAACTAAATTGTTTCCCAACCCTCTACAAGATATGGACTTCTAGTTGTCCACTCGCATAGTGTAATTTGTACTCGTAACGAGTGTTGCAGCTGGGTATGCAGCTGGGTCGGGGGCGAAGCCCCTACCGCCGGAGGCGAAACAATTTTCGGCCCTGCCTGATGTTTAGTGGACTAAAACGCGTTTTGAGGCGAAATCCTAATCATGAAAAACAATTAAAGTAAAGTCAATATTACACTGATAATTCCTAACGTCATAGGTCTAGGATAGGACTAGGAGTTCGATCCTGTCATTTGAGAAGTAATCTTGTGGCTAGTGCTGCGCTGGATCGGATTTCAGTAGGCCCGATAGATATTGCCACAAAGTTCGAGCCCGATTTTCAGTCAGCTATTTTACGGAAAGTGGCTTTGTAATGACACACGACTTGTAAACTCCTTTATTTCATTTTTACATGAGCCTGTTCTATTATAAATGGACACAATGGTACTTTCAGATATAACAAAGTTTACTCGCAAACTATCAAAAGTCACTCTTAAGTAGCGAGCTAGCGAGCAGAAATCTTGAGGGTTCTTGTTTCCTATTAATTTGTCTATAGTGCATATAAACACGTGTAAAACTCGATGAATGATGATAGGTGTGTCGAACAACATGTTGAACTGTGACACCACTTAAAAAATTAAATTAAAGAAATTTCCAGCGGCATGTTTTATATTTCAAACTAAACTATAAAAAAGTAAGCTCTGAGGAAGAAAGCGGAAATCTTTATAGCACTTCTAGATGGTCTATATAACTCTAACGTCCCTTTTCACTGACATGAGATACATATTATGCTCTTCTTACTATTGTTTCATAATCTATATAGAGTAAGATATTTTCAGAGGGTTGGGTGGTGGCCCTGTACGGGTTTCCGTAGTTCCGTACCTGCCAGTCCGCCCCTGGGCGCAAGTAACTAGTTGATTGGACTTGCGCGGGCTACACGGGGGCTTCGAAACAGCCTTTACAGCGATTTGACCAAGGGAATCATATTCATAAGGATAATAGATCGGCCCTAAAAAGGATTTTATACACACACAACTATTTTAGTAAATTTAAGCAATAAAATTGATTGAACGAGGAAATTATTGGGGGGGGGCGCAGATTGCGATTGGGGGGGGCGCAGGCCCCCTCCAAAACCCCCTAGTGACGCCACTGGCATCAAGACGTTCTAAAAGTAAATCCTGAAAAAATATTTATTTATATTTTAAACTTGTACATAATTCCTCAAGAACTGTGGCAGAAATGGACTGATAATATTCTTCTGATCCACATGAATTGAAATTGATATAGGCCCTACTGTATGTTTAATCAAATTGTAAACCAAATCGTGTTTGAAACATAATATTTTTAATCAACATCAAGACCTCAAGAACTGTGGCAGAAATGGACTGATAATATTCTTCTGATCCACATGAACTCTAAGCTCGTGTGCTCGTGTTTTACGTGTTATATCTGTGCATGTTTGTATTTTCTCTCCTAGCAGGTTAAAGGTTCGTAGGCCACTCAAGGCCTGGCCTGGTGTCGTCGTGGGATTTCTGTATGAGCCAGCAGGTGCAAGTGGTAAGTTACTTTTGAGTTTCGAAACGAAATTAATTAGTAACAAGCCTGCCAACAAGTAGTACCTTGCTCATCAGGCATCTAAAAGCTAGATTATTTTCAGTGTGTTAGGCCTGATTCATTTCATTTTTCATGTCCAGTAAATTTCTAGATTATCTTCTTCTTCTTCTTCTCAAATGCCCACATTTGGCTATCATGCCATCATGCTGGATTAATTTCTTATTAACTGGACTGTTATAGTAGCCCTAGGCCTTTATATTTTTTTTAAAGGTTATCTTTCATCAAAATCCTACACAAAGAATTGGCTTAATGCATTGCATTTTGTCTAGGTGATTCCGATACTTAATCCAGTCAATTTACGTTGGTTTTTTAAGTGATGTTTACTTAGGTCTAGGTAAATATCTATAATACTCTCTGCGTTGTATTTCACATTTCAAAACTGTGTGCCATATTTCAGTAACACTGCAAGACCGTCTGCAAGTTTCGTACACCGACATCAACTTCAGTCGACTCTGCGTGTAGAGACTGCGAGCATCGACATCGACTGCCGGCGTTGGACATAAACTAAGGAAACATGTGTGAGCCGGTCGTGGGACCACATCATATTATGGGGTGTAGAAAGACCCGAGCCCGTTCCGTTATTGCATGCTTGGTAGGATAACGGAGTGGACAAGGCAACTTTTAACTCTGTAAAATTGTCAACAATGAAAACAAACAACTTCCAGTTGGTACTTAAGAATTTAATCCAAATTTAATTTTAATTTAATTTATTTTTTAACTTTAATCCAAAAGTGGCTTTTCTGGAGGCAAGAAAATAAGTAGTAAATGTACAATGTGTTAATTTAAAACCTCTGCTAAAATTCTGTCATAGGCCTACACACAAACTTCTGTCGAAGTTTTTATTTAATCATATCATTTTTGAGTGGTGATCATTCACATCAAGTCAAGCTCCACGTTTAGACTGCGCCTGTTTCAAGTCTGTGATTGATGATTTCATTGAGTTCAGAGTTATGACAAAGTAATGTCATATTAGTTTATGTGGTGTACACTAGTCCTACTCCACAGTTCACAAGATAGTAATGACACTGGTATTTATAAGCCTAATCCACTTTCATAAATATTAAGTTATGGTAACGTTTTTCTTCGTGATTGACAGATTGTCATCATTCTAAAGATGGCTCATCATGGCTACATACTATTTTATCGAAGCACAGAATCACGAAAGTCGTTAGAACTTATTTTCATCTTTGTGCTTATGGGCGTCTTGCCCCTACAATTTTCACCGTCTTGCTAGTTAGCTCAAGGGTAGTTAGGATATTTTCTATACCAACACCTTTGTGTGGTTGTTAGTGAATACCTGCCGACGTAAACTAACAATTACTTAAGTCCTGTAGCCCGTCTACCTACCATGGCATCCCACAGGGACCCTCCATAGACTCCCTTACAATACTTTTTAGTGTCTGGGAGGCATATTTAGGCCTATTTGTATTATTTGTAATATTTGTATTTGTATTTGTAAACCCTGCATCGTAGAGGCAAACGGAGCTTATTCTGGCATCACTCGGAAACTTAAGAAGCACGACCTTGAGCGTTATAGCCTACTAGAGATAGGCCTATGTCTTTTAGCATCAATTTTCTCTAAATTTAACATGTATTTTTTTGTATAATATCAAAAGTTCAAAACCTTGGATATGAGGGGGTTTCTTGCTCTTCTAATCAAAAATTATGTGGAGATAGCCTATTTAATAACTAGGAAAACGCTCTGTTTGACGCGTTGATAAGCGAGCGCGTCCATATCTACGAACGTTCTGGCGAAAAGATCTCAAAGCTAATAAAAACAACAATTAACAACAATTCAAGAATGCACATTGCAAAAATTTTTCTAATTCCCATAGCTATTATAATTCCCGATATTGTTGAATGCAGTGCCATGTGCGTTGCTAAGAATTTTCTTTGTCGTGTTTTCGCCGCGGTCCGCCACCGTTACTAACAGTTATTGACAGCAATAGAAATGTAATTTCTGCCTCTTATACGTATCGGATCGCGTTTACATTAGTAGATTCGTAACCGGACAAAAATTTACCATCAGATAGCCACCTCACATTTTGCCGTAACTGTGTTTCAAAAATATATTTTCGAGTAACTTTTGTGTAACTTTGCCAATATTTATCAGATCGCCATTACATTAACATATTCGTGACCGGAAAAATCTGTAGAAAAATCTGGCTATCTCACATTTTGCCGCCATTTTGTTTCAGAAAAATATTTTGCAGTAACTATGGTGTAACTTTGTAACTTTTCGAACGATTTTGCCTCAAAACTATACACCTTCAATCCACATCAAGGCTTGTGGATGGTCCAAATTTCAAGTTGATCTGACTTTCCGTTCGACCGCTATCGACGGACATAAAAACAAAAAAAAAAAAACAATTAAACAAACAAAAAAACAGAACGAAGTGCCATAAGAGTCAAGTGGAAACGCTCGCTTCGCTCGCTTAATAATAATAATTTAATGCAGTTGTTAACTACATAATGCTCAATAAGATTGGGAACTCTTTATTTTTTGTAGGCTAAAATTAGCAATGTGTAGCGATTTCAAAACTATATATTTACACCGATTTTGCATCTAAAACATCAAAACGCGAGAAAAAAGACATATTATATGGTAGATATGTCGTGATGAAACATTTACTTTAAAAGTGTAAACATTTAGATGACTCGTCGACGTCCACCCATCTTATCCTAGCATAGTAGTCTCCCGTTCATTCCAACTCAGTTCAAATTGGGTGTTTGTATTTTAGGATCCCTTGCATTGGATGATGAAATTGTAGCTTTGTTTAACCCATCCAGACATCACGAGTTCTGCACGTACATACAGGGTACAGGGCTGTAAAAATATGAAAGGCCATATAGGTATTATTATTTTGAGTGAAACAAATTATTTTTGAAGTTAGGAAAAAAGTAAAATAGATTAAATCGATTAGATTAGATTTAATTAGATTAAACACTTCAAGGCTGCAAATGGGCCATAACTGGCTTGTGGCAACCTGTCTAAACCTCCCCCCCACACCCTCCCTCATCACTTTGTATCCCTCATTCTATTTCTAAATTCCCTTACTGATTTGCACTCAACAACCTCCTCGGGTAACTCATTCCAGTCCCTGACTGTTCTCTCAACAAATCCAAACCTACCCAGATCACTTCTTCCCACCTGTTGCTGAAACTTCCGTTTATGATCCCCCTCCCTCTGTAGCCTATACTCCTTGCAATCTGCTAAAGGTTTCCCCCCACCTTCTTTTCCCCCTAGCTGCTTAGTATAGATTACACATCCTATCACTCCTCCACCTCTCCTCTAAAGAGTCCCAACCCAGCTCCCCCATAATTGCTGTAACGCTATCATAAACCCTCATCGCATTCCCTGACATCTTCCTCATACCTCTATCGCCTAACTTGTACCTGTAACCTTTGTTGCCGCCCTACGCTGCACCTTCTCTAGCTCCAAGACCTCGCCCTTCCTATATGGATCCCACACTGCCCCCCCATATTCCAAAATAGGCCGAACCACCGTTTTATAAGCCCTATCCTTTATCTCCTTACTAGTTCCCTTCAGATTTCTCATAACAAACCCTAGGGCTCAATATCCCTTCCTTACACTCTCTTGCACTTGGTCCGCCCATCCCAAAGCTTCTGCCAATACAATCCCCAAATACTTAAATACAGTATACTTCTTTACCTTCTCTAGAACTAGCCCTTCAAGAAAATACTCCCTCACATCCCCTTTTAATTTACGTGTGAACCCAACCACTTTACATTTTCCTGCATTCAATCCCTTCCTGTTATCGGTAAACCACTCCTCTATCCTTCTCAAATCCCCCCCTTAATCACCCTATACAGGACGCAATCATCAGCAAACAACCTTAATCTTAACTCTATTCCCCTACCGTACCTATAGCATTAATAAACATTCTAAATAACAGCGGCACCCCCGACGTGACTTCAATACTTTGTTGATACGTACAATAAAAATGATGCACATCTAATGATTAGTTGGTTATTAATATTGAGGATTCAAAATCCGGAAGTATAATAAGTACAGAAGAAAGATAAATCCAAGAAAGTTCTGGTTATTTCAAGATTTTGTGCTCTTAAAATTTTGAAGCTAAATAAGCCTACATGAAAAACAAACCACAACAAATCGAGATAAAAACATTCTTTCAAAATTGGATTCAAAAAATGAATATAATTCTAAAATCTGGGATTTATACCAAATCCAAAATTTGCCAGAACCAAAATTTAAAAAAAATTCTAAAAAAATGTAGGCTATATCCTTTTCGTATCATTGTGATTGCAGAATTTAATTTTCAAAAAGGAAACAAACTATGTCTGAATGGGTTAAAGAACATCGTGACACGAATCTTAGTCCGACACAGATCCGACATAGAGATCCGACATACAGACCTAGACCTAATGCTCTCTTGTGAACTGTGTTGTGATGCCTAGTGTTAACTATGTAGTAGTTGGTGGTGGGTATGCCAGCGGTGCAATACGGATACACATTCTAGAGCTGCCGTGAGTGGAGTACATACACACAAGTAAAGCTAAAGCAGTATGGAAAGGAAACCAGTCTAGCATGTAAGGTACTTGCATATATTTGCCTACCACACATTTATATCGTAGGTAGGCCTATTGATTTAATTTGAAGTAAATTCAAAATTGTCCTCCTTTGTAAATCGGTTTCATTACTGAATAAGATTAAAGTTAAATAAATATGTACATAAAATATCTGCGAAGGTATCAGGGAGAGGTGAAAGGGGGAATCAGCGTATGAGAATCTTCTCTTGCGGTGAGGCATAATTAGAAGCTGCCGGGAATAAGTAGAACTTGATGTAGGATTTAGATCAAGACGTTGTCATACGTTTATCTGGTTTGTGGTTAACGAGGGGGTTTCAGATGAGTTTCAATGCTAAATAGGATTGACAAAGAATTCAATGTAGTACATTGCTCGCATGTTTCCATACTGTTTTAGTAGGGGCCGGTCTACACTCAACCTTCTATTTCACAGTTCTGGATGGATTACAAAAGTTCACTACTGCTACTCTAGTTATGTTTTCATCGGTTTCATGTGTTGTGTTAAGCCACCGTACGTGTGTGGGCCGAACTAGATAAACTTGCAGCATCTACTATTACCTCTCAGGATTACAAGTCTACTGTTTTTGTACTAGACAGCTAACATTTACAGTGATTTGTTTGAGAATAATATTTTGAGAAACCCAATGATTCAATGAATGAAGATAATTTTCTTATAAATATATTTACTACAAACATGATCAGGCCTAATTCAGTATTCAATTCACAAAGCTACAGTAGCTGAAGGCTAACATGTCTGTGATAAGGAACGTGACTGCATTTAGTTGTACTCCTAGTATTACATGACTTATTCCTGTATCATAACTTCAAGCCTGTAGAAAGTCGTTTCACGACGAGTGATTATATTGGCATTTTGTGCTGTACAGAATTAGTAATGCAATTCATTCTAGTGTGAAGGGTTTCAGTTTTATATGTTTGTTACCAGGTACTTAAAGACAGGCAAAACATTTTTTGATTTTGTAATCCATCCATGACCGTGTTACCAGTAGCCTACATAATGGGCATAATACGGTACATTACACAGTGCACAGTGAACTATGTACGTGAACAGCATCATTCATGCACAAGGGTGTCGTATTGGCCAGTTGAGAAGCAAGGCAAGGCTCTGGTCGTTCTGTAAGGGCGCGAAGCAGACGTAGCTTCGTGAGGGAGACGCTGAGCCGTGGTTTGAAATAACGAGTTCCCGATTAATTGATTAAAACTAAAAGCCATATTTTACTCAACCTTATCTATCGTTCATGTATTTTTTATTTTAGCTATGTAACTACTATTGAGTATCAATATTCACTTGTGCTGGAAACACGCGGATCCCTTGCCGGCTTACATTCTGTAGTATTACTCATGGACCAAATTTAAATCTATCTTTCTTTATAAAGAAACGTAATCTTTGAAGCTTTTAAGTCATTGTGTAAAATTTGTGAATTTTTTTGTTACTGTCCATTCTATACCAAATTTGTATATACTGGTAATGTTACTAAATTTTGCTATTTTCTGGTTTAAAATCAATAAATCCATGCTCATTTTGTGAGATTAATTCCTTCGTATGGCACGCCATTGGGAGTTTTATTTTTTGAAGCCGATTTGAACCGATGTCCACAGTTTTCTTTAATATCTTACATTAGCCGTGACTGTGATTGTTCTCTCTCGCTCTCTCGCTGGGGCTGCCGGCATCTCTTGTCTCACTCTCGTTTCTGGCACTCTGCAGAATCGCGCGCTGCTGCGTATACGTGACACTTTGTTCTCTTTGTCGTCAGTCGTCACATTAACAAACAAAACAATAAGAAATAACTTAATCAGGGTTCAAAAGGGTTTGAAAGTCAAGTGCGCAGTTGGCCGTTTTCCCCTCTACATCACTCAGTTCGTTTACATTTTTCAGTTTTATCTTAGTTCGCTAGCGTTTCTCACAACCTTGCTGTTGGGGGTGTCGTGAGAGTTGTAGTACAATTTGGTTCACGTAAATAGTTCAATATTTCTCTGCAATCATTGCCATCTGGAAATCATGATGCGGACTTGCACAAATGCACACAAGTAAAATTAAATCTCGTGCTTTCTCACAGATTTGTTCCGCATGATTTTGATTTGCACATGGCCATGGTTTCTCTGGCGGCTCTAATGTTTGTGTGTCTAGTGCCACTGGTATACTTAGAATAGACCTGTTCATTTTGGCTGCACCAATTTTTTACTGGTAAAATGTTTAATATCTAACTGAAGAGGGAGGGGAAATATACAGATGCATATCGCGATAGATTGAGGAAAGTCAGTGGCTGTTGTTGAAGCTGATCAGCTTGGTTGCATTGTCTTGTAAACCTGTGCCGGCAATATAGTCTTGTTTTAATTTACTGTAAAGAGGGTGGCAAAATAACACTCCAGATTAAGTAAAATCACAAATTGTGTTCTTAAATCATGTACACAGTATATTATACTGCTATCGGCATAAGATATAAGGTGTTGTCGTCATGGATTATGTAATAAACGATGACAGGTATGAAGCCGTTTCCCCTCCACCTTACCACCTCCACTCGGTACCAGCTAAGCGCTAGCAAGAAAGGAATGCAGGGACGACTGCGGTAGACCGCAGACCCATTAAGCCAGGTGTCATTGTTAAAAATAGCAATCTTTTGATGTACAGTAGTTATATCTTACAATATCTCAATTACTTTTCAGATATATGGAATAACCACGAAAAATTGGTATAAAATTAACTTAAAATTTTAAAAATAGCTGAAAACCGTCAATTTTATAGCAATGGTCTCATCATTATTATAATTTTCAGACTAAGTCAAAATCATTAATATTCAAGCTATTTTTAAATTCAAAGTTAATTTTATATCAATTTCTTGTGATTATTCCATATATCTGAATAGTAATTGAGAAATTGTAACATTTAACTACATCAAAACATTGCTATTTTTAACAATGATACCTGGCTTAATGGTTCTGCGATCTACGGCAACCGTCCCTGCATTCCTTTATTGCGAGGGCTTAGCTGGTACCGAATGGAGGTGGTAAGGTGGAGGAGAAATGGCTTGATACCTGTCATCGTTTATCACATAATCCGTGACGACAACACCTTGTATCTTACGCCGATAGCAGTAAAGTCCTGTATGTGCACAAGTACAAAAGTACAAGCACTCATGACATCAAAGTAAATATGTAGTCATTGGTTTTAAGAAATGAATGGGTAAACATTGTGCTGGATAAGCTTCCAGTGGCTACTGACTCTCAATTCTGTTGGTAGCCGGCACCTTTCCACGCAGACTAGGACTCGGGGTGTGCACAGCCTTTAAAGGTTTGTGACAGCGAGCTAGGAGTTTCAACCCAGGATTAGATTACAGAAAAAAAAAAACGATAAGGTCATTACGCATTACTGAGTTTACTAAATTTAAAATTGGTATTGCCAAAATGAACAGATCTATTGTTGTACTCTACAATTTTGAGCATAAATACTTTTGGAAGCACATAATAGTTTGCCGCGATAAGATACGCTTTTTAACCAAATATGCAACCCTCGAAAATTTGCTTCTTTTTGACATTGGTGCGAGAGCGAGATAGAGTCATCGGAACAGATAAGAATCAGGGAAATGTTTTTTAACCCAGAGTTTTGCTTATTGATTAGTGATTACCTACGAACTGAAAGGAACCTTGTAGGGCGTAAACGTCATCCACAATTGGCATGCCGGCATGCTTTTATCATCGTCATTAGCGGGAAGGATAAAATAAAAACTAAATTCAGATTCAATTCATTCAAATTTCTTTTTCAATTGAACTAGTGGCGCGGTATAAGCAGCTAGGGTATTGGGACCGTGTTAATTCTCTATAATTAGAATGTAGAGTTCTTCTATTTTGATTAGTAATGTTCAGTCGTCGCCGTGACGCAACAAAACTTGTTTTTAGTATCGTTGTTTAAACCGTCTGGGCAAAATAGAAATTCAAATTTTGTACTAGGCCTAGGTCTACTTCTAAAAATTGAGTAATGAAATCTTGAATTCCTCAACAGTTTAGAACGCAAAAGTTGTTTCGTTTCAGTTGTGAACAGGAATATTGCATTCAAACTAGATTCTATAGTTGACGTCAGCCATTGCTCGCGAGCACCAAATTTTTGATTTTCGAGAGTTGCCTATTCCTGCATTCAGTTCACAATTCACTGTTAATACACTTAGGTAAATTAGGTCGTCACTTCTAGATGAATACACTCTTTGTGTTTGGAGTTGTCCTCTTTCATGCCAACACTATTTATTATTATTGTATATAATATGAATAGAAACATTTAATAAATAAAGAAATACTCAGTCCATAAACTAGTTCACGTCCATTAATTAGGTCACAACCTCTATATAACCTTCAAAAAATATACTAAGTCCATAAATTAGGTCACAACCTCTAGATGACCTTCAAAATATATACTAAGTCCATAAACTAGTTCACGATGAATTTGTTGTCTGATCTGTGCTTCCAATTATTCATGCTCATTGTTGTATGCGTACGTAGTGTGGTGCTGGTATCTTTGCATGCGACCGATCCTCTCGCTCAGACAGGACTGATGATGGAATTGTTGGAAAATAATTCGATTCCGTCGTCAGTCCTGTCTTTGCGTTGGGGTGAACACTCTGTGAAGCTGAAAAGTTTCGATGCTAAACCTGGTCGCTTGAAAAATGCAAAAAGACTTAGGGTATATAAAAGGGCTTTTTTTGGCCCTTTTTTCATGTTTTTTGCTTAATTTTTTGTATTTTTCCTAGATATTTCTTAAATTTCATGAAAATTTTTATAATTTTCATAAAATTTATAGAAATATTTATAAATTTTATGAAAATTATTATAATTTTCATAAAATTTATAGAAATGTCTATCTATTGTAATGTTATTGGAAATAAATAAGGATGGAAAAAAGACTATCAGTTTAATTACCCACGAAGGGTTAAAACCTATTATTGTTGGTTGATTGGTCTATTGGGAAAGGAAGTATCCAGGATTTGACCTTGGGAAAAAAGACTATCAGTTTAATTACCCACGAAGGGTTAAGCATGGGAAAGAAAAGGATTAAATAACAAGTAAACACAACAGCATGAGTTCAACAACATGTATTGAGCAAGCAAGGTTGCACACAAGTGACACACAAAAGTAGGCTATGTCCAATGGCCTTGAAAAAGCAAATGGTTAGGGATTAGCATGTAGAATGCTTACAAGCTCATTGCTTCAGAGGTGTGCATGGCATGTCGTCGAGAGAAGAGACGAAGACGTTGGAAGTGTGGCCAGCAGATCATCGTCGTCGTTGGAAGTGTGGCCAGCAGATCATCGTCGTCGTTGGAATTGTGGCCAGCGGATCGTGGTCAAGAGAAGCGATGGATGGCAGTAGTGAAGTGGTGCATTGGTGACAGACACAGACAATGTCGAATAACCTGAAACAGAGAACATTGTAAGAAAGAGATATTGCATGTTGACAGAGTGCTTGTTTAGGCCCGACATTACGACGGCCCGCTAAATATTCAGTCCGCGAGCAACGTTTTCTCCATGGCAACCACATTTTGTAGTTGCCACGGAGAAACCAAGCTAGTCGCGGACTAAATATTTAGCAAGCCGTCGTAATATCGAGTTTTAGGCAGCCAGATGGAGAGAGTTACAAGTTATACAGCATTGTGGACATGGCATTATATCGATGACGTTAGCACAACTGGGACTTGAACCCAGACACAACCATACAAATTATGTGGTTTAACGGTTTTGAAGCACAATGAATGAATGTTTCTGCAGCTTCTTTTGAACGTAACATTGAACTTTAATTTGTTTCCAACAATTATGTTTGTATGTATATTTTGGAAGGGATTGGTAGATGACCAGATTCCAATTAGTAATTTACGTATTAATATCGCTTACGTAGCAGATATACTTGTAAGGTAATATGGCATGCTATCAATATCGCACAGCGTATTGAGTTATGCACCGAGTGAATTGTTTACAATAAAAGTTTATGGAAAAGAAGGGCCTTTGTTCAAATATAAACTTTTGTTAAAGATTGTTGTAGTATCACAAATTATTTATTGCCGTTACATGCACGAAAGTATACAGGTCTAAGATCTTTACTACAGCCAACATTAAAATACTGCATAATTAATCTTCTTTACTAACATCTCAAGAACGTAATATAAAACATGAATTCTGTAGAACGAGGGTCAGCAGTTTCCAGTGGTGTCATGGGGGGGGGGAAGGGGACTATACAGAGCAAACAAAAAATGTTTTCCTCCTGCAGTGTATGAGGGGTGTGTCCCATGGTTTTGTTTTAGAGTGAATTTTAAAACTATTCGCAACTTTTGCACGAGGGATTTAGTTGTGAAATGTTTAGATATACCGTAGTGTTATTCCGGGTGGCTTTGAAACTACGTAACTTGGATTGAATCTCTTGAAAGCATGATATTATGCATCTACACTAGACAAATTGGAAAGACATATTGGTTAGTAATAAAAGCATCCCATCGTTTGTGCTTTTCGTTACTTACTAAAAACATGACTAATATGTATTTCGATGTTACTCGCCTATTTTGACCAACTTTGGTTTTGGTGACGATTCTGTGTGTGTAATTTCAGCTTTAAAATAGGGCCATTCATGTCCATTGTAAAATTTAATACAGTGAAATTCTAACAATTGAGTTCCCAAGAGATTTTTATGCATGTAAAGGTAGCATCTTTATAACAAAATAGTAATCTGGCCCCCAAGAATTTGCTATAAAGAAGTTTTCCTGCAATTCCTAGTTTAGAGATATGTTATTTTAGCATTTTAGGTTTTAGATGCTTAAGAGCGAAGGATACCTCTACGTCAAAAACTGCAGACAATTTTCATTTTTTTAATTATATCTCAAGATTGAAACACAAAATCGAAAATCTATTAAATCATAGCGCTGTGGTTTGGTAAGCCCTACAGACTGAATGATAAGTGTATTTAACGTTATAATCAGTATGACTGTGATAACGATTTCTTTAAATTACTAAGGAAATCGTTATCACAGTCACTGATTATAACGTTAAATACATTTATCATTCAGTCTGTAGGGCTTACCAAACCACAGCGCTATGATTTCTCAGATTTTTTATTTTGTGTTTCAATCTTGAGATATAATTAAAAAATTAAAATTTTCTGCGGTTTTTGACGTAGAGGTATCCTTTGTTCTTAATCAGTGAACATGTCGTATTTTTGAAAACGCTACAAAATGCTAATTTTACAAAGATAATGTGTTCCCATTCTTATAGAGATTGAGTTAAGAATTCCATTCTAACCCTTTAGTTACAAATTACAATTTAATTGATTTTTAAATATCTTCACGTCTTGGAAGTGTAAGACAACCCCTCATATTTAAGGGTTTGATGTAAAGAAAAAATAGATACTATAAAATGCTAAATTTTGAGAAAATGTATGCTAAAAAAATATATCCGTATCTATATTTGTTTATTTTTACTCCTAAACTCAGTATACCTAAAAAGTAAAAATATATTTGTGGTATACATATATTATCTACGAAAGCATGCTCAAAATAAATTGCCACCATTTACAATGAAAACTCCCCTCCCCCCCCCCCCCCCCCCATTGTATGAAAGTGTGTGTTTTGGCCTTGGAAAAACTTGTATATTATTTTAGGATGACACCACTGGACTGGACAAAGAAGTTAGGGCGTATTCACTGCTCTATTTTGACGCTAGTCAACTAGCCTAGTAGACTAATACAACAATTGAAATTAATTGTCACTAATTGTTACAATAGTCCACTAGGCTAGTCGACTAGCGTCAAAATAGAGCATTAAGATACGCCCTTAGTGGGCATACAACAGCATTGTTGTCAGTACCCATCTGAACTAGTACCCATATATATAACGGGCTGGGATATGCTATTTACTAAATGGATGTTCTTACCTTTTGTTTGGTTTATTTAAATTCTTAGCTAATTCCAGAATTTACATTAACAGATCATTTTATTACTAACTAATAAGCATAAAATGTTCTTGAGATGTATAACAGGAAACCATAAATTCCACTAGATTCTCATATTGGCTGTAGTAAGTTATCAATTAGCTTTTATACAATCGTGCTAGAAGTGATGAAACATTCATTTTGGCATAACAGATTGCAGTGTGGGACATTTATACAATTCATTATGTGCTTCATTGTCATGCCAGTACCAAAGTTACTGTTATCGTGTATACCAGGGCCCAGATTCACAAAAGTGCCTAGTGCTAAGACGTCCTAGTTTAGGCAAACCTAGTGAAATTAATCACGCATATATCGCTCTGCAATGTCCTAAAGATACAATATAGTTATATAACAACAGTTTAACTAATAATATTGTATTTGTGAATGTGCAGTAATACCCAAGGATGATTTATCTTGATTTATCTATCTAGGATTTGCCTAACTTAGGACAACTTAGAGTTAGGCATCTTTGTGAATCCAGGCCCAGTATAATATAGATCGATTAAAGTAAAGTTCCAAAGTTTAAAAAACCCTATCCCTAACCGGCAATCGAACCCTGGACCTCCTCGAATCGAAGCATGAATAAACACATTAGACCCGCGAGCAAAATAATTCTAATTAATTAAGCGAGCGTCTCCATTAGACCTTTATGGCACTTCGTTCTGTTTGTTTTTTTGTTTTTTTTTATGTCTGTCGATAACGGTCGAACGGAAAGTCCGATCAAGTTGAAACACAGTAACGGCAAAATGTAAGGCAGTTTTATCATAGTAAATTTTGGTCCGGACACAAATATACTAATCTAATCATGATGTGATACGTATTAGAGGCAGAAATTACATTTCTATTGCTGTCAATAAGTGTTAGTAACTGTGGCAGACCGTGTCGAAAACACTATTCGAAATGACAATGAAAAATCGTAGCAACGCACTTTGCAAAGCGTTCAACAATGTTGGGAAGTAAAATAGCTATAGAAATTAGAAAAATTTTGCAATGCTATTCTTGAATTGTTTTTTTTTCCCTCTTATGCAATGATGACTTTTCAGCCATTCATTTTTCTTGCTATCCAGTATAAATTAGCTTCTTGATCTGGGGGGTGAGTCTCGACTTCCTCGCGGAAACGAAACTTTTGACAGGCTGGAATCTATTCTTGACCAATCGGAACCATGTGGCGTGTTTTAAGTATTTTCCACAGTCTGCTAGCGGTGAATACGTGAATCATCCAGGTGGCGGTGGATATTGTTATTAAAGCATTATCATTTGTTCTGATAAACATGTCAAACAGACACGAAGTTAACAATAAGTAAGCTAATACTTTATTACAACTCATTATATTAGGTTCTTATACATTATATAGGCTAGGCTATAGTACTACGTTACTAACGTAGGCCTATTAATGTAGGCCTAGGCTTATTGTAGCCTAGTAATTGCCTAGACTAAAAGAGTTGGGCCTAGACCTAGGCTCGGACTACACCACGTGACCTTCTGACGTCACTTCGTCTGTAGGATGTAATTCCGACAGCCAAATTGCAGATGGAATTACTTTCCACAATCGAAAGTGACGTCAGAAGATCACGTGGTCTATGTCTAGCCTAGGTCTAGGCCCAACTCTTTTAGTTTAGGCCATTGCTAAGCTACAATAAGCCTAGGCCTACATTAATAGGCCTACATTAGTAACGTAGTACTACAGCCTAGTCTATATAATGTATGGAACCTAATATAATGTGTTGTAATAAAGTATTAGCTTACTTATTGTTAACGTTGTGCCCGTTTGACATGTTTATCAGAACAAATGATAATGCTTTAATGACAATACCCACCGCCACCTGAATGGTTCACTGATTCACCGCTAGCAGACTGTGGAAAATACTAAAAACGCGCCACATGGTTCCGATTGGTCAAGAATAGATTTCAGCCTGTCGAAAGTTTCGTTTCCGCGAGGAAGTCGAGACTCACCCCCCTGGCCTGCTTTAATTGTTGTTAACTGTTGTTTTTATTAGCTTCGAGATCTTTTCGCCAGAAAGTTCGTAGATATGGACGCGCTCGCTTATCAACGCGTCACACAGAGCGTTTTTCTAGTTACGTTTAAAATGATAACTAAATAAATAATGTAATGTATAATTTGGTTACTAATTTTGTTATTGGAAACTGAATGAATTACCGGGCATAATATTTTTGGTGAATCCAGTTAGTAATTTTTGTGAATGTCAAAAGTTATCGAAAGTTCGTAAGATCATACGTATCGCGCAGTATTCGTATGAAAGTACAGTGGAAGAAGTAGCAAGATGAACGTAGCCAGTAATATTTAATATTTTGTATTTATTTAGGCAACATTTAAGTGACACGTGAACTTCGATTATTCGAGTTTTCAGAGTTTGTCCAGAGTAAAATGCAAGTTCTAGATTTTGTGTTCTTTTTTTCTTTAATATAGGAACATTGTTATGTGCATGTGACCAAAATGAAAAGTTTCTGGACGTTAATGCACTGGCTCTATACTGTATTTGTAATTTAGAGACATTATTGGTCTGATAAATATTGTGTATCAACAATCGAATCTTACTTCTTTTGACATCCATAGTAATTACTAATTACTAATTACCCTACCATAAATTTTGGTCTTGGAACAAATCTTACAAACACCTAAGGTAACTCCTTATATTTGCATACTGATCCTACGTTTTAGTCTTACTATGAATCCTTCAGGTAGTATGAAACTAGCATTACAAGCCTTCGTCGCTACAGCCTTTGTAAAAAATCTCGCACTGAATTGATTTAATTTTTTAATGTTAACCAATTTTAATTTTTAATTGACTTTTCATTTTAATCTATCCATAATACTGGTGTATATAGAGGTGAGACTTAAAAGCAGTCATAACAATGAGCCACACAATAAATGGATTAAATGGTTTAGCGGGAATCGAATCCCGAATCTTCTGCATTGGAAGCGGGAATAAACCCACTACATCTATGAGCAATACATATGAAAATAATAAATATATAGAGGTCTGTGAAAATCATTTTATTTTGTAGTGTAAATTCGTTTTTGCGATAAAATTTGGGTTTATTCAGTAAAAGGTGTAATTCAAAAGTACTTCAATCATGACTAAGGGTGGCTTGTACACTCGATACACTCAATAGTGTATTATCACGTGTTCACACCGGCCAAATTAATAAAGATATGGCCTTTGCTATAAAATGTATGACTTTTTAGATTTTATACCATTAACAACACAATAACGTGAATTTCAGAGTTTTTCACAAATTTCGCTACAGTACAACCTTGTTATTAGGTCACTCAATAAAACACCGTCTCTCACACTAATTACGTCATTTTGATACATTCTCGGTGAATCCCACATAAGGAGCAATGCTATTTAGTATTTTTCTCTAGATAGTAAATAATAATACTGTAATAATAACATGTCCCCTGATGGAACCTCGAATGTGATTGTAAGTGTCCATACTCCCTACAGCAGTAAAATGATTCATATTTCATACAGTAACACTTTTTTATAATGGGCCAGATTATCTATATATATATAAAAACGAAGACCTGTATGAATGTATGTTTGTGTGTATGTGCGTGTGTATGTCCTTCATACATTACTACACCATTCATCCGATTGCGATGAACTTTGGCGAGTTGTTGTGCGCACGCCTGCGATGGTTTCTGGATGATAACAACCCCCTCCCAACCCCCCCTCACCCCCACCCTCACACCCACCCTCACACCAACATGCAATAATGCTTTCCTAAACCATTCATCTGACTGCGATAAAATTTTGGTGGGTTAATGTATGCACGCCCGCTAAGGTTTCTGAATAATACCCCCCCCCACTGAGACACCAACATGCAATAATGCTTTTCTAAACCATTCCTAAACCATTCATCGGACTGCGATAAAATTTTGGTGAGTTGTTGTGCCCACGCCTCTAAGGTTTCTGAATGATAACCAACCCTCCCCCCCCCCCCCCCCACTGAGACACCAACATGCAATAATGCTTTCCTAAACCATTCATCCGGCTCCGATAAAATATTGTTGAGTTAGTGTATGCACGCCCGCTAAGGTTTCTGAATGATAACCCCCCCCCCCCCCACTGAGACACCAACATGCAATAATGCTTTCCCAAACAGTATGTTACACAGATTATTTTGTTATAAATAAACACGTTTCACTGTGCTATAACATCGTTTCAGATAACTTCAGTTTAACTCAACTTTTTCCAGTTGAATGGAATTCTGTACTCCCCCCCCCCCCCCCCCCCCCCTCCAAACCCCTGCCTGGTGCTGGCGAAACCAGACCCACAATGATTATGGTGTAATATCGATTACAAAGAAAAGAAGGGTAATTTTATTTTATCTATGATAATTAAACTAAAACCCGGGAGTTGCTGACCTGGTTAATTTTAATGGGTATACACTATACATCTGTCGACTGTTCCTCTCAGCAGATCTGTAGGCTCGATCGCCTACGTTCAATTATCGCGGCCGTATGCGTGTTTCTGTGTATGTTTATGAATGTGTGCGTTTTACTCTCCTAATTACGTTCACCTCGAGCATTGAACGGTGGTATATGCGTTTTACTTGTTTAGTATCTATAGGCTACTAGCCAAAAGACATCAATGAAACAAATGAATTGAATCGATGGACAAACAACAAGCTGTCAAAAAATAATTTCTTCCGATTTTGGAAAACAAAACAAAAAACCAACAAATACACATACAAAACTTTCACTTAGTTGTTGTCCATCATTAAAAGTTTTAAATGGCGAGCAGTTACTATTGCTACACTTGTTTTTATTTGTATG
Organism: Isoperla grammatica; assembly: GCA_945910005.1. Classification (NCBI taxonomy): domain Eukaryota; kingdom Metazoa; phylum Arthropoda; class Insecta; order Plecoptera; family Perlodidae; genus Isoperla; species Isoperla grammatica. Next base: position 12,673,621 of record OX246737.1, read on the forward strand.
GTTGCAATTTTATTATTTTGACAGCTGATTGTTTGTCCATCAGTTCAATTCATTTGTTCCATTGTTGTAGTCCGGATGTGACGTCAGTTGCGAGTTACCTATAGATTAACGCGTTATATTTGTCGAATGCAGGTGGACTCGAATCCTGTAATATACTGCTCTACATATAATTACTAATTAGAGATACGTGAAAATATCGTTTTGTATATATAGATGCTACAAAGTGCTACTTCTTCAACTGAAACTAAGGTTTTTCTTTTCTTATTTTACTGCAAATTAATTTTAAAATAAAAATGTGAGAAAACTTTACTCTCAAGTAGCCTATTTTAATGTTGGCAAAAACTAGATGCTATAAAACTACAATTGAAAAAGCTATTTACACAAGTCTCTACACATAATATATCGTCTCGAACTATCAAAACAAGAAGAAACCAGTTCATCACTCGTGCGATGTAAGCTTAGCTATACTTGACAGTTGTGTTATCTCTTCCTTGATGCGAGCAGCGAGTGACAGCTGACTGACAATAGCGTTGGCAAACGCAGCGTATAAGGGGATTTAAAAACGGCTAACAACCCTCCAAACTGTAATTTATGCGTAAATTTAGTACGAATTCTATAGGCCTACTTATCCTTTTTTGGCGGTCATTTATGGTTGATTCTAATATCACCCGATTTTTTAAAGAACATACACGTGTTGATTATCCGAGTCAAGATTAGTTGCGTTCTATTTTACAAATTGCACGTACGTCACATATGTGCACGTGGCGGCCACATTTGTGATCAAACTTTGACGTTGCCATAGAGAAACAATGGAAGTTAGTTGTGGTAGAACTCAAATCCTCAGTTCTTTAAAATTCAACCTGTCTGGTAATTTGTGATTTTGTTTGTTACGTATGTTAACTTTTTAAATGATAAATTATGCTTATTTAGTAAATTTTACTAATATTCAGTGTTCACCAATGATCTAGGATAGCACTACTTCAATTGTGTCTCAAGCATGGCCGCTGTGACGTCACGTGGGAACTGTGAATAGTTTTTTGTTAGGTACCCTTAATTCTTAACTCTACAACAAATCTTATCTGTCACTATTTTATTCCCTTCGTTATTTAATTGAATAAATAAATAAATTCACATTTAGAATCTACCCACTCGGTGAAATGACTATATATAAGACCTAGTAATTGGACTGCACACCGTTCCTAATTGTCACATATAAAAACAATTTAAAAACGCAATATTTCGAACCCTGATCAGAGCTCTTCAACAGGCGAAAACAACGTTGTTAAGCGGTTATTATAGAGCTTGTGTGAAACATTGTGCTTGATATTACCGGTACATACAGTATATTACTTCCAACTACGCTGTTAAGCGGTTATTTTAGAGCTTGTGTGAAACGTTGAGCTTGCTTTGTCGACAATCAATATTCCCCCAAGCCACGTTATATCAAGGTTGTACTGTATTTGGCAGCGAGTCAATTTCGAAATTCCCGATTTAAAATTTAATCATTTATTTATACTCATTTTGTGAAATGAAGGATGCCTACATATTTCGGTATTATTGTAATTCGTAATTATTCACGAAATTCACGGACCTCCATAAATACAATAAAGAGTGCCAATAAAATCATTGCAGATTTTTTAAATATGTTGAGTAAATCACGCAGTGAGTCTAGAGATATGTTTTTTTAGCGATTAAGGTTTTAGAAACCAAATAGGAGGACATATTTTAGAAAATCTTGCCAAGTGCCCATTTTTATCTCATTTCTATTGAGATGTAATTAAAAATTGCATTCTAACCCCTTATGTAGTGAAATTGAAATGATTTTAGAATCCTGCACATAATTTTCTATTATAAATGCAAGAAACCTTCTTATATTCAAGGTTTTGATGAAAAGAAAACAAAGATGCAACAAAATTTTGAGAAAACTAATCGTTAAAAACGTATCTCCAGCCAGTGACCCTAACGTTGTGTGTCAAAGTAGACCGACCAAACTCACCAAGAGTAACGTGAGACGTGGCCGAGCGGCTGCCTGCGGTGCGGGAGACTTCGAGGTAAGCTGGTCGTGATGGCTTCAGTCTTGAGTGGGAGACAGCTTCCGTCTTGAAGGTGATGCAGCGCCGTGAGCCGAGCTGACATTCTGAAAACAAGAACGTACACGTCAGTCAAGAGCTACAGTCAAAACAAACCTCTGAGGACCAATTAAGGGATTGTTATGCATCTATTGCTAAAGACGTCAAAACTTCAACCCCTACGGCACCTTAAAGCCACTGCTACCAATAGCCAATGCCAGTTAAAATAACAAGATATATGAAGGAATCAATACCTAGATTGTTTTTTATCTTTAAATTTTTATGCTTATCTCTTCCCCTCAAACTATGTATTACGAGTTAATTTTGAGTGGTAGACATTACCATAAACATAATGTCTTATTACCTGGATGCAAACTTGATACTAGTTGTGTTCCATTACACATTAATACTCTACTTGTAGATGTAGTCATTTCTGTAACTCAATAGTCTGATCTAACCAAGAATAGAACCCAGAATCTTCTACATTAATTGAAGGCAGAAGCAAACCCATAGCACAATTGAGCTGTTCATTTCTTTTTCTAATAACTTCCCAAATGTGATAAGACTGTGAAATGGATAACTTTAAATGATCGCAAGTTGAACGCAGTACAGCACTGAAGGTGAGGCACCCTATAGCACGCAGGGGCCTTTCATTCTTTTTCAACCATCCTTTTAGCTAGTAAAAAAAATTATAATTTGTTTCCATCTTTTTTTTTTAAATAAATACGTAATTAAGATGTAAAACTGTAATTGTGTGGAACAAAAGTGATTCACTGGATATCTGCATATTAAGTGTGCTGCACTACATTCAATTTATGGCCGGCCTTATGCCGTGTTCACATCCTCTCACGACCACAAATTGAGCGTGTACAAATCATATTCATATGGCTTCGTCTACATTAAAATTAGGCTAACGCTATGTACGGCAAGCGAAGATGTGGCGAAAGTTCAATTGAATCCACCTCTTTCTAAGATTTGACGACGTAAATTACTAATAAAAATTTGACGACGTAAATTTATTGGTTCTAGACGTCTAACCTAATTTGTCAAAATCGTGAAATTTGCTTACGTTAATTTACGAACGTTAAGTGGATGTAAATGAGGCGTTACTGTGACAGTAGTTTACTTACCGAATAATCTTTATCCCAGTGCTCTTCAACGAAGTCTCGAGGTAAGCTAGATGTCTGCGAAGGGTCCTGTGACAAGTCTAGACGTCCCTTCTTACGGCGAGGTATATCAGTGTTGTGAAGCCGTTCACCAGTACACTCATCTAATCTGGAAACAAGAGATTCAACGTCAGTCATATTCACAACAGAACTAAGCCTATGCATATGAATCTATGGTATCGTACTCTTCAACTTTCTTAATTTACCAACTAAAGAAATATTGTTTGTATCATACCTCAGCAACTAACTAACATAGGATAGGCAATTATATTGACTGTGCTAGTTATGTAATTAAGATTTTTACTGGTAGCCTAACTTTATAAAAGACTATTTATTAGATGAAAAACTCATTAATATTAATTTTGTATACATAAGGCTTCTTTTGTAATAGTTGGCTTGTAAGTCACACGGCATCTAATAAGTTGACTGTAAAATAGAATCCTCCCTGAAATTTCATTATCATTTCATATCAAAGAAGCAAGTTTATATTTTTTGTATTTAGCTACATGTACTTATGCAAAACTCTTTCAATTATAGTGCTATACTGCTGTAGTGACATGTTCTATACCAACTAGGAATACAGTTCAGGTACTCACCGAAACACTTGCCAACGCTCCAGGAAGCTCTCGAGGTAAGCTGGCTCTCGGTGATGCAGACAGGCTTGTGGGGCTGTTCTCCGGTACGATACCCTCATCTAGACGAGAAACAAAGAACAAACATTAGTCATTTCTCATTTGCATTACGGAACTATGCCTTTTCAGAAATACGAATTAAAAACACGAACAGTTTTTAATTTCGTAGACGAAAAATTGTACTTATACTGCTTCAGCAACTGGCAATTTTATTGACCAGCTAAACAGTTTTAGATACAAAAATGACGATTGAAGGAGATTCATCGGCGTAATGAAAACGGGATTCAAGATAATAAAAAAATGCGAAAAATACATAATTGAAGTGGGGTTTGAATCCACCTCAATTGGTGTTTTAAAATTTAAATGCATTAAAAAAATAATAAACAATGTAAAATAATATGTATATTAAAAGAAAATATATAAAATATTAATATGATACATTGAAATAAAGCAGTCTTTCAATTAAGGATAGTTTACTCACCAAAACATCTGGACGCAAAGTACCGCCCAACGCTCCAGGAAGCTCTCGTGTGAAGCTCTCGAGGTAAGCTGGCCGTCGTGTCGGTCCAAGAAGGTCTCGAGGTAAGCTGGCTGTCGGCGGCTGCAGACCCTGCTCCATAGTCTGGAAACAAACAAACAACAAACATAAGTAATTTGCATTATGGAACTAAGCCTTTTCAGAAATATGAATTAAAAATAGTGAGAATAGTGAGTGTGTTCACGATTGGCATTTTTATTGACTACATTAAACAGTTCTAATTCAAATTTGATAACTGAAGGAGATTCATCGGCGTAATGGAAACGGGATTCAAGATAATAACATAATAAGAAAAATACATAATTGAAGTGGGATTCGAACCCACGTCAATTGGCTTAAAATTGAAATGCATTTAAAAAAATAATAATAAACAATGTAAAATAATATGTATGTATATTAAAAGAAAATATATAAAATATAAATAGGACATATTGAAATAAAGCTGTCTTTCATTTTAGGATAGTTTACTCACCGAAACATCTGGACGCGAAGTACCGCCCAACGCTCCAGGAAGCTCTCGTGTGTAGCTCTTGAGGTAAGCTGGCTGTCTGCGGCTGCACACCCTGCTCTGTAGTCTGGAAACAAAGAACAAACACATCAGTTATTTGTATTACGGAACCAAGCCATTGCATAAATAAGACTTATTTACGCAAATAGTTTTTAATTTAAAATCGTACCTACTGCAACAATTTTAATTAACGTAGTTGTATTCAAAGATGAAGATTAATTGACTTGTAAATTTGGGACTCAAGATGGTAACAAAATCTAAAAATTTCATAACTGAAATGGGATATTTGAACCCATCGTCAATTTGTTTCATAATTGTCAAACCTTATCTGAATCATTGCAGGTTATGGGTTGAATCTATTAAAATATAGCATACATTGAAGAATTGCATTTCATTTGGTAATAAATAGTTGACTCACCAAAACTCGTCGACGGTTGTACCGAACAACGCTCCAGGAATTCTCGAGGTAAGCTGGCTGTCGCGTGAAGTTGTCGAGGTAACCTGGCTGCCGACGACGCAGGTAGCCTCGTGGAGCGGACCCCTTCTTGCAGGCGACCACACAGTCCACCAGTACAACACCATCTAGTCTGGAGACAAACAAAGAACACAAATCAGTCATTTATATCATGAAACTAAGCATTTGCATGAAACCTTGTGATTTTTAAAATTGCTGAGTAAACAATTGACTATAAGAGGAACGACGAAAATTAATGAGATGCTCCCCTCCCCCCCCCCCCCCCCTCCCCCCGTTTAGATATTTTAATAAAATGCCTCCTATCGTTTCATTTTCTATAATTCCCCCCCCCCCCCCCAAAAAAAATAAATCAGTTCACGGGAAATACTAAAATAATTTTCACGGATCAACAGCAAGAATTATAATGACAAACTCACTCACTATCCTTTGTGTAGTTCCGAACTACATTCGAGCGTGTAGATTGTAAAGCAAACAGGGTGTGGCACGCCACAAGTACGATCAACCACATGGTTGCGCAAATTATGGCATAGAAAAAGCAATCATAATTAATAACAATATTGGACTGAATTGGGCGATCGATATTAATACACAAATAGCAAACAAAACAAAACAACTGAAGACAAAGAATTCAAAAGGGGGCGGACGTTTGAAATTAGTCACTAGACGATGTTTCTTAAAACCACGATGAAGGTAACTAGCCTAATAATAATAATAATGCATCAGATTATCCAACTGGGCTGATATATACCACATGGTTCTGATATTTGACGCAAAAGATAAAGGTACCTTTCACTCTGGACGATGGCAGAGAGATTACAACCCTGATTTATGCTTTGTAACTACCAGTGACACCGAGCGACATAATATGCACGTGTCCAGAAGAGTTCTCAAAAGCTTCCCCCGGAGCCAACACCGGCCCGTTATGATAGAAAGTGGTATAAAAATCCCGCTGTTAAACTCTGTCCAGCGGCCTAGATGGAATTTCAACAAAGCTGCCTGGGGTTCATTCTCCAAAGAGTTAGACTTTAACGTCCGCTGGATCCCTCCATCTGCCCAGAACTACTCGAGATTTGTTGGAGCCGTCATCTCAACTGCCAAGAGACACATCCCGCGTGGTTACCGTAAGGAATACATTCCGGGGTGGAGTGAAGAGAGCGACAGGCTATACCAAGAATTCCTGCAGTCTGGAGACCCAGAAATAGCTGAGGACCTTTTATATTCGCTGGACACGGCACGCCGAGACAAATGGAAAAACACGACCAACAACTTAGATTTCACCCATTCAAGTAGGAAAGCTTGGAGCCTCCTACGTAAACTTGGTGGCGCTAATGTGACTACATCACATCTGCCCAAAATCAACCCAGAGGCGATAGCGCGCCGGATAGTTGAAACCTCCAAGGCTAAGGCCGACAAGGAATTCACGAGGACGATAAGAAGATCACTCAAAGACTTAAGATCCACCACTCCTGACTCATCAGAATTTAGCAAAGATTTTACAATGCTTGAGCTAGAAGCAGCCATATCAGGAACTAAAGCTGGGAAGGCAGCCGGCCCTGATGGAATCCACCCCGAATTCCTGAAGGCCTGTGGGAAGAACACCAAAAGGTGGCTCTGTAAGTTTTACAGCGACATTTTGATATCTGGAAGTTACCCCAGGGAATTCAGGAAATCGAAGATCCTAGCAATTCTCAAGCCTGGCAAACCAGCTGACATAGCGGAAAGCTATCGCCCAATTGCACTCTTGAGCAGTTGCTACAAGGTTCTGGAACGGCTTATCTATAACAGAATTGAGCATGCAGTAAATGAAGTCATCCCCGTAGAGCAGGCCGGATTTCGCCAAGGACGCAGCTGCACAGACCAAGTCATGTCCTTAACAACACACATTGAAGCTGGTTTTGAGAAAAAGCTTAAAACAGCTGCAGTATTTGTGGACCTAACTGCGGCGTACGATACAGTGTGGCGCACGGGCCTAATCTACAAACTCCTCAAAGTTGTGCCCTGCAAAAGAATAAGCAGACTCATCAATAATATGCTGAGTAATCGCACCTTTGAAGTCTTCATGGACGAGGCTAAAAGTAAGCAGAGACAACTCAATAACGGGCTACCACAAGGATCCGTTCTCGCCCCGTTGATGTTCAACCTCTATATACACGACATGCCGGAGACAAAGTCTAGAAAGTTCCAGTATGCAGACGACCTAGCCTTGACCTTCCAGCACAAGGACATGCACGTTGCTGAAGAAGTTCTTACACAAGACCTTGAAGGCCTGAGTGCTTACTTCAAAAATTGGAGACTCACTCCCAGCCTCAGTAAGACGGAGTCAGCATGGTTTCATCTGAACAACAAAATAGCCCACGTCCCGCTTCAAGTAGTTTTCAATGGTGCTGTACTGCAACATAACTTTCATCCAAAGTATCTCGGAATAACGCTGGACAGATCTCTCACGTTTAAACAGCATCTGCATAACTGCGCAGCCAAGCTTAAAACAAGAAATAACCTACTTCACAAACTTGCTTCGACTACATGGGGAGCCTCGCCTGCTACATTGCGCACTGCTGCCCTTGGCCTGGTGTACTCGTCAGCAGAGTACTGTGCACCGGTCTGGCTGGAAAGCACGCATACTCGGATTATAGATACCCAGCTCAATATTACAATGCGGACGATTTCCGGAACACTCAGATCGACGCCGACCCAATGGCTACCTGTCCTGAGCAATATCACCCCACCATCATTAAGGCGCTCAAAAGCGCTGCTCAGAGAATACGACAAAATATGCAAAAAACACAATTTGCCTATTCATGAAGATGCTGCCATAATGTACCGCGGTCGCTTGAAGTCGCGGAATCCATCTTTGAGACAAGCTGCCAAACTTCAAGAATCTAACTTTGACAGTGCTATGGAGTGGAAAAGAATGTGGTCGGAATTTGCACCAAACTCGCCAATTGTAGACCCAACGACTCCCGTTCCAGGCTTTGATCTTCCTAGACACCTGTGGACCAGACTAAACCGCATCAGAACCAATCATGGCCGGTGCGCAGACTCCCTGTTCAAATGGGGCGCGATCCCATCCAGCGCCTGTGACTGTGGCGAACCTCGCCAGACCATCAACCACATTGTGAGGGATTGCCGCCTGCGCTCTTTCCAGGGGGACTGGTCTGAGATCCACAGAGCGACACCTGACGCGCTGGCCTGGTTGGCCGGCTTAGATTTATGTTTATGATTTATATTTATGATAACTTTATATGTATATTGTACTTTGTTGAATCTTAGCTGTTGCTTCCATACGATAAATAAATAAAAATAAATAATAATAATCATAGTAAAATTAATATGATTACTATTAAATATAAAAGAACAATAATATTGGAGCCGAAGACAATAAAGTCAAAGGGGGACGAACAAAAGCATTGACGAAAGGTATAGCTCAAATTAATTACATAAGCAGGTAGAATGTTCGTTTCTAAAACCACGAAGCGGGTAAATAATAATCTAATCAACAATATTATGTGGATAAATAGTACTTTTAGTTTAAAAAAGCAATTTAGGAATTGAACACTATTACACAGAAATAGCAAACAATGAAACACAACAGGCAACAATATCAAAGCGGACAAGTAATGCCGAGGCTTACCTGGTGATGTGTTGACTCCACAATGTCTGAGCAGCGAATGGGACATTCCGCAAGGGCGCAACAAAGTAAATAGCCTCGCTCGCATCGCGTCATCATCAACCAATCGTTGTCACAACCATGTTGCTATGCGGACAGTTCCAGAACTAGTACTATCATGAGACAAGAACGAGGTACCCGTATCGATTATTTTACGTCAGAGGACTATAACGCCCCACCTATGCTACGATGATGACGGCACGTAGCCTACTCCTGCCTAAAAGTAGTGTACTTAAGTTTCGTGGAGGGTTTGAGGATTTTTTTTTCTGGTTTTAAAAATTTCATATTTCTTAAAAAATCTTATTTTTTTTATTTGATTTTTATTTCACCTACTTCTGTTGAGAATGGACTTTGTACAGTTCGATTTTTCAAGTTCTTTCTGTGTGGCAAAGACGCGTAGCATGGCATAAGTTATGTCATGTACGGTAGTATTTCTCCTTATACTTCCTTTGAGGTGGGGGGGGGGGGGCTGTCCAATCTTCATAAAATTAATGATGTCACACAATTTTGACCCAGACTAGATCCCCCCCCCCCCCCCCCCCCCCGGTGTCACGAAATGTGTGATTACCCCCCTTTAATGATGTCACATTGTGTGTAGCTTTGTGGACTATTACAGAACCACCAGATTAAAAAAATACAAATATCACCTTCATCATCATTATCATTATCATTATCATCATCATCATCATCATCATCATCATCATCATCGTCATCATCATCATCATCATCATCATCATCACGAGATAAGAACGAGGTATTGATTATTTTACGTCAACGGCTACGAAGCTAATCGAGACGATGATGGCAGCACGCAGCTTACTCCTGCCTTATAAAGTGGGTGTACGAGTTTTCATGCATGGTTTGGGAAAAGGTTTTAAAACATCTCTGTCTTGAAGTAATTTTACCAATTTTCTCACTTGTTTGCTCTTTTTATTTGAATATATAATAACATGTAATGTACGTAATGCCGGAATTAAAATTGATTGGGTAGCTGTGACCCAAAATATGTCTAAATATAAGAAAGGTGTTCTTTTGTGGGTGTCAGGCTGATTTGGGCAGACACGCAGAATCGTACAATATACAGCAATAGTTAAGTATTTCCAATGAGTCAAGTGCCCTAATCCCTATAGATAAGCTAAGATAAGATTGTGTTTATTTAGATTCATCTGCTATTATTGTCGTACATATGTCTTACAACTTACCCCACACATCTACATCTACACATCTACAACAACAAATAGGTGTATTTGTTACTCCCTCTATAGAGGTAGATTACAATTTGTTCTATAATTATTAAATATAACGTTTACGTATTCATTCTGAAATTCCGTGTTACTTAATTAATTCCGTTTTATAGACAAACTACAACTTCAGATAGTTTGAGGACGGTGTATAGCTTACCCTATGGGTTCCTACAGCAACCATGCCTCGTACGGAGCTGCCACACAAGCCCCGAACCCTCCCCATGTACGGGAGCGGTCACCCACCATATCCTGTCCTTGGCCAATGCTGCTTAACCTACACGTTCGCAGGCTGATATATCTGTTTGTTTAATCCTATTCAGTTATTAAAATCATTTGCTAAGGGCGTCAGCTATAGCGGCTGGTACCCGGTAATACTAATAATATTTTTTCGTAGGAATACCCGTTAGGCACACCAGCTTTATCTGATGTGCCCCTCTTCAGGTGACTAACTAGGTTATTACGGTGTTTGGGTAGTACGGAAAGAATGTCCAAGGGCTGTTAGTATGACTCAATCCCACATTCGCCTTTTCGACTGAGGAAAACCTCGGAAAAACCTTCAGTCAGGACTGCCGGTGACCGGAATCGAACCGGCGACCTCCCGAATTAGAGTCTCGCGTCTTACCGCTGAGCCATCTCTATACAGCTCTGCCTGTCATACGAGCGTCGTACAACGTTCTCTAATTTCCGTTCCGTTTCCTAATTTCCCTCTCCCAATTTATTTTCATCTGTTAATCTGAACAACAACCGTGATCCACGGTTTTGGTCCGTGGAAGTTAAGATTATTGTATTATTGTATGTATTCTATTTCTTTGAAATGTGCCAGGTATTACTTATGATATAACCATTGAGTTTATTAGCACTAATAAACTCAATGATATAACTGCGATAAAATTTTTAACTAGTTCATTTTTTAACTGTTCTTCTTGTATTTTATGTATTATTGACTGTATGTACTGTTGTTGTTGTTGTAGTATGTATTTTGACGAAACCTAAATTATAAGGTGACCAGACGTACCGATTTGACCGGTACAGTACCTTTTTCAGAACACTTGTACCGGTGAACCGAGAAACACATTGAAATTACGTATTTGTACCGGTTTGTAATTTGAATTTAAAAAAAAAGTTTTCCGGTATTCTTTCAACTAACGACAACCCTGTCGATTGCAATAGCGCTTGGGGGGGGGGGGGGGGAGGATTTATATTTAATGTATATAGGCTAGATTGCAGAGCCACCGTCTGTGCGGAGGCTCTCTTCAGCCGTACAGTTAGTTACACATGTAAATATAAACAAAATTACAAACCATTAAGTACAATCATAAAGTACAAAGTACAAAATAGGTACAATCTATTTGTACAGTAACACTGATACAAAATACATTATGAATAGATATAAAGAAATATGAAATAATACAATGAAATAATTGTGATAATATATATTATGAGGAACTAAAATACATTATGAATACATATATAAAGAAATATGAAATAATACAATGAAATAATTATAATAATATATTAATTATGAGAGGAAGAGGAGATGGTGCAGTATGAGCGCGTAGCGTGTGACAGTGACTCACACGGGACTGCTGGCGCTGACTCACTCACTCACTGTCATGCCGATAGTCAGCATTTTCAACGGGCGGCTGGCGAAATACGACTGGGCATAACATGGCTACAAAACTGTGCATATTCAATAATATTACAATACATATTATTTATATGGGGCTCTGCCCCAGACGGGGGTCCGCGGAGTTCGTATCCTTACACTTTGGTTGTCCCGGTTTGTAAACTTCAAAATATGGTCACCTTATACTAAATTAATGTAAATTGATAATGGTGAATAAACTTGATTTGATTTGATTTGATTATTGTTTGTTCTGTTACCGGAACTTGTTGTGTATTGATTATTTACGTTTGCAAACATCTAACATAGTGTATAATCTTGTTTAGGGTCAGGGTAGCTCTGCCTGTCATACGAGGCGACTAAAACAGCTGACGCCACATCCAGGGGCGGACTGGGATAAAAAGGCCCGGGATGCTGGGTTTCGGGGGGGCCCGCACGAGGTGGCGTGGTGCAGCTGGGGTCTGGGGCGAAGCCCCATGCCGCCAGAGGCAAATATGCCGAAGGCGTAAATTTTTTGGGGGGGTTTCATTGAATTTTATGGCCCAAAATGCGATGTTAGGGCGAGATTAACAGAGTCCACCCTACCAGTAGCAAAATAATTTCAATTATACTCAATTAATTACATGGAATATTTACAATAAATATTACAATAAATTCAATTATAATTTCAAAATAATACTTATAGAGTGCGGTTAAGATTTTTTTAGTAATAAACAGAGAAGAATTTACATCATAGGAACTTTCTGGTGGCAGCCCGAGGCCCGGACTGCCAAAGGGCCCGGATTTGCCCAGGGGCCCGGGATGCGATCGCATCTCGGCATCCCTAGCCAGTCCGCGCCTGATAAAATCAAAGGTAAAAATACATTAAACAAGAGCGGAAACCCACAAAAGCCGCGTTGTGCGGGTTATTTAATATGACATGGTTATCAAAGATTACAATCCTAATATAGTTAGTAATCTTTGATGGTTATTGAACTAATTTCTAAGACCCAAAGTGTGACTGTAAAACACTACCTACCATCGAAATCAAAATCGGGAATGGTGTATTACTTTGTTGGATTTTAAAATATGTACCAACGTAAGTAGGCCTATATTATGTCGTTGTGCTTTTTGGTATATTTCTTACGTATATATTACAAAAATAAATTTTCGGAAATCTTTAAAATAACGAAATAATATGCTGATATTAATGTTGAATACTTCTTAACATTTTAATCAATTGCGTGAATTCAGGGGATAAAAAAATGCGTTGTTAACATTTTAATTAATTGCGTGAATTCAGGGAGTCAAAAAAAATGCGTCTGTAAGTTTTTTTTGATTATTTAAGTACAGGAATTCCCGACAAAACCTGCCTGAAAATAATGGTGGCAAGTGGATTATCTTATAGCAAACAAAAATACTGATAATAAAATAAAGTCTGTACCGATTGACGATTAGTTCTGGCTTCCGAGCTGAGAAACCCAATTAAAAATGACTGTGAGAGAACAAAAAACATTCATTATTCATATTCATAGGTTGCACGTACGTCACGTCTTTGCGTGTGGCGGCCACATTTACGATCAAACTTTGACGTTGCCATGGAGAAACAATTGAAGCCTGTTTTGGTAGAACACAGAAATTCTTAGTTCTTTAAAATTCAGCTTGTTTTTTAAATAAAACTAGGAAAACGCTCTGTTTGACGCGTTGATAAGCGAGCGCGTCAATATCTACGAACTTTCTGGCGAAAAGTTTTCAATGCTAATACGAACAACAATTAACAACAATTCAAGAATGCGCATTGCAAAAATTGTTCTTATTTCCATGGCTATTATGTTTTCCGACATTGTTGTATGCAGTGCAATGTGCGTTGCTAAGAATTTTCGTGGTCATGTTTTCAACAGGGTCCGCCACCGTTACTAACACTTATTGACAGCAATAGAAATGTAATTTCTGCCTCTAATACGGATTGGATCGCGTTTACATTTGTATATTCGTGACCGGACAAAAATTTACTATAAGATAGCCACCTCACATTTTGCCGTTACTGCATTTTAGAAAAATATTTTCGAGTAACTTTCGTGTAACTTTGCCAATACTTATCACATCGCCATTACATTAACATATTCGTGACCGGAAAAATCTGTAGAAAAATCTGGCTATCTCACATTTTGCCGCCATTTTGTTTCAGAAAAATATTTTGCAGTAGGCCCCCTAACTATGGTGTAAATTTGTAACTTTTCGAACGATTTTGCCTCAAAACTATACACCTTCAATCCACATCGAGGCTTGTGGATGGTCCAAATTTCAAGTTGATCGGACTTTCCGTTCGACCGCTATCGACGGACATAAAAACAAAAAAAAACAAACAAAAACAAACAAACAAAAAAACAGAACGAAGTGCCATAAGAGTCAAGTGGAAACGCTCGCTTCGCTCGCTTAATTAATACTAGGAAAACGCTCTGTTTGACGCGTTGATAAGCGAGCGCGTCCATATCTACGAACGTTCTGACGAAAAGATCTCAAAGCTAATACAAACAACAATTAACAACAATTCAAGAATGTGCATTTCAAATTTTTTCTAATTTCCATAGCTATTATACTTCCCGATATTGTTGAATGCAGTGCAATTTGCGTTGCTAACAATTTTCGTTGTCATTCTGTCTAGTGTTTTCGCGGCGGTCCGCCACCGTTACTAACAGTTATTGAGTGTATCTTTGTAACTTTTCGAACGATTTTGCCTCAAAACTATACACCTTCAATCCACATCGAAGCTTGTGGATGGTCCAAATTTCAAGTTGATCGGACTTTTCGTTCGACCGCTATCGACAGACATAAAAACAAAACAAAAAACAAACATAATGAAGTGCCATAAGAGTCTAGTACGAAAAAAAAAAAAACAGAACGAAGTGCCATAAGAGTCTCGTGGAGACGCTCGCTTCGCTCGCTTAACTAGGAAAACGCTCTGTTTGACGCGTTGATAAGCGAGCGCGTCAATATCTACGAACTTTCTGGCGAAAAGTTTTCAATGCTAATACGAACAACTATTAACAACAATTCAAAAATGCGCATTGCAAAAATTGTTCTTATTTCCATGGCTATTATACTTTCCGACATTGTTGTATGCAGTGCAATGTGCGTTGCTAAGAATTTTCGTGGTCATGTTTTCAACACGGTCCGCCACCGTTACTATAACACTGACAGCAATAGAAATGCAATTTCTGCCTCTAATACGTATTGGATCGCGTTTACATTAGTATGTTCGTGACCGGACAAAAATTTACTATAAGATAGCCACCTCACATTTTGCCGTTACTGCGTTTTAGAAAAATATTTTCGAGTAACTTTCGTGTAACTTTGCCAATATTTATCAGATCGCCATTACATTAGCATATTCGTGACCGGAAACATTTGTAGAAAAATCTGGCTATCTCACATTTTACCGCCATTTTGTTTCAGAAAAATATTTTGCAGTAACTATGGTGTAACTTTGTAACTTTTCGAACGATTTTGCCTCAAAACTATACACCTTCAATCCACATCAAGGCTTGTGGATGGTCCAAATTTCAAGTTGATCGGACTTTCCGTTCGACCGCTATCGACGGACATAAAAACAAAAAAAAAAACAAAAACAGAACGAAGTGCCATAAGAGTCAAGTGGAAACGCTCGCTTCACTCGCTTAATAAAGGTAATTTTAATTTTTTTTTATCTTATGTTTACTTTTTAAGGAGCTCAAAGATAAGGAAGGAACTTGGAGTGGAGAGTCTAAACTTTAAGCTGGGAAAAGAAAGATTGCGGTGGTTTGACCACATGAAAAGAATGCAGGAAGACAGGATCCCGAAAATTGAGTTTGAGAAAGAAGCAGGGAATAAGAAAAGAAAGAGGGGAAGACCAAGACTGAGGTGGGAAGAAGTGATAGCAATGGAAGTGGAAAGAAGAAATGCAACTTGGGAATAGATCAATCAGGAACGATGGTGGGAAGATAGAAAAGTATGGACAGAATTTGTAGAAAGAGCAGAGGAAGAAGAAAGTGAAGAGGAGGAGCCAGAGGAAGTTAACATGAGGGAAGCGTCAGGCATAGCCAGCCGGCTTCGATGTACCTAGGGGCCAGAATATGATGGGATTAATTTTCTATCCCCTACCCGACTTCATTGTTGGACACAGGGAGCAGATATAAAAAAAAAAAATGTTTACTTTTTAAAATCTAATTGGGCTTATTTATTAAATTTCAATAGTATTCGCCAATGATCTAGGATAGGTCCTCATCAATTGTGTCGCAATCATGACCGCTGTGACGTCACGTGGGAACTATGAATTTCAGCGGTATATTCACTGCGTTCCTCAGCCCAGTAATGTAGAACTGTCCAATCAGGAAACGGGGTTGCTGGTTTAGGGGGAGCTTCTTACCTCCGCAAGGAATCTACTGTTTCAGCCAGGAACACACACTAGACTAGTAGCATAGCTCGCGGTCAACTGCAGACGTTTTCTTTCGTTATGGCTGTCAGTTAGGTGCATATACCAGCACAAGGGTCAATATAGTTGTCCCAAGACTACCTTACACATGCTTTCGTCACAGGCGACTGGTTCGTAGCCAATCAGCGATCGGTATTGGCCCGGATGTGTCTCGGGCGGTTCGCTAGTTGGCTACGACTGCTCCGGATGTGACGAAAGCAAAAGCAAAGTAATCTTGGGTCCAGTATATATATATTTATATATATTTTAATATACCATTTTCAGCTGACTTCTTTTACTGACCCATGGAAAGGCAAATGATCAACAGCAACTGAGCTAATTACCAGTTTCAGGGTACTGGCTCTACAAAAACCGCGCAAAATTTAAGTTTTTTTTTTTTTTTTTTAATATCTTGAGAACGCTACACAACATTAAAACAAATTGATAAATGCCCGAATTGTGGTTTTGTAAGAACTAAAAAAAAAACTGGATTCAAAAAGTTTCAAATAAAAATTGTGTATACCGTTACTTATTGTACCAATACCAATTAAATACATTAATAAAACAATAAATAATAAAAAGTGTTAAGTAAATACTGTATATTAATAAGCAATACCAAACAATCCTAATGATTCAAACATTTGTAATTTTATAAATCTTTTTTAGTTCATACGAAATCAGAATTTGGGCATTAATCACTTTTCTTAATATTTTATGCATTCTCAAAATATTACAAAAAAAACAAAAACTAGGAATGTCAACGATAATCGCATATCGATAAAATATATCGATATTATCGCGATATGGCTAGCCATGTCACAATAATCGTAAGATATTAAATTCTGTGCGATATCCCGATAAACGCGGCGACTTGATTTCATATTTGAATTTGGCGCCTGCTCAACGTTAGCCGAGCGACCACCGACCAGCCGCCGAGTGCCCTCCTTCGATGTAGCCGCAAGAAAACTATTCACCACTAAACTCCCCCCCCCACACATGGCGCAATGTTATAAAGTAGTATTAGTGCTTATTTCATAATATCGCGATAAAAATTGAAAATGCAATATCGAGACGATATTTTTTGCGCCGAAATTATCGCAATAATTTTTTATTGTTGTTGCGATTATCGATATGGAATTTCGTATCGTTTGACGGTCCCAAAAAAAAACAGACAATTGCAATGCACCAATAGTGTACAATTAATTGAATGTATGTTCAGTACAGGCAATTCCGAAATTTATTTAAAATCCAAAAAGGATTGAAGGGTGTTAAATCTTTGGTATGTCTGTGCTTGATTGACCCTCTCAGGTTTATGATGGTCTGGTCTTTGATCGTGCACTACCACTCACTTCTTTATCCAAAAGTTTCTACTCACTCCATGAATACCTATCCTATTTCATTTTATGTGTCATGTTCATTTTCTCCCTAAAAAAAGAGTACTTGTACAATGTTTGTCACAAGTTAACAAAGATATATCTATTTATTATTATGTGAAATTCCTTCCTGTTTAGATGTCTCTTTCTTTCTTTTCATATGAGTGCCTGAAATTGTTTTGTTATGCTAGTCTAATGACACATTTAAATTCGGACATTTGGCGCGTGTGAATTATGTAATGCACGTTGTCACGACAAATGGTATATCACATCACATGATTATTATTATGTGAAATTCCTTCCTGTTTAGATGTCTCCTTTCTTTCTTTTCATATGAGTGCCTGAAATTGTTTTGTTATGCTAGTCTAATGACACATTTAAATTCGGACATTTGGCGCGGGTGAATTATGTAATGCACGTTGTCACGACAAATGGTACAACAAACATAGAGAGCCACATCACATGATCATCACATAACATAAGGTGGTCACATCACGTCATGGTCACAT
The DNA here is from genome assembly GCA_945910005.1 of Isoperla grammatica. Taxonomy (NCBI): domain Eukaryota; kingdom Metazoa; phylum Arthropoda; class Insecta; order Plecoptera; family Perlodidae; genus Isoperla; species Isoperla grammatica. The sequence goes on from OX246737.1 coordinate 12,691,855, forward strand.
CGCAGTGTTTGAAAAGGACTGATTGGTGAGTTTGAAAATATCAATATTCTCTAATGTCAAACGTTTATTTACAAGGAATAAAATAGGTACACTGTTGAATGTTTACATTACATTTCATCAATCAATGTGAGGGTATTTATTGAAGTAAACGAAATTTGAATAAGGGAACAAAAACAAAAATCAATTAATAATAAACAGTTTTATGAATCATACCAAGTAGTTGATTTTATTGCCTTCTTCATAGGAAACTGAATAGGCTACTTGTAAGGCTTAACTTCAATATTAATTGTGTGTATAACCCCACAATTACACAAAAGTTGTGTTGATAAGTTATTAGCATTCTGTGTATATTGTGTTAATTAAAGTTAAAAACCTTAACGCTCCTTAATCCTTGGATTATAATACATACACATGATAAATAAGATCAGTAAACTAAGCTGTAAAAAACTGGCTCACATTTTACACAATTATATTCAAATAAATAAAAATGTCATTCAACCTTCTCTTATCAATTATGATGGGAGTGCACAATGGAGATGTACTGCAGAACAGATACTGTACCAATATCTATCTAGTGAGAGCTAGTATGGTATTGGTTAGACCTAACATAAGCTTCATTTACACTAGGGTAGACATGTTGGCCCCACTTGTAGCAAGCCGATTAGTCAAACTGACGGACATTTATCTTAACAGAACCCATCAAGAATTTCAAAAACTCTCTAGTGCAAGTGAAGTGAACCTAGCTTCAGTCAACCGCTAGCAGCAGCAAGATGTAGACAATACAACCGAGATGTGATAGGTTCTTACACGATGATAAACATGTTTCGGTGGTATTCTGGCTAACACTACTAACATTGTTTGTACTCTTTTATACTCGAACACTCGTTGACCCTAATGTAAACGAAGCTAACTTAGTATACAGTTTGTATGATTCTAAACCAAACATATAATGTAGGTGATCTGCTTCTAGTCTTTAAAAAATGCCCACAACGTAATTTTGCCCAAACATTAAACAAATACCTGCCCAAGAGTACACAGAACTATTCATATAACTGAAGTCAATGTCTATCTTTTGAAGACAGACATATTACAACTTATTTTACTGTACAGCTCTGGTGTTTCCATATACAGTAGTCCTCCTTTAATTCAAAGTTGAAGGAACCCTAAAAACTCCAATTTGAATATCCATACCCAATCCATACCCAAATCTTCTACTGGGACTCTATCAATGCATAGCTTGAATTATATATAAATTTGAATTGACGGAGTTTGAATTAACGAGGGACTACTGTTGCATAAAGTTTAGTAGTATGATTACTGCAGTGAAAAGACTTCATTAAACTTTTGAGAAATAAAACTATAAAAATACAGTACCGTATTGCAATTGCAATGTGTGTAACGAGCATGTAACCGAACAAAAACATGGACTACTGTAGTGATATATACCTATACATAATAAACAATTAAATTAAACAAATAATTAGATAGTTACACTTAATGGGAGTGAATTTAGCTCCAGTAAATCTTACAGTACTCACACTGAATAGTTCAATGCAAACCCTGAGTTGAGAGTATGCAATACAGTGAAATGTCTTTGCACGCTTGTCAAGGGATCAGCTTCCAGAAGGTACAACTGAACAGAATTTGCTTGAGCTTTATTAGCAACAAGACCACTTTCGAGTTCAGAATATGTATTTAAATAAGTGATAGAGAACAATTAAACGCTCTTTTGCATGGCTTGATGGTCTTGTCTGTTTATTCCTGCTTCCAATGTGAAGGTCCAGGAATTGATTGCAAGTTCAGGCAGGTTTTTTAACATCAGAAATTACCTTGAATAGATATCTGAATAGTACTGACATACTTGTAAACGGTGACTTTGGAATCACAGTGTAGTGTGGCTCACAATACATGCTCCACACTGAAAATAGTTCTTGTAACTGAATGGGTCGACATTCGACAATAAAAAAATGTATTGATTGAAACTGACTACTGTGGTGTATGTGTTGGGACTAGTCATAGATGTCATTTCTATTGACTGTATTTACTCACGTTATTATCGCCAGAATAGTTTTTGCATGACTGTTTACAAGGAAGAACACGTTTGTTTTACGATCTTAAAAATAAAATTATCTACATATTTTAGGCACCTGTCCTATAACTGTACTTAGGCATTGAAAATCCAGATGAACGTGCAAGTAAATTAAAATTACATATTAGGCTAAGTTATATGAACAAGTGTGAAAATTAACATTTGCCTCACCCTCACACTTATCTGTTACAAAGTGTTTCAATTGTCTTGAAATGTTTCATTTTGTGGTTTTAGAAATGAGCCAGTGCTTTGAACATAGTACAGTATCAGCTTACACTTAATATTGATATTAAACTTTAATGTATGTATATTTCAGATTCAATTATAAAGATTGCAAATAAATGAGTAAAAAGGGATGGAATTCAACTGCTTACACTCACACACAGTATATTATTACTACGCATCTCCAATAAACTAAATTAGGAGTAATTTGAGCAAATGAGTACATACAGTACATTTGATTGTTCCAAGATCACTACAATATATATTATTTAAATGTACTGAATACGAGACTAACATTTGAAATAGTAGTACGTACCTCAAATAGAGATGGTGGAAGAATTACATAAAATAAAACTAGCATACAGAATACATAAATAAATAGTGCTGTCCTGTAACAATTGACATTTCTTCAGTGAACGATATAGATCTTCTATTATGAAGGAAAGCTACGTCAATGGGGAAATGGCATGTTAGTGTGGTATGTAAAGGGCCAATGTTGTTAACTCAATTCTTACTACGTCTCCCATTCACACACACAAACACACACCCTTCCCTCATTCTCTCACTGAGAAAAGTACGTGAACAACATTTTTGATTGAACATTGTTTTTTACTCCATATTATCTTTACATTTAATGTTACTCTATTCCTCACTCTCTTCATGAAGGTAAGCTGTTGCATTCTTATCACTTATTAACACATTTATTATGTAATGGATAGGCATAAAATATAATCATTTACAATGTATTGTTTAAAATTTTTCATGGCATTAGTACTTCGAACTTAGAAGAATACACCTGTTCGTGAAAAGAAACAAAAACTGTCTAGTACTTGAATTAGCATAGCCACGAGTCTGACGATAGAACAGGTGTGGACATGTTAGTGCATTCCATCGTCACCACGTTTGTTTTTGGCAATATATATACTGTACTGTTAAACATCACCCTTAACACTTGCTTATGCAATCAACAAGGCATAACGTTTAATCAGACTCATGCTAGCCCCTTAAATACATTGGTGTTGCAAACCATACAAATGAAGATGAACATTGACATTGTAATACACTCCTGCCAAACCAAGTTATCACAGTAGAAAGTTCATTTTGAATCTCAAAATGAAGTTGATGTCCCCAAAACTGTTAACCCAGAACCAGTTTTACTTTTATCCTCTTATAATTGATCATACTATAGTCACACATCATGCAGTTGGAAAATAATGTCACTGTGTGTCACTTTCACAACATTGCAAAACCAAACAAATCATACATTTACTCCAGAACGTAAGCATTTTGTTTAATAGGAATAACCTTTTTAACTAAAATAATTGAATTTTGAGTTTAGGGAACAGGATTGTATGAATGATTGATTGTTTATCTAGCTTCGTAGCACGAACAGGAATCGGTGAACTGCAACCGCAGAAACCAACTCGAGAAGATGAGATTGCAGGAACTGTCTCACAGAACGGATCTTTTGAAGCCACCACGGAACTCAACACTTTGTAGCAGATTAACAACTGTCTGAACAACATCACCGGCAACACGAAATGCCTCGAACCACCTTTGAATGTACTCCGTTGACATTTTCAGGCAACGTACGTGTACACTTTCCTGTAAAGAAATACAAAATTGTTTTGATTAATTATGTAGGCCTATCTGAGAGGGGTAGGTGATACATAACTACAAGCACCTTACTTGTGGGTAGTGTAGACAATAGAAAATATTGAGGTAGTAAATTGTTAATTCCAATTCAACTGTTTGATTTCAAATAGAGGTACTGTGCAGTACAGTAAACCCTTGGTAAAACGAACTCGGTTAGTGCGAATTCTCAGATAATACGAATAGTAAGCAAGACCCAGCCCGCGTAAATAGGACACTCAATGTTAAATAAAACGGATATAACGAATTTCGCATAATACGTAATACGAACTAATTATTAATCCCCTGGATGGTACTTATACATAACGTTCGTTGTTTAATACGAACTATTAATTTTGAACCCGCACAAACAAAATAATGTGTCCGAGAGTTCAACTCGCAGAGTAGGCGTAGGTATCAAGATTTTTGTCCGCCGAGCGTACGTCGTCGCAGGCAGCTACTTGTTTTGTTGATGCTTGGGTTTCCCTTCCCCCTCCACCGCCCGCAGGCGCGATCGGATGCGCGCGCCAGCCCTTACAGCTGTTCAGGGGCGTGGCTTGCTCACTGCAACGTGCCCGCTCAGTCCGCCTACTATGCATGCACAAAACATCATACCCGCACGCTACTATCCATTGGAAAACATTGATTGTTTGTAGATACGTTTATTTTGGCTGGTACTATTGAATTTCGACGTTTTTGCGATATTACGAATTTTTATATTACGAACTGACGATTTCTGGGTCCCTTGATGTTCGTATTAACGAGGGTTTACTGTATTCCCATCTGAGTGTAAGGTTCTAGTTTCATATTTTTCCATGAGACAACCCAAACATGGGAAATTAAAATTTTTGACAAAGTCGTTGGCATCACTCCCACTAAATCGCAATCTTTCTGGCTAATAAAGCGGTTTACTACACAGTGCACACAAAATAACCATGTTTCTGAAAGCGGAGCAGTATTATGATGTAGCCGAGTTCACCGGTCAAGGAACTAAGCTATGAGCCATACAATGACTTCGAGGCCTATACGACCTTATGATGTAATTTTTAACTCATCTTGACAATGTACATAAAATCTTGTATTGTGGTTATACAGCTAAGAAATAATATGAAATGGAAAGTAGGACATAACGACATGGACAACACGGTGTAAACTGTTTCAAATAATTATTTCATACACTATAAGTCAATTTGTAATTGTATAAATATTATGTGTCCTAATAAATAAATAAATAAATATAATCAAGCAATGGTTTGCCAATGGCTGCACTGAACCGCACTGAGGGCTCCTATGCCTTGGTGCCTTGGTGGCACTGGCATATGATGGCCACCTGGCTGGTACTAAAGAACCCCACAATGCTCCAAACATGACACATTTTTATTTAAGAATAAATTACTAGGTAACAAGCAGCCAGAAGCTAATTGAGAAAGAGAAGAGTTGCGCAAGAATAGTCCACAGTTTGGGGTTGTGTGAACGTTCAATTTTGACTTTGAACCGAACTTCTAACATTTTAGGTTCAAGGCTTGCGAACCTCAAACAGAACCTATTCCATTAACAGGGAAGGATACCTCTACGTCAAAAACCGCACAAAATATTTATTTATAAATTATATCACAAACATGGGCTTCGAAATCGAAAATCTGAATCAACAGCGCACTGTGGTTAAGGAAGCTCTACATACTGAATGCTCTAATTGTGTCTTACATTGTAATCAGTACGTCTTTTTATATAAAATTAATTTTATTACTAATTATCGAATTAATAATCAAAATAACTACGCTAATGGTTATAATTCATTCAGTCTGTAGGGCTTACCAAAACACAGTGTGCTATTGATTTAGATGTTCGATTTCTTGTTGCTATCTTGAGATATAATTAAATAATGACAATTTTCTGCGGTTTTGACGTAGAGACTACCCTTCGCTCTTAACCCATCCGCACCCGTTGACGTACTGGTACGCGTAGGTTTTACCTAACACTATAAATAACCATTGACGTACTGGTACGCCAGTGCGCGCGCTTCAATTCAAATTGGTATGTGCTGCATTCTATTGGCCGCAAGGTCAAACAAGCTTCTTTATCTTTACTGTACAGCATGTGGCGACACCTAGCATGTTTTCTTGAACTTTTAACTACTTTTTATCGACAATAACATCGATTTTATTATTGAGCGTTTTCTGTCTGTCGAATATGGCGTCTTTTGGCACACACGGGTTAGGTTTGCGGCAATAACAAAGCGATATTGAAGATATTTTGGATGTTTTAGGCTCGGATTTTAGTGACAGTGACAGTGAAAGTGTGGACTACAATTCGTGCGTGCTTCAACATAAGGCTGTAAGGGCTGTAAGTGACAGTGATAGTGATGAGGTGTATGTAAACATTGACAATGATGTTACAGACCCGCCTGTTGTGAATGTGCGTAAGGGTAGGCCTAGGGCTAGGGATGTTTTGGGTGGTGGCGATCGTTTGGAATGGAATTGGAAACGGGAACTTGAAGATCCAGAATTTCATCCTTTTACTGGAACAAGTTTGAAGCAGAATTTAAGAAGTTATGACGCTTTTAGTGGAACGCTGTAATAACGTGTAGCGCGCCTGAAAAGTCCGCGGTTCCCGGGGGTAGCGCGACGGATTGAGCGTGTTGGTGCGGATGGGTTAACTATTAAAAAACATCAGGCCTAGAATTTATTAATTACTATTTCAATTACAACAGTTTACAATGGCACAGAAAAAGGAAACAAAAATTCATCATCACTTCCGCCTACTTTTACTTAGGGCCGGTCTTACAATCTCCTAATAAGAAAGTTATTTGTAGCAATTAAGCTGTTTGGAGGATTTTAAGGATTTTGATTGGTGGTTGCCATGGAGAAAACCAGCTATTCGACGAATAAGTAGTTATTGGGACATTGTAAGACCGGCCCTTAGTGCTAGTAGGCCTACACTCAAAGGACACAATCTACAATTGAATTAAGAACCTCTCTCATTGCTTTAAACACATCTGCCCGAATCCATACTTCTTTCTATAATATCTTATGACCCCATGCCTGGTATGATAGTAGTATTTGTAAATACTGAAGGACAACTTGGAACGAAGAACACATTTTGTAAATACGAGCCCTGCTAAGATATACTTTACATACCTATCATCTGGTGTACGTGCTAAATATTCTCGCTCTATCAGTCCTTCTATACGCTTTTTGATGATGACTGGGGATGGAAGAAACCGGCTCTTAAGCTGCTCCGTTACCTCGGCTACTAGGACGTTGTGCTAGAATTGAAATAATTAAAACAAGTATTAATAAATAATATGGCCTTTGGCCACCATAGCCCTCGGTGTTTCTACTTTCATGTCAGGTACGGGAGGGCATGACCACTATGGTCACAAAACAAAACGTAATCCAAATATCAGATGTATTTGTCAGGGATAGATAATCTACTAGTACAAGCAAGTGCAATGAGAACTTGGAAAGTAGGCCTAATGACATGTTTTGCCACCAATGGGACTCCTCAACCACCCGTTTTCCCTCATGATTAGGGATGTCAACGGATACCCGGGTACCCGTTACCCGCCCGGTACACACGGGTACGGTTCCAACTTTTCAATACCCGTTACCCGGTACTACCCGTTCCCTTCTTCTGTTCAAAACGAAATTAATTCAACATTGCGATATTTCCCTACTGGCGTCTTTGAGCGAGCATACGAGCCGCTCTTTTCAATTTGCCGTCATTTAACTGGACCCCCACCCCCCTCAACAGCGCCGCTGACGAATGAGACGTAAAGCCCAATTAGTATCATCTTCTGTAGGGCCTATGGAAGAATGCTGCGGAACGGTTGCGTCTCCAAGGGAGCGCACCCGCCCATCGTAGCTTTACCGCGATCATGTTCTCGTGTTCGAGCTCAACTATGACGTCATCGCTTTGACGCGGCCGACCACCGCCTACCGTAACGGAGACGCAAGCTTTGAAGCTTTGTTGTATACTTCCGCGATCGTTTTGCATCGAAGACAATGCAACCTGATACCGTTTAACAATATAATGTCTCTTTCCACAACTTTGCAAATCATTTGACACCCATGACGATAAAACGTGTATTTAGTATTATTTACTACCCGGGTAGTCCGGGTACGGCGCGAGGGTACCCGGGTACAAATATTTCCGGGTATTGACATCCCTACTCATGATCATGTGAAACATTGGGGGGGAGGAGGGGGGGGGGGGGGATAGCCAAACAAATAACTAGAACGAAAAAAAAACACATGGTTGATTTGTTGGTTTAAAATGTTAACAACTTTTGAATCGAACAGTGTCGCTGTACGTAGACCTACAGCATTTACTCAGTCGTTAACCGGACTTTTTTTGCAGTTTTCATTGTTTACAAAGCCCCCTTAACTTGGAAACATCGCAAGTTAAAAATGTGAATAAAAAATAAAATAAACTTCTTTACCAGCTGAACTAGACTTGCTCTCGTAATCTACGATTATGGCTAGACGATAGCGTTACTGTTTTGCAGCAAACGTGAACCGGTCGAAGGTCAAACACGTTCCCATTGATGCACCCAGAGTGATGTTTTTTTCTTACATAAACATTCCCCAGTAGGTTCCACAGTAGGTGCCCAGTTAGACGTCACGTAGGCCTCTTTCCAATTGTGACAATGTATAATTACACTCACAGTATGTTAGTTTGAAAGCAGGACACGGGTTTTCACAACAGATTTTAAGAACATGAAGGCCTAATGCATTGTGTGGAGTTCATGATATCAAGGGTATACTGGATCATACTAGAGATGTACTCTACTTACAGGCATTTTCTTTCTTGCTTTCATTATCCTGACAATGGCAGCTTCTATCTCATGTTTTCGGTCTTCGTCTACTTTGTTCCGAGTTTCCCTGCGTTCAGGCTCAGATTCTCCTTTGGCTGCAACTGTCTGAATCTTAACTCTGAAAAATAAATTGCAACTTTTTAAGTAGGCCTACCTACCTAGGTGGGGAATCCAGAACACTCGTGTTTTTCATTTTTATTATTCAAGGGTTAGGTGCCAACTGGAATTTAACCTCTTCTGTATAAAAGATTTGCTTTTGACGTCTCGAAAAATGTATCGAGTTATAAAACTGAATTGAAAATCTCACACATCATTATTCATTACGCTGATAAACCTAGGCATGTTAGCGTAATTTTACTAATTAATTTATAATTTTATATTAATAAATCTATTTTTAATTAGTGTACCGTATATTCAATTAATTTAGCCTATTATTACATCTAGATCCTTACTTGATTAGGTTAAAGACATAATATTCTAGTCCAAATCCTTAAAATAAGTTAATACACACGTCACATAGGGTAGGCTAGCTAGGTAGGTACCCTAACAAAAATAATGTGCACCTTACCTGTGTAATTTTGAACTGAAAGAATCGTTGACATAGAAAATGTTGCTGTGTTCGATTTCCTTTGTTTTAGGATTCTTTATGAGGATCCTTTGTGTAGCTTTCCCCATCGCTAAGGACTGCAAGGCACGGATCAAATCTCTTTCTGGGATGTCGGTCTCGTTTTGGATTTCCTACAAAACACACAAATCAAACAATAAGAGTATTGTATTTAGTGATGACATCGGGTACCCAAAAACCGGTTCCAAACCAGTTCTATAGGTAAGCTTAGCAAGCCGGTTCCAACTTTTCAAACCGGTAAAACAAATGTTGAGACCGTACAACGGTGATCTACGGAAACGAGAAGGAGAGCGATACGAGGTGAACTTACTTCGTATGTGAGTCTGTCTCTGTTGTTGAACAGCATGAGGACGCACATCTGATACGTAGACACTTGAATGATGTGCTTCCGAGTCCCTCCCCCGCCGCTGCTCTTGTGTGACGAGACAGACACGACGCTGGTGGTGGATGACGACGCCCCGTCCTTCCCCTCCCCCTCCTCCCTGCGAGGGCCGTAGAACATGGCGTGCAGGTCCGACGATCCCAGCTGGGGCTGCAGCGTTAGCTGACGCCCACTGTGCTTTGCAAGGTAGAACCTACAACACATTAGTTACAATTATAAAAAACACTCTAGTTAACTGGAAAATATGTAATAAAATACACTGTAGGACTTACACAGTTAAAAGAGTCATGCCTGATGATGACAGCAGAGCAGCTGTCGAAATATTGCGTGACGTGATGTTGAACAACATCGGAAAAATTTTAACTGTGCAAGTCCTACAGTGTTTTTTTATAACAATAGGTCAAACCTTTGCCTTTCCCCAAAACATTAATCAATTTACCATGAGTTTCTCAAGAATAAAGAAACATTAACTTTACGATTGGACTAAAGTGGATTAAATTAAATTTTGAATTCGCAAAATAGTCTACTATTTTACTAGAAACGACATCGTAGGCCCTACCTCCGAAAACCATCAAATGCATTTCGGGGCGATATCGGAATACTGCACTTTGGCGTTGCACTCTGTGTGGGCCAGAAACCCGTTGTTAGGACGCGAACACTCAAATCAACTCCATGGAGATTCACCTGGACACAAAACAGAAAAGGTACATCACTTATATGATCACAACACCAAGGCAAATACCCCATTAGACGGAGACCATTACTAAACTAAAAGCAAGACTCAACATTTCAAACCCAATAAGTGAGAAACAAATGTTCATAGCTATAGCTACGATAACTAATACTACTAGGTGTAGGCTACTAAGTAGGCCTATTTTCATTGTATTGTAACCAATTGAAATTTAACTTTTTTAATACCTAAGTAGGACTTGGCTAATGTTTTTCTTCTTTACTAATGAAGTACGTAGTTGGCGAGTTACAATAGGTACTAAACTAGGATTATTTATGAGAAAAATCACAAGAGGAGTTCAATCTCAAAGCTAGATATAATTTTGTTCACAGACTCGCATGTCCTGACTGGTATGAAACGTTGAATAAACTTCGATTGTTTTGCTGTTGACCAACAAAGACTTGTCAGTTTGGGCTGTGATTTATTTTTTGTACTGTTCACTAGAGAAATGTTCTTGTGCATTATTTTCAAGATTGACTGGTAGGTATGCACTATCTTTAGTAAAATTTAGGAAATACTAGCTTAATTTGTCATTTTAACAGCACGTACTTGACACTGATCTCAACTACTTGATACAATTTGCTGTAAAGATGTCGAGTAGGCCTTCGTAGTAAAAAAAAGCCAACAACAATAATGTAATAATAATACAGTAATAATCAAGAGCAGAAAAGGTAAAGTAGACCTACTCTTTAATCAGTACATGTAGTGAAAACATCCCTTGAATAGGTCATTTATAACTTGGGATTAAAGTTTAACACTGCACCCACTAGCTTAAAACTACCATGGTTTTCGTTCTAGTATATTAATGTTTTGTTTTTGTAACTTACCCCTGATTGAAGGATATGATCTTTGAACTCTTCCATGATTGTGTTGGATACAGTCATATCCTTGAACATGCCTTCAAGCTTGGATGTGAATTGACACCCACACTCAGTCTGTAAATATTGAAGTAAACATAGATAAATAAATACCTAAATAAATGTGCATTTTAGTTAGGCTCTCAATTAGGGCAATTATTTTTCACCGGGGGACATTATACCATTCCATGCCTAATATACACGGTTGCCATTCTAACGGATTTTTAGTTTGAAGGATAATTAAGGCGCATAGCGAATTAACGGATTTTACTGGTAATTCACAGATATTTTGCATTATTTTTAAATCCTTAAAATTTGCCATTACAGTAGTCCCCGGAAAATTCGAACTCGCTTACTTCGAAAACTCATGTAGATTGAAGAGGTTTCCATGTCCCAGAAAAACTACATGTTATTTTCATCTGTTAATTCGAAATTCAGCTATTTCGTAATTCGAAGTGAATTTCAGAACGAAGGTACTGACATTCTTTCATTTGAAGTCGTTTATTTCGAAATAAATGACGGTGACTGTAGTGCAGCTTGAGCCATTTCCCGGTAATTCCAGTTTTTGTAAACAACGCAACGACAATAGCGAGCGGTCGCCCCGAGATGCGTTGCCTGCCTGCAACATTCCACCCCCCCTCCCCCTCCCCAATCCTAATAGCTGTTGCCGACCGACCACAGATGGGCAGCCTCGAAGCAAGTCGGCCGGACGGATGCCTGCGCATGCGCTGGCATTGACTCATCACTTGTTGTTGTTCGAGTGAGCTGGTAGCACGTGTGGTCGAGTGTGTTGTTTGGAGCATATCAGTGTATCAAGTGTGTGATAGTGAACATCGAACTGTGTGTAAAATGTCGGCAACCAAACGAAAGTACAACGAGACTACAATATCAAGTATTACAATATACAATATCGAGTATTTCAGTCGCGCCCGTGTTGCGAATATACCCTTGACTGGTGTAATTTTAAAACAACAAGCGGACATGATCGCGCTCAAATTAAAGATCGATGGGTTTCAATGTTCAAGTGGGTGGTTATGGCGTTTCCAGCGGCGATACAACATAGGTTCTTTGGCGATATGCGGCGAGGAAATTTATATATTTCGAATTTTTATATTTCGAAGTTGGTATTTTGAGGGCCCCTGAATTTCGAATTAAAGGGGGACTACTGTAATTTGAACACAGGCTTTTTGTATTAGCAACAACTGTTTAGTCCACAGTAGGCGGAGCTCAGTTTTAGAATAGCATCCGATCATGGAGTTCTGTTACAATAAAGTTAATTGTGTGATGTTAGATTTTGGACGAACTAAGCCAACCCGAAATTTTGGGTAGGCCTGTCTATGCACTCCAAACAGTAAGCCAAAACTGAAGTAGGTAGGACTAAGTATAGAAATGGATCTTTTCCAGCCATGCAACAATCCTTACTTTGAGCTTGGAGATCATATTCTTTTCGCTGTCGTCGCTGACAGACTTGTTCAGTAGTAACCGCTTGGCTAAATGCTGCTTGTAGTACCGCTCAAACACATCCTTTTCTTGAAGGAAACGGAAGAGAACCATTGTCTTGTCAAGCACCTGTTCAATCTCCTGCTCTGACATGCCTTTAACACCCTTCTTTAGCTTGTCATCGATAAACAATGATAGATATTCAGGTGACTTTGGATTTAAATTTAGAAAATGTTCGAAGTCAGAGGCAATCATCTGTTTGAAGATCTTATCATTATTGAACGAGTTGTGTAGGAAGTGGTCAAAACGGTCTTTCAGGTCTAGCAGGTTCTGCAAAATTCAATACATACATGTTATTGTTTGTCGCTGTTCGTTGTAAAGTAGCAAGAAATAAACCATGATGCATATAGCAATCATTTGCAGAGAAACCTACCTGTACAAAGTTGATAGCATTGGTACCACCGTCCTCTTCCTGTACCAGTGCCTTGCCTTGCTCTCTCAAGTACTGACTGACACAGTCTGCCATTGTCTTCAGCCCATCAAGTACACGGCTGAAAAGCTTGTACATGCATGCCAGGTCATCAGTCTTCTGGTTCTTTAACATGTGAACCACACCAGAGTTTTCCATCTGAAATAATAAATGGTACATAATTAATAATCTAAAGTAGGCCTAATAAAGTAATTTTAGATCGTAAAAAGGTAAATAAAAATAAAAAAAAAAAGAGGCCACCACTGGTTTGTGGTTTTCTGGTTACTTATTTGTCCTGCTTTTTTTTCCTATGCAGAGATGGCTTCTTCAGCCATTCCCCTTCCTTGCTATCCAATATAAAATTGCTTCTTTTTCTGTCCTGTTTTTATTAACTAGTGTAATTTTATGAGTCTCCCTTTCTACATTTTATTTTACCAAACACATCTATGAAGAATAAAATGGTGAAAAACTGACCACGAGTTGTAGCCCCTTACCGTCCCAAGGCTTTTACTATGAAGAATCACCACATCTACAAGTTTGGACAGTACAGACTGAAAATTACAACCTTCAGCCATTTTTCTCTCCATCCACCCCCCCCCCCCCCCCCTTGGGTCCTTGTTTCGTCACCTCTTTGGCCCTACGACTGACAAGAGTTACTCCAGGAGGCCAAATTCTACCCCAAGCCCAGACAGGGACCACTGCCCCATTTACAGTACCTAAATCATCATTCATCACTTCTAGTAATGATGCGAGGCCAGATATATCTGCATAAGGTTTGTACTTTGAAAGTTATTAATGTAAGTGTGGCTATGCACTTTATATGGACTCACTTCAACTATTGTTTTCATGTGCTTTTTGATCAATTCTTCCTCGACAACTTCGACAATACGCGATTCTGTCGACTCATCCAAGTAGTGTTTGGCTCGCTCTGCCTCTTCGTTGATTCGAGCTTCCACCTTCTTGATGTACACTGAAGCACTGTTTTCTCCCAGGAACTTTTGACTTTCCAACTGTAGATAAAACAAATTATTTGACTTTTAGCTAATGGCTACAATCTACATGTTAGGTAACAAGTGCCAGTAGAATATTTCTTACCATCTACTAAGCAGATTAGATTATCATGTTATTTTGATTTTTTAATGATTTACACTAATCTAATCTTAATTACCATTGGAAAATTTGCTTGGTGCTACTTGGCAAAAATCGCATTTTGTTAAAATTATTGAAGTGCTTTATTTTGAAGTATAACTTTTAGTAGGCCTATGGCTATGCCTAATTTTTCATAGTTGTAGGTCAACATGTTGGATATGGTAGTTTTTAATTTTTCACCTAACTATCCCTTAAATTTATACACTTCTGAAAAACAGGTCCATAGTGGAAATCAGAGTTTCAAAGTTGGAAACTCGGAGCTTTCAATTTAAAAAAAAAAAATGCATGTTTTAATAATTGTTCAATTTATGCCTAATACTAGGAATATTGAAGAGAAATCAAAAGGCCGCACACACATTGTGCGCTGTCTGACACTCCCAACAAAAGTCAGAACCTGGTGTCACAGCATCCAAGGCCTATGTCTTGTTGACGTGTGATATTAAGCCCAGTTTGTACCTACGTGAACCTAGTTCCAGTCCTATTTTATTTTCAAGTTACTCAACGCGGAAAAGTTTACGCAACACTGGCTAAACCTACTCTGTAAAACTCGGCCGACTGTTGTAGAAACGGTCTCTCGAAGTCTTCCTCGTAGACTGATCTGCTGTTGATGCCAAGAACCATCAACATTTGGCACGCGTTCTTGATGGAAATACGGTCGACTACCTCCCCTTTCCGTTCTCTCATTACCATGTCCAGCAATGTATCCCGAAGGTGGTCCCGGATACAACCGTAGCGAACAACCTATGCAAACGTAAAAACCAAAATTAACACTCACAGGCAAATAAATATTAAAACTGAACCACCATAGCAGGATTTAAAAGTAAATTTTTCCCGAAGTCTCAATGTGCTTGACAAAACAACTTAAATTTACAAATCAATGAAATCATATTAGCTTTTAAATTATGCTATTAGAACAGAATCTTAGAAAATATGGGTGGGCAAATGTGTTTGAAATTAATTGTAGGCTATGATGAGTTTGCCAACAGTTTTGATTCTGTAATTCATTCTGTAAGGCCTAAAGGCCTTAAAAAAAAAAAGTGGACAAGGCATTTAAAATCATTTAAATTCATTCATATCTAAGTCTTCATAATTAAGTTGTTGACCATGGATCCAGCACGATAAATCAAATGTCGGTATTTAAAATAAATAGAAGATGATTCAGTTGTTGGTTGTTGGTACCCAAACAACTTTGATAGCCTACTGTATCTTGTGTGGTCACTTCAAAACAAAATAGCATCGGGGCAAATGGTATAATTTGTAGTTTTACAACAATTGAGCTGCTGCATGTGTCGTGTTTTTGGTAGGGCCTATAAAATAATAGGATTGTGCAAGTACTAAAATTTTGAAAAGAATATTGTCAAGTCTTCAAACTTCAAATTTGACTCGAAGTAAAAATCCAAGTAATTGAACATCAACATATAGTTCAGTCAACGTAGGCTTAGGCCTACAGCACAGAGTGCGAGTGTGCAGTACATGGCCACCCCCGCCGGCAATCGTTTTGTTTGTGGACGTTTTCAAATCATCTACTCTTAGTTTGATTGCATTAATTATGCCTCTTTTAATTACAAGATTGCTGAATTTTAGCATAGAACTCGAAATTATTCGAACTTCGAACAATGTCTTAATAAGTTAATTCAATTTGTATTCTCTTCAAACGGAAAATTTCTTGTTCGCACAACCCTATAAAAAGAGTATAGGGTAGGGTCTACATACTTCTTGTTTGTGTAGGCATAGATAATATCGCTTACTTCCACCAATATTGGAAAATGCCGCTCTAGGCTTCCTCAACTGTGTAGGCCATAACAAGAGTACAAACAACAACAACATGTTACCTCACCTGATCCCTGAAAATAATCAGCCCGAGGTTGTACACGTTATCAACGTCATTCTGTTGTACATACACACGGTCCATGTACATGAGAATATCTCGAATCATAACCATTGATGTCTGATGGTCATTCCAAGACTGGTTTAGAATCTGGAGAAAATTGTTGTGCAAGGCTTTCAAAACGTCCTCCCGCACCTATAAAACAAACATCATAAATTATAAGTATGCCCAGTAAGAAAGAAGAATGGTTGAAGAGGCCAACTCTGCACAGGAAAAAAAAAGTTAATAGGCCTATCGAGATTTGGCTTAATAATATAAGTTTTGTTTATGAGACAGCTACCTACTAGATTCATAATTTAGACCTACAGAAGATAGAGGCCTACAAGAACTATTAGGAAACTATTCTCGATCAAGATGAAGCTTACCTTGAACTCCAAATGTTGGGCTACCACCTCCTTTAGTCCAGTGTACAGTCGCTCCCCATGTTTGTGAAGAACCATAGTATATGCATTCCGATACAGTTCTTCAAAGCTAAGGCCAGAGTTGTTCTTCTTCTGGATTTCCTGTATTGCATTTTTTAACAGTGCCCAGATGCTCTCCACATACTTTTCGTCCATTGACATCTTTGGGGGAAAGATAAACATTGTTGATTAGATGTCAGAGGTTAGAGACTAGTAAAATTAAGGAAAATCTAGGTTAAGTTGCTCAATATAAAAGTCAATAAAATTACAAATAAACTGTCAAATGTTTGTTTCTATGGAAATTTACTTTGTGTTTTGTTAACTATGACACAGCCATAGCTACATTACTGTTTTGGCTTTTGGTTGATGCTGCAAGGTAGTAGCATGAACCTAAAGACGGATTCACACAACAAATCAACGTTGCTCGACCAGTGTTTCACAACCAGGTTGGTGCTCGTTATGCACATGCGCCTGACAGCCACTTGGGAGTTGGTGAAATTACAAACTCGATAATCTGCCAAACCAACCTGACAAATATTCATATCAATCGCAAACTAAATCAAAGTGATATTAGATCGCCCTACAGTTAGCCAACTAATGGAGTTTTCCCACTAGTTTACAATGGGTGCACTCCCGCACTGAAAAAAGTCACAATGACATAATGACTCGGGTGCAGTACAATGGTGAGTGGAACATAACAAAAATGTGGCCGCCATACTTGCACTAAAACGACTGCTCCGTCTCCTGAACCAGGAGCAACACAATGCTGCACTCGGTGCAAAATATAGCAGAGTGGAAGACAACTGTTGTACCGGTGCGCACTCAAAGCTCAAGTGGAACTTGAAACCTGCTGTTGGTGCGACAAGTCGTGTCAAGTGCCGCAAGTTTTATGCTTTTTTGCCCTGTGCTGTGGTGTCAGATTTTATTTTGTTCAGTATTTTGTTGCAGTAGTGCAGCACCTGTCATACAAGCTGGTATGACAGACAACAGTGAGGTACACGAAAATGTGTTTTGATACCTTAAGACGGATTTCCACGACCCGTCACCCTGCTCTACTAGATCGGTGCTCAATCAATATATGCACAAGACAGCCATTTGGGACCGTGTGACTTTTAAAACTGAGCTCTACGATTCACCAACCCAACCTCACACAATCGATAACAATCACAAATTAAATCAAAATTAAATTAAATCAGCCAACAACAGTAATTGGCGAACTTCACAACAGTCGTGTGCTGCCATCCTCATATAGAAGGCTTATTCATTGTTGCCGCAGGATAAGATTAGTTTATTAAGAATTTCCTACAACAACTAGTAGGCCCTACTCAAAGTGTAGCTATTTCGCATTGCAGTGTCATCGCCAGAGCACGAGGGAAGGCCTCGGAAAATGTTACGTTTCTGAAATGTCGGGCAGTGTTGGTTAAGTGCAACAACACTTCTGGTTAACCACTTGCATAACATCATATATAATATATATATCCAGAATGCCAATGTAAGCATCAAGAGTAGGTACCAAAGGATCGACCCTAAGTAACAAATTATTAATAACTTAAGCATTTGTCAGTGTCTGCTTTAAATTGCACAATGACAATTAAAAAACCTATACGTATTTACATTATTATAGCTTCCCATTACCAACAAACTGGTGTCAGACTACTCACTACCCTTGACCAAACCACTTAGGCCTAGCTCACAGTGCTAGCTGTTGTGCAAGTCAACTCAAATAAACCAAATAATAGTACATATGTTAGGGGCTACTGGTACCGCTTTAAACCATGTTGCAGTAAGAAACAAGGAACTGTCCTCACGGGCTCTATTTATGTAAGATTCCTGATCTCTTGACTTCCTGTGATGATCTATTGTCAACCTGACTCTTAAAAATAAAACCGATATACTTCAAAAATTCGTGGTGGCAGATGCTAATCATCCCAGTGCCATCCTATTGCAACATTTAAGTTCCATTTTCAGTATCCTCTCGTTTAGCAGTCTCTTGCTACTTGAAGTCAATGATTTTAGGTACTCAAGTCTCCACACTATCATCACTATGCACTACATTATCACATACATCATCTGAATATAATGTTAATTTTTCAGAACTGTAGAGACTAAAACATACGAGACTGTGCGAAAAACTTATGTGCATGGAATCACAAAGTGCAATCTTTTTTTTCAAGTGCTACTTGTAGCATCTTGGAGGGAAAAGCCCAACTTCCGATCTCGACACAATTTTTGAGCGGCTAATTGTGGACATACAATTATAAAGGACCTGCAACATTGCTGGAGAGTGTGTCTACGATTCTAATTTCTGATATTGTGTGAATTGGCGATCATTTTATAATTGATCATTGTTGAGCAACATCCTACCAACTGTACTGTACCGTATTTTCCTATCTCCTACACGTTCCACTTACAATCGCATCGCTTATCTATCGCAGTAGCACATCTATATCCACCCATTCTACACATAATCCATTCTTAACATATAACGTCTCCGAACTTGGAAACCATTAAAATGGCACAAAGCAAATAGGAAGCCAAAATGTCAAATCTGTTGTAGGTATGCCTAGGCCTACCTTCTTCTTATTAGAGTAGGTACACTTCAAAATGCTAACATCACACAAATTATACTTAGCAGGTAATGCTAGTTACATCCCAGAGATTGAAATGTGATGTAACTTACCCCTAACTGTGAAACCATTTTTGCAGGCCACTCGAGTGTCCATTGTGGAATGAAAAAGTTCGACTCTTCAATTAATGATTCTTCACTCATTTGACAGCAGTAATTTATTAACTTGTTACTTTAAATAGACTTTAATTTATTGACAATAGCGAGACTTGAACATCTTGCTGTGAGCAATGTTTTATAACAACAATCTTGGGATTGTAGTTAACACACTATATTGCAAAACATATTGGGAATTTAACCATCAACTAAATTGAAAAATAAAAATAAAAAAAATGACTGTTTATTTATGTAACATGTCTAACAATGAACTATTATAATATTGCTAGCTCCATGGTAACACACTTTGTAGGTGGGCCACAGGTTACCAAAGGATTGTTTGCCGGCAAAGAAATTAGGAGTGTTTGATGAAATAGGCACAATCAGTTTTACTTTTACTTGTTCTTCTCATCTGCGGCGGCGCTACCTCACCAGTGGCAGAGAAAACACTTCCCCTCTTTTTCGGCACATAGCCATGCAGTTGTAGTTACTTATCAGTTGTAGGCATATCTATCCACTTAGATTAGGGGTGCCCAACATGTGGGCAGCAAGCCAAGCCACATGATCTGGCATATAGGCTACATTCCATAGCAAAATAGAAAATAGGTAGCATTGAGTGACATACATGAACACACAAAACAAACTCAGTTTTGTCAGCAAGCACATTGTTTTAAAACCATTTGTCCGAGATTTACTTTAAGCTTCGTTGGCAAAAATGATCTTGACATTTTGTGTCCTGAAATAATGACTGCTAGTTACATAACACGTCACATCATGTGACAAAAGGCAAAAGTACCTCTCAGGTGGCAAAAGTACGTAGGCATAGTTTTGTTCTCTGTTAAGCCTAGATTCTTGGAAGATGAGAAGAGCCTTACTTATTTTCTTTTGCAACATCTAGCTTGATTACCATCTAGGAATACACTACTTTGCAAATTTCACACCAAACATGATCCTAGTACTGAGTACCAAGGTCTGCTTGATCTCCGCCTGGCGGAGGCTTGTCGAACTCACAAGTTAGGTCGTCGCAAGGAAACCAAAATCGCCATTTTGTATCCCACTAATACAACTGTTATAGCAATTAAATATACATTGTAGATCATGTAGTACAATACTTAAAACACGTAAAAGATCCATTTCGATAGAATACAATGACTGAAGGTCTTAAAATATCATGATTTTTATCTTTTAGGAGGTAATTCTATTTGACAGATCACTTCATTTGTTTCCTTTCACGTTTCTCCCATTTGAAAAACATGTGATGTTTAACATTGTGGAAAGGACTGCGACGACATAACTTGAGAGCTCGACGAGCCCCCGCTAGGCGGAGATCAAGTAGACCTTGCTAAGTACCAAGTACTAAGTAGTAGGGATGACATCGGGTAGTAAAATTTGGATTCGATTCCAGCCCCTCAAGGATTCGGGTAACCCGAATCCTAGAAGTGTAAATCACGTTGCTCAACATGTTATTTGAAGGCCATTGACCGCCCGTGGCAGAAGCTGCCAGCGTGCGTTCTGTCAGCCAATGATGACGGTCGGGAAGGGGTGGGGGTAGGCCGAGAGCCAGTGAGAGCACAGGCATACCAGAACTCGCCCGCAGCAATTACACCACATAAAATAGGCTTAGTCTATTTTTAATCAAGCCGATAATGGGTACATACTACATAACGGAGCGGGAAAGTATTTTATGGAATGGAAACAAGTCATTTTGTTATCACCATTGTTGGCGCATTGTTGAAGCATACAACAATTCAACTAAAAATGTACCAGAACAAGATTCGAATCCTTAGAACGGATTCGGGTAATTTTTGGATTCGGGTAACCCGGATACCCGATGTCATCCCTACTAAGTAGAGTAGACAGATCTTTGTTTTTGTCTTCCAAATAACAACCAATTTGTGTGTGGTAGCATTGTAGTGGATCACATCTAACAGCACTAAGACTTTAAGCACAGAAGTGAATATGATAATACTCGAGATTAATTGAAAACGAAGTACCGGTAGGCCTAACATCTTGTTTTTCAGAAATATTTGTTCAAAAATGAATTCTAACCAATCATTAGTAGGTTGTGTCATCCCATGTTTTGGAAATATGGTATCTATTGAAGAAAAGATGATATTGATGTGGCCAGCTAAAGTCTACTTGTATCATGTAGCCCACTTCAAAATAATGTTGGGTAGGCCTACCACTGACTTAGATTAACACAAACTCTGTATGCTTATAGGGGTGTAGAGGTGTTTGTTTTTTGTGAACTGGTCTGATAATGAAGGAGGATGTAAACAAAGCTTTTAGCCCTACCTATCGATTGGCACCTCAAAAACGCAGAAATTCCACCGCAAAAATTTGCCAAGTCCAGTAAAATAAAATTATGCCTACAACATAGGACTATACATGTATGTATTTTATTTATTGGTAATTCATAATCTAATCTTAGCCTAGGCTATATGTAACAGAACTGTGTCACAGGCCTACTAGGCCTACTTTACTGGAATAAAACTCGATTAAACTCGATTTTGGGTGTTTTTTATTGTAATTTAATGTAATTTGTATTGAATTGAATTGTAAATTGTTTGAGATCAATGAAATATTTGTTTGGTACCGTGCCTCCTTCAGTTTCTGTGATTATTTGTCTTTATCAGTCACCACTCTTATTCATTGTTTTATTCATCTTTGGGAAAGAGATGTACCACTAATGCCTAGGTTCATGCCTGATTAAAGAAAGGCTGTGGATATTTGTACGGTCAGACGTAATAATAGTGCAAAATTATTCGTACGGTCAATGATTTGATTGGATGGAGGCGCGCCGTAACAATCGTGTAAAATTAATTGTACGGTCACTGAAAACTGTACGGCCAGGCGTAATAATATAGTAGGGCCTACCAGATTATTCGTTCGGTCATGATTAAAATAGTGTATGGGTACAGAGAGATATTCATAAGTCACTGATGTAAACGATGTACGTGATCATTGTTAAGAAGGTTGGATATTCTAAGCTGTCACCATCGTAATCATTAGAGGCCATCTTTTCTTCAAGGACGTGAGCCCGAGCCATTGGGTTTGCAAACCCAATGCCCAAGCTGATCGGCTGCTATTGTGGTTCAAGGTAAACACTCTCCCTAACCTGTAATGTAAAAGCCCCTTATAGCGAGCTTAGGCGCTTTAGGGGCTGGTATCCATGCTGTAACATGTATTTGTTAAATATCAATATCAATAAAAACCTTCAACCTTTTGAACGTCTTGAACTAAAAGCCACGAATTTATCCAAGGATTCATACTGACAGTCGAACTGGTTTTAGGGTGTTTTCATATACTTACGTACGCCATATTGCCATATTTAACGTGATTTACAAGTCAAGACGATGTATTTTATAAATGCCGATCAGCTGTTCGCAAGAAATACCGCAAAGGGAATTGAGTTTAGACCTATAGCATTGGGTTTGAATTTCAAACCCAATGCCTATAGATGGCTCAAATATGGAAATTGTCATCATTTGGTCAAGGAGTGTATTTTTAATTTGAATACTTAACCCAACCATTCAAACTAAAAATACACCCCTGGATTTGGCTAATTGCTCAAAAAATTCACTCGGATTGCTAAAACGATCGCCTTCTTGCAACGCCATGATCCTACCTCTCTGGAAAGTAGTCGTCGAATGGCGCGACGCGGCGAGGCTGCACGCTGTTGTCGCAGTGATACCGACGCTCGCCGTTTAGCGCTTAATTCGCGAAATTAAAGATGGCGGCCCTGACCGTACGACTAGTGCAACATTATTTGTACGGCTGACCGTACGATTATCCACTCCGTTAAAGAAAATCTATATTTTGTACTTTCTTTCTTTTGATTACCCATTTTTGTTTTTTAACATTCAAGATCTAGCAAGTCTTCAAGTCTTATTCACAAAGGAGGGATCCATGCATGTGAATATTATTCTACATGCATAAATTCCTTGTTCTTGCTCCAGTTTTTATAGCAATAACACAGCTTCAAAAAGCTAAAAGAGGAGGCGCCAATGCAAGACTGCTTGAGCCGCCACTATCAAGACCATGAACAATTGCACACTTCCAATTCTAGGCTAGTAGCCTAGTCCTAACCATTCTTGTTCTCGGTTGCACGCAGATGTTGAACCTATATGGAGGTTGGTTGTGAGTTGCTACATCACTGGTTATTGATGACACAAACTCGAGAACGAGAACAAAAATTAACAGTGTTTTGTACTATTCAGATACGACCTCCAAGGCATATACCTAGGATCTAGATTTCCCAGTATGTCATCCAACAAGATAAACAAACATTGTAATTCTCACTAAGAAGCTAGGTCCTAGGTCTAGCCTAGTTATGCAGATCAACATAAAGGATTCCAGATCGAGTTCGGGTCGAAGATACCTAGGCCTGCCTAGGCCTAGCCTTGCCTAGGATTGTAAAATTGTTTACTATTACAAATAGGCCTAGGCCTAGACCTAGCCTAGGGCCTAGGCCTAGGCTAGCCTACTAGGCCTAGGCCTAGGCCTAGCTTAAAAGAAGCAAGCCTAGGCTTCAGATGTTTAGCTCTTACCTAGGCCTAGGCCTAGGGGCCTAGCCCTTAACTCTTCCATCAGGGCCTGGCCTAGGATTTAACTTGGGTTTGGGATCAGGCTTAATCTAGGCCTAGCCTAGGCCTAGCTTAGAATGGCCTATTCCTACGTACGGCTAAGGGGCTAAGAGCTAAGCTCAAAACTTACAGGAAAAGCTCTGATCCTCATCTTGCCTTCCTTCTTAGGAAGGCCGCTTTTCATGTTATTCATCTTGACGGTAGTCTACCCTCCACAGTTTTGAGTTCTTTGGATAGAGGTAGGCTAGGTCCTTGCCTTGTCTAGCAGGATCCTTCTAGGCCTAGGGCCTAGGCCTACTCTGTCAAAACCTGAAAACAATCCACTGTTACAGAGCCATGGACGATTTCAATTGTATGAGTCTTACATGCTACTGTTTAGTTCGAATTTCAAACAGAGAGAACACCTGATAGCTATTACAAAATATAGTTTTAGTTAAATGCCCTAAAATATAATCTCTATTTTTATGACACCACGAATAACACTTTCACTGCGAGATGGCGTGTATAGTACTTTATTATACCGACAGATGCCGACACAGTCTGTGGCCTTTTTACTCCCCAAGAAATAGATCACACCACATTTTGTTGTAAATCAGAAAGCAGGATGAAAAAATCCCTTAAGGGAAAACGAAGGACTTAGATAAGTTGTGTGATATTGTTTTTATTTGGCTACAGTATTGCATGTCAATTAATATTACTTTTGAAATATAACTCGACTCTTCAAAGTTTTAACACAGCTAGTGCGATCTAAGTTGTGAAATTCCAAGGTCGACTTTTGAATTTCGTTGGCAGTGGCCAAAAACTAGCGGCATTCCATTCAAATTAATCCGTAGCATTCCGTTTCCGTAGCATTCCGTAGCATTCCGTAGCATTCCATTCAAATTAATCCGTATGCGTGGAGCATTGTCCTCGGATGAAAGTAGAAATCTACACGGGCCTACTTCAAAAGACCCGGTGCGAGCCCGAAGTAGCTAGTAGGCCTGTAAAAGGGTAAATGTGGAGCACAGCGGGAACACGTTACCGTGAGAAGTGTGTGATGGCAGCTATTATGATGATATAACCAGTCACTATAGCATAGGAAATACAAGTTTTTTTTTTTTTAATAAAGGTTTTTTATTGACATTTACAAATACAAATGATCCAATACTGTCGGGATCTATTTATATGGAACCAAGTATCAAATTTTAGGGATGGATTTAGGATGGTGAAAGTAGATTATGGATAAAACAAACATAAAATTTTGTTTTATTCCTAGATTGATACGTTGTGAAATTTTACTCACACTGTTACTTAATTGCTTTTTTAAGATAAACCAGATAAACCAATTCATTTTGTTGATTTACTAGAACTGGATTAATTAAAAATATAATAATAATTATAAAGGACATCAAAAAAAAAGTTCGTATCATATCAAAAAATATACTGTAATAATTACATAACAAAAATATAATTGTACAAGAATAATAGTAATAATAATAATTTTTCGTAGAAAACCTGTCCAATGTCCAATTTTTTCTGTCGTAATACCGCGGTAAAGTTGCGAATTGGGAAGACTAAAAAGGGATAACAAATAAATAAAATCGGTTTATATCTTCTAGTCGCGCATGTGCTCTAAAGTTTGCTGAAATTTTTGGGGAAAAAATGTACTAACATTTTTTTCAAATTCACAAAAATTCACATTTTTACGATAAAAGCCTCTTTACGATACCTCTTCCCGAATGTAATACCTCAAATAGGTAAATATGTTGTAATAAATAGCTCAAGAGGCTATCGGGAAGAGGCTCTATCGTAAAAATGTGAATTTTTCAAAATGTGTGCAAACTTTAGAGCACATGCGCGACCAAAAGATATAATCCGATTTTTTTTTTTTTACCGCTTGTTAGCCTCCCCAATTCACAATTTTACCGCGCTATTACGACTTGGAAAACCAAAATTGAATTTTTCGGCCCCCCCTAGACTTGTCTAGTGGTAATCCATGTCCCTCTGCGGTATTTGGTGGTGTACCAAATATTACGTAAGGGCACCATCACAGATAAATTGCGTGTTAAAACGTAACACGCACACGCCACGTGTATCAAAGATTGAAGGTAATCTTTGGCCAAAGAGTCTTCCCACAAACATTTCGAAACATAAGATATTTTTATTGACATATTATTTTCTTCCGTCGGATGTCCGTTGATTCGAATTTTACAACACCTTATTTACAAAGTGGTCTCCTTGAAATGGATTGAAACTCGCCATGCCTCGCAGCCAACAAGCGACCCTAAAGCCTAACATATTATTAAGCGAGCGAAGCGAGCGTTTCTATTCTACTTTTATGGAACTCGATTTTTTTTGTTGAACGGAGAGTCCGATCACGTTGAAATATTGGCCGTCCTAAAGCCTGACGTGGATTGAACGCCATCATGTTTTGTGCATGGCAAAATCGGTCAAGAAGTTCATTCCGTATAGACCGATAGACCTCTTACGATCGGTAGAGATATACCTGGGCCAAGTTCTACCCCACGCCCAAAGTTAGAATAGCCATCAAGCAAGTTAAAACCTAAATGCGGGTTTAAAATTCAAAACTTCCCAAAATAAAATGAAACTCAAGTACACACAGAGAACACCTGTTTATTAGCCATCCCCACATTAAATTGTAATAATGATTGTTCGTTAAAAACAACTCCCCATGGAGTAGGAACAACTGGTCCGACTACAGTACTTGGAAAGAAAAGTTTTGGGGGCATGAATTGGGGCTGAAACTAAAGAAAACCTAGGAGCAACGTTTAGTTCAGTATTTTCGGCAGTGGGAATGGAACCAGCTTCCTTTCTAATTAGAGCCTTGTGTTATAACGCTGAGCTATGTCTATTATTATGTATTATTGACCACTCCATGCCAAGGGCGGCAGAGGCCAAGTGGGCAAGTGCCCCCCCTTGCCCCCCCCCCCCTGCGGGCGCCCGTGTAACAGGCTAATTCTCATATTTTAGGGAGTTTTCGGTATTGTAAATATGAATAGAAATATTTAATAAATAAATAAAAAAGCAAACCATCAATCAATCAATCAATCCCCCCCCCCCCCCCCCCAATTTACCTACAGATATACGCGTGCATTGTTGTGTAATAAGTTGTCGAATTTCATCAAAACAGGTTCTTCATCGATTCTTTTATTTTGATTCCGGCCAAAATGTGTACTTCCATGCGACCAGTCGTCGCCCTTGAAGGTTTGAAACAAGGGTCCGCTGGATAATCGCCTTGTTTAGTGTACTGTCCAATAATTGGTTTTGGCCACTAAAGAAACGTCAGGAAAAAGAGATCACATGTGAATGTGAAGAGCCAATGGATGACCGGGAACATTTAAAGTTGTTCCATAATCAGGAATATAAGATCCGCCCATCCACAGGTTAGTGATCTCTAAAAACACGCAGTCAATTAACCAGTTTTCGTGCATGGTTTGGACACCAGTATTTACAAGTCCACGGCCACTCGAGGAGATTCACGCGATTCAGGTGACTTTCAAATAGGCGATGACATTGAAAACTGTTGAGTAGTTTTCTTTTGGATTATTACATTTATTTGCTGGAAGGAAATCTGACCACGAGCATCATTGTTGTATCACAGTGAGTACCCTTGGCTTTATGTATAGTTTTGGTTGGAAGGAGTTAGAAGAGACGTGTGTGTCTTTTGGCAATACATTTAATGATGATTTTAGATATTTTATTTTAAATAGAATAAACTGTGACATTCAATGGTGACCCCCAACCGGTATAGGACAATAAACCAGCGCTTATATTGATTGTCATCACCAATATTATGGTGGCTCAACGGAAAGAAGTGAGACTTTAGTTCAGAAGGTCGCCGGTTCGATTCTAGCCACCGGCAGTTCTGATTGAAGGTTTTTACCGAGGTTTTCCTCAGTCGTAAAGGCGAATGCGGGAATTGAGTCTTACTTACAGCCCTCGGACACTCCTTAACTATTCAAACACCCTATCATACCTGGATTTAGTCATCTGAAGAGGGGTACATCTGGTGAAGCTGGTGTGCATCCTATAACAGTTATTCCTACGTTCTCTCCGATCCTCAATTTAATTATGTCAGCGAATTTGTACATATTATTTAATTTTATGTAGATCTATCTAGATATTGTATATCTTGAGTTATGTTTGTTTAGAATTGATTGTCCACTGTGTTCACTATTTGTGATTGATTTTCTTCAATTTTGTTTACATTTACCGATTATGTAAATGATATTGTATATACATGCAAACACTAGACCTTCTCAAGGCATGCCAGTAAGAAAAGTAAATTAGGTATATCCATACTTTTGAATCTTGTGAGAAAATTGTCCTTCAGAGCGCGTAGAGTTTATCATTAGGTCCTGGGGTTTACTCACAAAATTGCATATTGCATATTGTGATTGCTGATCAGCAGGGCGATTCTGTATGGCGACGATAAATTTATCAGCGGTTTTGGAGTAATATTATTTTATCATAGGTTTTGGTCGTTACTGAAGGCGAATGCAAGGCGGTGACTGGCTCATCGCCTGCTACTAACAACTGAAACCGGTGATAAACGTATCGTCACCCATGCGCAGGTTGAAAATTAGGTTTGCATAACACGTAGTGCAAAAATTATGAAGTAGTCATATTGTGTGTGTAGTGCCAGTGGGCTTTAATGAGAAAAATTTTAGCACACCATTTATATTTATAATACGAGGAAGAACGGATTTAAATACCTATCAGAACATAATTATAGCATTCATGGCTGTACCTACAGAATGTAAAACTGGTTCATTACAAATTACGATGCACTTAAATAATGTAAACGATACTATTCCAGTTAGCAAGTTTTCGAAAAACATTGCACCAGATAACTCCGGGGATAGTATAGTTCAAAGTTCAAACCTAAGCCGGTTCTACATTGACTGGTATAAGTGCAATATTATGTTTGTATTTATTAGATGATGTTTATCTGTTTTTCAATATTCCAAATTTTGATTTTTGGAGCTGAAATTTGAAATTTGAATTTGAATTGTATTTTATGATACAAAATATTTATTTTTGCGATATCTTTTGACCTTGTATGCGCCATACGGATTACTTCGGCTGTACTAAAAGACGACCATGCTTTTTTAATAGCTCGAGCCATAATCTATCGATCGAACAACACGCAAGAATGTTCTCTTTCCCTGAAGAGCTCGCCTGTGGCGGTGTATTACTTCTTACTTGTAACAAAAACGAATATTTAACAATTTAAATAACAATTTTGAGATGCGATTGCGTGTGAAACTTGTCTGGGACTGGATGTAATTACTGGAGACTGAAGGTATATGTTTTTCTGCTATGTCTACGCAATTATGTATGATATAACACATGCAGACTTTGCCAATTGTACGTGGAATATTCAGATATATTTGGGGAGATCGATTGAGATGGCTCAGCGGTAACACGCGAGACTCTAATTCGGGAGGTCGCCGGTTCGATACCGGCCACCGGCAGTCCTGACTGAAGGTTTTATACTCGGTTTTCCTCAGTCACAAGGCGAATGCTGGGATTGAGGCATACTATCAGCCCTCGGACATTCCTTCCTAACTATACAATCACCTGAAAAGAGACACAGCAGATTAAGGTGGACGTGAACCCCCTTATAATATAAGAGCGTGCGTTTGTGGTGTTCTCTATATGTCTTTAAATGATGTGAACAGCCGGAATACTTCTGTTTCAGATGTGGACTATTCTATTGTTGGGAGCTCTGGGTTCGGTGACGGGGATCGAAAACGCGTTCACATCGATGAACAGCATGAAGGCCCTGGTTGCCACGGAGGGAAGAGTCATTCGAACGTTGAAGGACGTGATCAAGCGGGAGGAAGAAAGACTCGGGAAGCTTGTACAGTAAATATGTTTTATATTTACTTACAACTCTGTTATGTTTTATTTACAAATATTCTCCTGGTCTTAAAATTTTCTTTTCATCATATCCTTGTGTTTCGTTTCATTACCTCGTCCAGTTATATTCTGTACACTTTTGCCGTAACAACTGAAACTCTCAGTCCTAGTGACAGACAAACAACACGACAAAATAATGAAATATATATATTAGTATATTATCGATTAATTATAGATTGAGACAAAGGGTTTTAAACAATATGACAACATAATATGTGTTTTGTAAATAATTTATTTTTAAGTAAATAATTGAATTGGATACGTTCCAGTTGATATACGCACACTGCAACGGTACGTAGAATCTGGGTTCGATTTCGATCCCCAGTCGCGCAAATTTTTACTATAATTTCTAGACCCTTCCATATAAAGCTTAAAAACCCGTATTATCGTATAACCCGTATCATTAAAAATAATTACGTAGTTTTTTTTTTCGAAAAAAAACATATAGGCCCTACAAAAAGTGTGTGAGCAATACAATAAAAATCAATTATTTTTAACAGGTACATGTCTTACTACGAGACAGCTCACAAATCAGCTATCGACGACGCTGAGAATTACGTGACGAACCCGATCAACTCTTACCAGTTGATCAAGCGGTTGACCTCAGACTGGGAGACGGTGGAAGAGATCATAACAAAACCTCTGGGCAACATGACAGAGATGAAGAAGAACCTGGATCTGCCGGTCCCGTCCGACCTCGGGGGCGCAGCCGAGGGGTTGTGTCGCCTTCAGGACACCTACCAGCTGGGCACTAGCGAGATTGTCAAGGGTGTCATACGAGGGATCCAATACTCACAACCCATGACTGGTGAGTTTAGCTAGAGAGTCTAGATTTGATTGATTATATGGTGTAGGTGCTCACTCAACAGCCTTGCAAAGCCAAGTAGGATGAAGAATCAAGTGGAACAGTTGGTGCAAGATCTCCTTTTGTCGCCTCTTACGACTGGCAGAGTTACCCTGGAGTTTGAGTCTTGAAATACGGAGACCACGCTGGTTGAGTCTGATGCCCCCTCGTGGTGACCGGTGCCCGTAAAGAGGGCTCTTGCATATCTTTTATCTAATCTTCATTATATTTTAAGGTCTTGCTCTTTGCTTCCTTTCAAACTCGCAACTATCTTCTCCATAGGCCAGCTTGCTGGTCCTATTTGTGACCTGAACGCCCACCAACCGAACTGAAAGATACCGAGGTAGGAATGTAAATTCAAATTGTAAACTGGGCTCGTATTTTTGGATTATCCACCTCCTTCCCCGCATGCAATGTGATGCCACTAACAGTTTTACCTGTACTCTTGCACGCAGAAAGTAAGTTTCTTCGCAAATGAAGGTCGTTAAGTGCATTATATTATTATTTACTTGCTAGTGAAAAGTGAAATGAATGTTTTACTTGTAGCGTTTGACGCGTTGGAGCTAGGACGGCAGATGTACGGCATCTTCTACCACGCTGCCAAGTGGTTCCAAGCAGCGTATAAACTCAACATTATATAATTTACTTGTTGCATATAAGCGTTCGACGCGTTGGAGCTGGGACGGCAGATGTACGGAATGTCTGACTTCTACCACGCTGCCAAGTGGTTCCAAGCAGCGTATAAACTCCACGACGAGGAGAAAGATAAGGAACCTCTTCGTAAGACGAGCAAGGCGGTCATCCTGGACTATTTAGCCTTCTCCATGAACAATCTTGGTAGGTCAATGTGTTTTATACGTTTTGTAAAAATATGCAAAAATAATAAAATTTATTTATTATTATATTTATTATTATTATTCTTCATTAATTTTGCATACACCAGTACATTTACAAGTATGATGTTTAACCATGTAACACAAAAAAAAACTCATTTTTAAGGTGTGACAATAGAAAAACAAGAACATATAAAATATAGGAACATTTGAAGCAAAAGGACAAATCATTAATCAATTATAAAATATAGAAAACTATGACGTCGAACTAGAAATGTATAAAACTATTCGCAAAATGTGAGTTGTACCCAAGATTGCAGTGTTCTGGATTTCGTGGAAGTTGTACGACCCCTTTGTACAATTGAGAAAGATAACAATTCTGGAGCGAGTTTTCTACCTTGTATTTTTTTTATGGCAACCCCGTACGTGGTGGTTACCATGTAGCGGTAGTAAGTTAGCAGAGGGCTAACTATTTAGCGGTACACCGGGAAAAGTCGTCGTACAACAACTTCGGTAATGCTTTCGTCATCAGCCAATGACTTGTTTACGGTCTCGGCCAACCCGAGCAGATATTTGAATTAGCCACGGCCGCTGATTGGCTGCCGCTCACCCACCCATGACGAAAGCATTACCGAAGTTGTTGTACGACGATTTTTTTCTATTTATTCAAATAATTTCATGAACATCCATTTTGTCTGTTTCAGGTGATTACCACACGGCTCTGAAACTAACAAACGAGTACCTCACTCTCGAACCAAACTGCTCGCGTAATTTAGTCAATAAAGGAATATACATTGACGCGATAAAGAACGGATCAAGAACTACGCCACTGGAAGAGAGTGAACTTTTGAAACATATACCGAGAGGGAGTTACTATGAGAACGGAACATTTGAGGCGTATCAGAAGCTGTGTAGAGGAGAAGTGGAGGTAAATACTTAGATGATATAAGCGTGCGTTTATACTAGTGGTAAAAGAATTGGAGTAATTATGGCAAATGTAGATGACAACAGATTGCACATAGCGTCTATTCTGTGCAATGAATGAGTCAGTTTTCTAAAATATGCACAACATACCAAAGTTGATGTTTGAAAATGACACAATGACTTCTGAAAGTTACAAAATGATCTATATATTTATTTTCCTAGAGATGGTACCATCGATATTGAACATTACCTTTCTTTATACCAAACAAGAAAGACAAACAATATTTATTGTGGTTCAAAAACGTATTTTGTGGTCTACTTTAAAAATGTTCAGTTGTAATGATTAAAAATGGACTCCCTTAAATACAATATTTGTATTACAATTACAATGGGGTTAGCTAGCTATTTCTTCAACATGAGAATACAAAGCGTATAGGTCACTAATGTTGTTAGTAAGTTGGTAGTTTTGCATCCAGCAGGTTGATACAATGTATTCTGTTTCCCCTGTCCTTAGATCGATCATAGTCTGGTGTGTCGCTTCGAGGACAATAATTCACCCTATCTGCTCCTGGGTAAACTCAAGCTGGAGGAAGTGAACATAGACCCACCTATAGTCATAATCCACCAGATAATCTACGACTCTGAGATCAAGAGGGTCCAGGAACTCTCCCGGCCAAATATCGCTCGATCTACGGTCAGAAACTTTGGTAATGCTACAAGCGCACCGGTGTATAATCGGGACAGGCAAGTAATACGCATCTTATCGTTGGAAGGAAAAATACGACTCTAATTCGGTAGGTACTCGGTTCGATACCGGCCACCAGCAATACTGACTGGAGTTTTTCCCCGAGATTTTCCTCAGTCGCTAATTTCCATTTTTCCTCATTTTTCCCCCCTCATTTCTGCTCCTCATCCACACAGTCGCACTAACAGCTAACGGAGATTCCTTCTCAACTATTCCAAATACCGCAATGCCCAATTAGTTAGGTGAAGGGGGAATTATTGTCCCTGAGCAGGTTTCCTTCCAAAAAATACTGTCTTTATAAAATTACTCTCATAAAAATACGAGTCAAAATCAAACTTTGGAAAAGGACTAGGCCTATACTGGTACTAGGTGTTAGTTTAATACATCACGTCCAGCACTGGTCTAGCGATTAATATGTTTTGGTCATCTTTTTCAGAATAGATTACACACTAATTCACGTTTTTTTTTGTTTTTTTTTAGAAATAAAGAGACAACCTAAAACTGTACCACAAGTACAACTAATCTTATCAGTTTTATAACTTTATAACTTTATAACTTTATATGTCAATGGTCAATTAGCTCGATCTCTCAGATTGCGATTTATATGCCTGCTACTTTCAAGAAGGTGTAGCCTACTCTATACCAGTTGCATATTTGAATATCATAATAGGTAATACCAACAATATTCTGAATGTTCTGATAGAAATGAATTATTTCGTTTGTTATTTTGTACTGGTGACATTTTCCAGGATATCCCAGACAGCCTACCTGTGGAAGTACGAAGATCCGGTGGTTCTGGCACTGGATCGGCGATCAGCTCTCGTGGCTAACCTAACGGATTTAGCATCTGAGAATCTTCAAGTGCTCAACTACGGTATTGGCGGTCACTACTCGCCGCATATAGACTACTCGCAGGTATTTTGTCCTGACTAATCACATCAGAATATGATAGACAAGAAAGAAATAACAATTCTTGGACCATTATTGCGTGCCCGCGTTGGAAATAATGTTAATATGGATGGAGACATAATCTAATAGTACTGTACATAGGTATCCTTTATCTGTGTTATCACTGTTGACCCGGCCTCCCCCTCTTTCTGTCCCACAACACAGCACATGAAAATATACAACCAACGTACATAATATTTGTTAAAATACTTAAAGATACAACATATTAAATAAAACAATTAATTTGTCGATCATTAACCTTCTGCCTATTTCTCGGTTTTCGATCGCTATAGAATAATATGACGTTTTATACAATATGATGCAAAAAATAACTCTCTTCTTACAATGGGTTACTATACTTAATCCAAGTCCAATCGACCCCTCTTCACGAAGGCGTAACATACATTATTATTGATTCATGATTAAACATACAATATAAGTTGAAAAGACGAACCTCCATCCCCCCCCCCCCCCTCCCGACCCAACACACACACAAACAAGAATGATACATTCTAATATCAGTGATATTTTTTTTCAGACTACAGGAAGAGATTTTAACTTTCCAGGATTCATTGGGAATCGAATGGCAACACTTTTGTTTTATGTAAGTACAATGCACGCTCGTCATCCATCCATCACCACCCAAAGTGTTATAGCACAGGTTATAGCTTTTGAAGCGATTTATACAATGATAACCTAGTCGTTTTGTGCCTTTAAACAACAGGTAAAAGTGATTCATGCAATGATAACCTGTCGTTTTGTGCCTTTAAACAACAGGCTGAAGTGATTCATACAATGATAACCTAGTTGGTTTGTGCCTTTAAACAACAAGCTGAAGTGATTCATACAATGATAACCTGTCGTTTTGTGCCTTTAAACAACAGGCTGATGTGATTCATACACTGATAACCTAGTCGCAGATTGAAGGGATTTATATTTGATTAGATCGTGAGTTTTATACTAGTTTTATAGTCAGTGTAAGCGTGAAGCAATGCTAATGCATGTTTTTTGATACGTTTATGATAAATTCATGCTACAGGCTACTTCTTGCAAAGTATATTTCAAGTATGAGCTGAAGTTGAAATTGCAATCAATTGAAAGCAATGCTAATGCATGTTTTTTGATACGTTTATGATAAATTCATGCTACAGGCTACTTCTTGCAAAGTATATTTCAAGTATGAGCTGAAGTTGAAATTGTGTGTTGAAATGTGTCTAGATGTCTGACGTGGAGCAAGGAGGAGCCACAGTGTTCCCGACGTTGAAGAGAGCCGTGTTTCCACTCAAGGGTAGCGCACTGCTGTGGTACAACCTGCACAGTGTTATGATCTGTGTCTATGTCTAGATGTCTGACGTGGAGCAAGGAGGAGCCACAGTGTTCCCGACGTTGAAGAGAGCCGTGTTTCCACTTAAGGGTAGCTCACTGCTGTGGTACAACCTGCACAGTGTTATGATCTGTGTCTGTGTCTAGATGTCTGACGTGGAGCAAGGAGGAGCCACAGTGTTCACGTTGAAGAGAGCCGTGTTTCCACTCAAGGGTAGCGCATTGCTGTGGTACAACCTGCACAGTGTTATGATCTGTGTCTGTGTCTGTGTCTAGATGTCTGACGTGGAGCAAGGAGGAGCCACAGTGTTCCCGACGTTGAAGAGAGCCGTGTTTCCACTCAAGGGTAGCGCACTGCTGTGATACAACCTGCACAGTGTTATGATCTGTGTCTGTGTCTAGATGTCTGACGTGGAGCAAGGGGGAGCCACAGTGTTCCCGACGTTGAAGAGAGCCGTGTTTCCACTC
Source organism: Isoperla grammatica (assembly GCA_945910005.1). Taxonomy (NCBI): domain Eukaryota; kingdom Metazoa; phylum Arthropoda; class Insecta; order Plecoptera; family Perlodidae; genus Isoperla; species Isoperla grammatica. Next base: position 12,727,873 of record OX246737.1, read on the forward strand.
AAGGGTAGCGCATTGCTGTGGTACAACCTGCACAGTGTTATGATCTGTGTCTGTGTCTAGATGTCTGACGTGGAGCAAGGAGGAGCCACAGTGTTCCCGACGTTGAAGAGAGCCGTGTTTCCACTCAAGGGTAGCGCACTGCTGTGGTACAACCTGCACAGTGTTATGATCTGTGTCTGTGTCTAGATGTCTGACGTGGAGCAAGGAGGAGCCACAGTGTTCCCGACGTTGAAGAGAGCCGTGTTGCTGTGGTACAACCTGCACAGTGTTATGATCTGTGTCTGTGTCTAGATGTCTGACGTGGAGCAAGGAGGAGCCACAGTGTTCCCGACGTTGAAGAGAGCCGTGTTTCCACTCAAGGGTAGCGCATTGCTGTGGTACAACCTGCACAGTGTTATGATCTGTGTCTGTGTCTAGATGTCTGACGTGGAGCAAGGAGGAGCCACAGTGTTCCCGACGTTGAAGAGAGCCGTGTTTCCACTCAAGGGTAGCGCATTGCTGTGGTACAACCTGCACAGTGTTATGATCTGTGTCTGTGTCTAGATGTCTGACGTGGAGCAAGGAGGAGCCACAGTGTTCCCGACGTTGAAGAGAGCCGTGTTTCCACTCAAGGGTAGCGCATTGCTGTGGTACAACCTGCACAGTGTTATGATCTGTGTCTGTGTCTAGATGTCTGACGTGGAGCAAGGAGGAGCCACAGTGTTCCCGACGTTGAAGAGAGCCGTGTTTCCACTCAAGGGTAGCGCACTGCTGTGGTACAACCTGCACAGTGTTATGATCTGTGTCTGTGTCTAGATGTCTGACGTGGAGCAAGGAGGAGCCACAGTGTTCCCGACGTTGAAGAGAGCCGTGTTTCCACTCAAGGGTAGCGCACTGCTGTGGTACAACCTGCACAGTGTTATGATCTGTGTCTGTGTCTAGATGTCTGATGTGGAGCAAGCAGGGGCCACAGTGTTCCCGACGTTGAAGAGAGCCGTGTTTCCACTCAAGGGTAGCGCATTGCTGTGGTACAACCTGCACAGTGTTATGATCTGTGTCTGTGTCTAGATGTCTGACGTGGAGCAAGGAGGAGCCACAGTGTTCCCGACGTTGAAGAGAGCCGTGTTTCCACTCAAGGGTAGCGCACTGCTGTGGTACAACCTGCACAGTGTTATGATCTGTGTCTGTGTCTAGATGTCTGACGTGGAGCAAGGAGGAGCCACAGTGTTCCCGACGTTGAAGAGAGCCGTGTTTCCACTCAAGGGTAGCGCACTGCTGTGGTACAACCTGCACAGTGTTATGATCTGTGTCTGTGTCTAGATGTCTGACGTGGAGCAAGGAGGAGCCACAGTGTTCCCGACGTTGAAGAGAGCCGTGTTTCCACTCAAGGGTAGTGCACTGCTGTGGTACAACCTGCACAGTGTTATGATCTGTGTCTGTGTCTAGATGTCTGACGTGGAGCAAGGAGGAGCCACAGTGTTCCCGACGTTGAAGAGAGCCGTGTTTCCACTCAAGGGTAGCGCACTGCTGTGGTACAACCTGCACAGTGTTATGATCTGTGTCTGTGTCTAGATGTCTGACGTGGAGCAAGGAGGAGCCACAGTGTTCCCGACGTTGAAGAGAGCCGTGTTTCCACTCAAGGGTAGTGCACTGCTGTGGTACAACCTGCACAGTGTTATGATCTGTGTCTGTGTCTAGATGTCTGACGTGGAGCAAGGAGGAGCCACAGTGTTCCCGACGTTGAAGAGAGCCGTGTTTCCACTCAAGGGTAGCGCACTGCTGTGGTACAACCTGCACAGTGTTATGATCTGTGTCTGTGTCTAGATGTCTGACGTGGAGCAAGGAGGAGCCACAGTGTTCCCGACGTTGAAGAGAGCCGTGTTTCCACTCAAGGGTAGCGCACTGCTGTGGTACAACCTGCACAGTGTTATGATCTGTGTCTGTGTCTAGATGTCTGACGTGGAGCAAGGAGGAGCCACAGTGTTCCCGACGTTGAAGAGAGCCGTGTTTCCACTCAAGGGTAGTGCACTGCTGTGGTACAACCTGCACAGTGTTATGATCTGTGTCTGTGTCTAGATGTCTGACGTGGAGCAAGGAGGAGCCACAGTGTTCCCGACGTTGAAGAGAGCCGTGTTTCCACTCAAGGGTAGCGCATTGCTGTGGTACAACCTGCACAGTGTTATGATCTGTGTCTGTGTCTAGATGTCTGACGTGGAGCAAGGAGGAGCCACAGTGTTCCCGACGTTGAAGAGAGCCGTGTTTCCACTCAAGGGTAGCGCACTGCTGTGGTACAACCTGCACAGTGTTATGATCTGTGTCTGTGTCTAGATGTCTGACGTGGAGCAAGGAGGAGCCACAGTGTTCCCGACGTTGAAGAGAGCCGTGTTTCCACTCAAGGGTAGCGCACTGCTGTGGTACAACCTGCACAGTGTTATGATCTGTGTCTGTGTCTAGATGTCTGATGTGGAGCAAGGAGGGGCCACAGTGTTCCCGACGTTGAAGAGAGCCGTGTTTCCACTCAAGGGTAGCGCATTGCTGTGGTACAACCTGCACAGTGTTATGATCTGTGTCTGTGTCTAGATGTCTGACGTGGAGCAAGGAGGAGCCACAGTGTTCCCGACGTTGAAGAGAGCCGTGTTTCCACTCAAGGGTAGCGCACTGCTGTGGTACAACCTGCACAGTGTTATGATCTGTGTCTGTGTCTAGATGTCTGACGTGGAGCAAGGAGGAGCCACAGTGTTCCCGACGTTGAAGAGAGCCGTGTTTCCACTCAAGGGTAGTGCACTGCTAAGGTACAACCTGCACAGTGTTATGATCTGTGTCTGTGTCTAGATGTCTGACGTGGAGCAAGGAGGAGCCACAGTGTTCCCGACGTTGAAGAGAGCCGTGTTTCCACTCAAGGGTAGCGCACTGCTGTGGTACAACCTGCACAGTGTTATGATCTGTGTCTGTGTCTAGATGTCTGACGTGGAGCAAGGAGGAGCCACAGTGTTCCCGACGTTGAAGAGAGCCGTGTTTCCACTCAAGGGTAGCGCACTGCTGTGGTACAACCTGCACAGTGTTATGATCTGTGTCTGTGTCTAGATGTCTGACGTGGAGCAAGGAGGAGCCACAGTGTTCCCGACGTTGAAGAGAGCCGTGTTTCCACTCAAGGGTAGCGCACTGCTGTGGTACAACCTGCACAGTGTTATGATCTGTGTCTGTGTCTAGATGTCTGACGTGGAGCAAGGAGGAGCCACAGTGTTCCCGACGTTGAAGAGAGCCGTGTTTCCACTCAAGGGTAGCGCACTGCTGTGGTACAACCTGCACAGTGTTATGATCTGTGTCTGTGTCTAGATGTCTGACGTGGAGCAAGGAGGAGCCACAGTGTTCCCGACGTTGAAGAGAGCCGTGTTTCCACTCAAGGGTAGCGCACTGCTGTGGTACAACCTGCACAGTGTTATGATCTGTGTCTGTGTCTAGATGTCTGACGTGGAGCAAGGAGGAGCCACAGTGTTCCCGACGTTGAAGAGAGCCGTGTTTCCACTCAAGGGTAGTGCACTGCTGTGATACAACCTGCACAGTGTTATGATCTGTGTCTGTGTCTAGATGTCTGACGTGGAGCAAGGAGGGGCCACAGTGTTCCCGACGTTGAAGAGAGCCGTGTTTCCACTCAAGGGTAGCGCACTGCTGTGGTACAACCTGCACAGTGTTATGATCTGTGTCTGTGTCTAGATGTCTGACGTGGAGCAAGGAGGAGCCACAGTGTTCCCGACGTTGAAGAGAGCCGTGTTTCCACTCAAGGGTAGCGCACTGCTGTGGTACAACCTGCACAGTGTTATGATCTGTGTCTGTGTCTAGATGTCTGACGTGGAGCAAGGAGGAGCCACAGTGTTCCCGACGTTGAAGAGAGCCGTGTTTCCACTCAAGGGTAGCGCACTGCTGTGGTACAACCTGCACAGTGTTATGATCTGTGTCTGTGTCTAGATGTCTGACGTGGAGCAAGGAGGGGCCACAGTGTTCCCGACGTTGAAGAGAGCCGTGTTTCCACTCAAGGGTAGCGCACTGCTGTGGTACAACCTGCACAGTGTTATGATCTGTGTCTGTGTCTAGATGTCTGACGTGGAGCAAGGAGGAGCCACAGTGTTCCCGACGTTGAAGAGAGCCATGTTTCCACTCAAGGGTAGCGCACTGCTGTGGTACAACCTGCACAGTGTTATGATCTGTGTCTGTGTCTAGATGTCTGACGTGGAGCAAGGAGGAGCCACAGTGTTCCCGACGTTGAAGAGAGCCGTGTTTCCACTCAAGGGTAGCGCACTGCTGTGGTACAACCTACACAGTGTTATGATATGTCTGTGTCTGTGTCTAGATGTCTGACGTGGAGCAAGGAGGAGCCACAGTGTTCCCGACGTTGAAGAGAGCCGTGTTTCCACTCAAGGGTAGCGCACTGCTGTGGTACAACCTACACAGTGTTATGATCTGTCTGTGTCTGTGTCTAGATGTCTGACGTGGAGCAAGGAGGAGCCACAGTGTTCCCGACGTTGAAGAGAGCCGTGTTTCCACTCAAGGGTAGTGCACTGCTGTGGTACAACCTGCACAGTGTTATGATCTGTGTCTGTGTCTAGATGTCTGACGTGGAGCAAGGAGGAGCCACAGTGTTCCCGACGTTGAAGAGAGCCGTGTTTCCACTCAAGGGTAGTGCACTGCTAAGGTACAACCTGCACAGTGTTATGATCTGTGTCTGTGTCTAGATGTCTGACGTGGAGCAAGGAGGATGCCACAGTGTTCCCGACGTTGAAGAGAGCCGTGTTTCCACTCAAGGGTAGCGCACTGCTAAGGTACAACCTGCACAGTGTTATGATCTGTGTCTGTGTCTAGATGTCTGACGTGGAGCAAGGAGGAGCCACAGTGTTCCCGACGTTGAAGAGAGCCGTGTTTCCACTCAAGGGTAGCGCACTGCTGTGGTACAACCTGCACAGTGTTATGATCTGTGTCTGTGTCTAGATGTCTGACGTGGAGCAAGGAGGAGCCACAGTGTTCCCGACGTTGAAGAGAGCCGTGTTTCCACTCAAGGGTAGCGCATTGCTGTGGTACAACCTGCACAGGGACGGAGAGGGGGACAAGAGAACACTTCATGGAGCCTGTCCGGTGCTCATTGGTTCCAAGTGGGGTAAGACCCGTGTAGTGGAACTCAGAATCATACCTTCCGTTTAGAAGTCGAATAATTCAATATTGAATTCAAGAAGTGTTGGATGGAATGGCGAAGCATTTTTCGTTCAAATTATTGCGATCAATATTGAATTTCGAGCTGCTCTTCAATTTTTATTTTTAATTCGCACTCATATCAAATGTTAAAACCAAATTTAAAATATCCTAAAGTAGTAGACTAGGTATGTTTATGTTTACAACTAGGTTAATAAGTATTGATTCAAAAACATAAATTGTTTCCGAATTTCTTATCTGTGCTACTACGAATGGACATCTGGAACTTGACTGGTTAAGCATACACATTTATTTTTTATCAACTTCCAAGACTTCTTTGTTTTTTCGCCAACAACAAACACAAGATAATATGTGCTCACTACATGGAATTAGTGGCCAATATTTGTGATGGAGCACACTCAAATTATGTGCGTGACAATGATATACATCATATTATTGTTCCAGCTTGCAACAAATGGTTCCACGAAGAGACGCAAGAATTTATACGCCCATGTCTTTTGGAGCAGGACTCGCTACGGTATACTGAGCCAACAAGCGTCGCAAGCGTCGATGCTGTGCCGATGAAAATATAAGTCAACCCGGGCAACACTAACATACGGACGGCCATATCATTGGCTAGACAACAATTGGCAGCTAGTGCTGTGTACCAACCAATACTATCTACAGTACGACAACAGCTGTAGTAAACCTCCCATCAATTCCTTATACACAGGAACACACTATAAACAGACGGCAGCTAAGGTTGCATATTGTATTGTATTTGTCGTCTTATAAATCAGTTTTATACCAGACCCTGATAGGACAGACCAAGGTTAGGCGTTAAATTACTGTACAAAATAAAGAAAGATAGGGTTGTACTATAGTTGAGAAACTGTATGAATGACGGCCCCCTCCTTATCCCCTCCACTGCTAGCCGACCCCCCTCTACTCCATGAAACAACAAACTGAACAAGTGAAACAAACTGATGTTCAGTTACGCTTTTCTTTTTGTCAGGTTGTCACGGAGTTGAGGGGGGTCGGGTAACTCTGGAGGGGATATGGAGGGAACCGTCATTCTTACAGTTTCTCAACTATACCTAACACTATAGGACTTGGACTTGTTATGTATAACATTGTTGACACGCCACTAATGACAGCTAGTTTTGTAAGACTGATACTAGCAACAAGAGCACTAACGGCAGTTAATGATGAAGTAGCACCTAGATCTGGTTAGCTGCCATTGTAATAGATTGATTTTAATGAGCAAGATGAAATTGATTATTTAAAAAATTAACTTAATTTATGTTTGAAAACAATCTTGTAAGGAAGATTGGAATGTTCAACTTAAATAATGTTAATTGGAAGAATGTAATGATATTTGAAATATAATTATAGGGAGGCTGCACAATAGCCCGGGAACGTTAACGTTAACAGGAACGCTAACTTGGAAATGTTACCGGGCGGGATACGGGAACGGGAAACTCGATTGTGCATCGTTTCCTAAGATAACACAGGATCTAACTTCCCTGGCTATTGTGCAGCCTCCTATAGATTCAAGACTTCTAATAATATACTTGAATTCTCTTGTTGTAACACTGCTATGTATGTAACTTTTAATAAAAAAAAATACCCGACTGTAAATTTACTTTCAAAACAATTGGTGTACGTTATTATCCCGCCCCATCCCGCCCCACTTCGAGCACAACCACCACTGATACTTTATTTTTACGTTTGATATTTGAAACTTCTTTTGTACTTCTTTATACTATTATGTGGCATTAAAAATACGATACCTACATTGAAGAAAACACATTTGAGAAACCTATGACGGGAGAATGATGGGGACCTACACTTTTAAATTAAGCTAATATGGCACTGATATGAATAACGCAGATTGAATGGAATGAATGGATACAAATAAAATACGAAAATCTTTATTTTGTAAAGTCTGGAGGTTAAGAAGAACATTCTATTTTGGGACTGAATGCACGCATGCACGAACGGTCCTACTTTTTGTATTTTGGGTGCACGACCTACCAGAAAGCTGAAACAATTTTCAACCGACTGCATCTTCTTCGAAAATCCTCTTTTGGAAGTCAGCAATTCTCCGCTTTCGCAAAACAAATCGACAAATACACAGGTGCAGCGAGTTCGTGGCGTTTTCCTACCACCTTTGAATGAAGCGGGAAACATTCAAGCTTACTGATTGGTGCAGAACGAATGACATCTTGGGGACCGGGAGCGGAACTGGGAATGAACGATCTTGATAGCGATGGTGATCATGGTGATGGTAGACTACGCCCCTATCCACGGCTAGGGAATCCTAGGCCTAGCAGTTTGTGCTCAATTGTAGGATTTGTTGTATGATAATGTCGTTGGTTTAGGCCTGTAAAAAGCGGAGAGTTCAAGGTGAGAACCAAGTTTATTTTTCATCATCTTTTACTGTTAATGGTTGCCTATACGTCATGATAAAACATCGGGCAATCTTGTCCATAACCTCACTCTGTGCCCTTGTCAGAAGTCATGGGCCTCGGCTTGGGCATTGTCCTGGGTCTAGCCAAACTAGTGGTAAGCATGAAGAGTACGGGTAGGCCTAGGGACCTAAGCCTAGATCTATACGGTTACCGTTTAAGGCGGAGTTCGTTTTGGACCAGTATAGGCCTAGGCCTGGCCCTAGGCTTAGTTTCAGTGTTGACAATATATACCTAGGCCTATGCCTAGGCCTAGGCCTAGGCCCCCTAGGTCTAGCCTGATTTTAAGAAAGACGTAGGGTTTAAGAACACTCATAATTTAGCCTTCGAGTCCTAGGCCAGGTTATAAGGCCTTATTATGCTAAGGCCTTCGTTATACTCTATCTTGCCATGCCAAGGAATTATGGTGTCACACAGTGTGTGAAGATTTGATGGTGTTCTACTGGTAGGGCCTAGGTCTAGCCTACGTACGCATCGGGTGCACTCCAGGTTCACTCGAAAAATGCATTTATGTCGTGACTAGTGCAGTGCAATGTCCATTGGAACATGACAACAATGCAGCCACCATATTTGCATTGAAACGGCTCCTCTGTGGACTGAACTGGGAGCAACCCGACGCTGCACTCTTTGGGAGCAATAACTGAGTGAAAGAGGTCTTAGCTGCACCAGTGTGCCCTCAAAGTTCCAGTGGAACATCCAATGTTTTCGGTGCTACCAGTGGAACACCATTAGAGAAGGGCTAATCGGTTGAGGGTACACAGACAGCCACACTGTATGGCAGCAGCTAACCCAAACAATATTATAGCAGGTGGCGGATCACGATCCTTTAGGCAACTTGTCAACTGCTGTTACCGTAAGAAAATCTGGAGAGACGTAGTTTTTCTACAGCTTGTCGTTCACAAAATCTTGCAAAATTCGATTCATAATTGGAAAAGATTCGGATTCGTGATTGTTCGTAAAGATTCGATTCGGATTCGAAACCAAAACATGGATTCGTACACCTCCCACTAATCTTTTAAGCAACTCTAAAAATCGAAATTGTGGGTTCTGGTAACGGCAAAAAATGAATGCAAAATTCATTACGTCGATTTGGATAAAATCCGATAATACAATAATAGACCTTCTCAATAATGAGGCCTATCGGATTTAATCCAAAGGTCCAAATCCAAACTATATGGGCTTCTCTATTTGAGTTTTGTAACTGATCTTCAGAAACGTTTTCAGTTTCAAGTAGGCCTATGGGCAATAATTTACATTCTTGTTTACTTTCAGAACATTGGTGAAGCTGGTCTGCCTAATGTTTGTCAAAGATTCTGAGAATTGGAGAGCAAAATAGCTCTAGTTACAGACAAAGCTTTTGAAGGAATGAACAATGGGATTCAACACTCAAGTCCACTGAAAAGATTAGGCCTGCCTTAGTAATATAGGCTTAAGTAGGCCTACTCCTATTGTATTGGCAATAAGTGACAGACAAGCACTACACTTAATTCATACAGCTTAAAAAGCAAGTGTCAAGCAAGTGTGTTTTTACTCATTTATAAAGCACTAGAACTATGATATATTGTAACTGATAGGACAAGTACCGGTATTGCGGTAGTCCTATGTAACATATTTATTATATTTTACAACTGCGAAATAATCTATAATACGAAACATGACGGAAAAGATAAATTGGTCGGAGTTGTTCCCAACAAAATGGAGTGCAGTTGTATTTGTTTCATACATGGCCTTGTTCATCAATCAAGGTATTCTTATCACTGCATCACAAAATGCAGATAATGCCTATAGTTACAACATTGTCACTGTGGTGTTACTAACTGAAGTACTGAAGCTAGTATTTTCTACTCTTCTTTATTGCAAAGACCATGCATTGTGTTCATTACGTCAAGAAATTCAGAAGAATTTTCGAGTGTTGTTGCTATACTTTGTGCCATCGTTGTTGTATTGCTTGTACAATAATCTAGCATTCGTGAACCTGTCTGCATTTGATCCAACCACTTACTATCTGCTATTACAATTGCGTGTGGTTGTTACGGGCATCGTGTACCAGGTGCTGTTTAAGAAACATTTGAGTGTAAAGCAGTGGGTTTCGTTGGTCTTGCTGACAGTTGGGTGTATGGTCAAGCAAATCAATATTCCCAGCATTACCGATGACATGGAAACATTGCCTGGCTTTCACCTCAGCTTCAACATGATCTTGATTCTTGTCCAGACTGTATGCTCCTGCTGTGCAGGTGTGTACAACGAGTATTTACTTAAAGGCGAGGGGGCAGATGTTAATATTTATGTTCAAAATGTATTTATGTATATTGATTCCATTGTTTGTAATTTAGGTATCTTAATTGTGCAAGGTAAATTAACCTCTTCCTTCACAAATGACGCACTTGCATCTGTTTTCACGCTTAAAGTGCTGCTCATTATGCTTAATAATGCTTTCATTGGAATAATTACTAGTTTTTTCCTTAAGAATTTAAACTCAATACTAAAAACATTTGCAAGTGCACTCGAGTTAATGTTCACTGCTTTCTTTTGCTGGATACTTTTTGGGATACCCATACATTTAAATACAGTTATAGCAATTTCAATCGTCTCTTATGCTGTGATACTTTACTCTCAAAATCCAGTAGTTAGTCGTGCAAAAGAGGTTGAAGATGAAGAATTGCTCAAAGAGAAGCTAATAGAGTCTGTGTGAAAGTTGTAATTATGTACATAGTGAATGTTATGTTTTACTAGACTGGTGATCAAGAGGCTATTTGAATATGATTGTCGGTAGGTGCTACCGGTACCAAATTATGGTTGGTTATGCAGGCATATTCCGACGAGAGTTTGTAACTAGGCTATACTAAACACAAAAAGTATATGTAATCTACATTTACCAATAGACTGGAGTAGGCATTCTAGTAACAGAACTAAGCTGTATAGTTTAGCCGTTTTGGCAATAAAGTATTTAGGCCCTACGATATAGGCTACATTTGTTTTTTATTTTATGTGTGATGCAGGAGTTTTAAATGATAATGATGATGTCTAAATCCATCATGTTAAAAAAAATTGGTTTTTCACATTCAGTTTTTTCTTTTAGAATACAACTTCATGATCTCAAATTCACCTTGATGTTACTGTCAACACAATTATTTGAGGTGTAATTTAGGTATGCATATGTTACCTAGATTGTTTTAGTTGGGCTACACATGTTAAAAAAATAAAATTTTCTAGTACAATCTTAGTTTGTTATTCTCTTACATTCCAGTCCTAGTCCCAGTCAGTCAGACACACATTCTTGGGCCTTGGTTGGTAAATCTGGCATAGAATGTTTGCAATTTTATGGAATTAGTCAAATTACCAAAATAAATAATTATAGTATGTTGTTATAGTGGAGGAAGAGGTTGTATGCTGGAAACATTTTTACAAATTGAAATAGTACACTAAATAAAAACAATGTTTACACTTGCACTTGATGACTGCAGCTAATTTAAAGTTACCTTAATCCATGGCATATGTTGTCTTTCTGCAACTCCTCAGGGAGATGCAAGACTAAAAATCAGATATGGTACATACATAAAAGACTGACTACCGAGTACTTAGGGTTGCCATACGTCCCGAAAAATCGGGATTGTCCCGATTTCCAAATCTTAGCCCTACTTATACTCGTAGTTGTTTCATAAACGTTGTTTTTGAAAGAATGGCGGTTCAAATGTGCCGGGTCGCTGCTCAGCTCAGGTCTATTGGCTGTCCAATGCACAATGCTGCGTTGTTTTTCGTGGCTGGCTCACTGGGCAGCGCGTCGCAGCGAGCACATGTGCGGTTCGGCCGGCCAGTCGGCCTCCGCGTTCGCGTCTTTCAGAGTTTGAGTCGAGCGAGGGCAATCGTCAAGGGAGTAGGTATTGTGAGCTGTCTGCTACGAGTCTGCGACGCAGAAAAGCATATTGCATTGGAAAAGCATATCTCTTATTTGTCCAATCACAAATGAAAATATTTCAGGTATCGATTTTAAAGATCGAAGCTGCTGACATTTCAAGTGTCGAACATATTAAATGACACCCTGCAAAAAATGAATGACAGAAGAGATATTTCGTTTAAAACTATTGCTGTACAAAATGATATTACTGCATCTGATTTAGACAATTCAGACAGAGCTTTACAGACGTTTTACAATGATGTTGATGAGTTCTACTTAGCTTCTACACAGTATCTTGCTAAATGGCTTAAATCTTTCGATGATGTGTCTGTGTTTTCACCAATGACATTAATAACTGTACCAAAATGGGAGGAATTTGAAGCAATTTGTTCATTTCTTTCGGGTAGGCAAATTCTAATTGATGACAATATCTTATTCGATCAATTCTCTGCATTGAAAAACTTTGTTGCAATGAGGTTGTCAGATAATAGGGATGAATGGCATAAAGAACCAAGTCAAATGAAATGGAAATCTTTTTTCCAAAACATCGTAAGCACAGAACAGTCCAGTGAGTTACTGAAAATTTCACAATTTTACTTTTCTATTCCCGGCCACAATGCTAATGTGGAAAGAATATTTTCACTGATGAACTGTCATAGGACAGATGAAAGAAACAGGCTTCTCATTAGTTCTGTGAGGTCAATCCTCCTTGTTCAATATAACTTTAAGGATGTAAATTGCACAGAGTTTTACGATTATGTGAAGAGTAATTCTAAGTTGTTGGCTGGAATACATTCTACACAAAAATATGACTGGGCTAAGAAAAAATGTGATGAAGCTAATCAGCTTGAAGACAGGCCTACGGAAACTGAATAAATAAATAACAATCTGGAACACTGTAGTTTGAATTGAACTTCATGGTAGCTCCAGTTCCTAGTACCCAACCCAACATTGCCTTAATTTTATGACTATCACGTCCACCATGGAAAATAACGTAATGCTTAATAATCATCGCCCTTCGACCCCCCCCCCCTCAGACCCCTTGTACTACTTGTACCATTGACCACTGTGAACCTCTGTGCATGTGCATATACACTGCATTTGTCCCGAATTTCAATCCAGGTAATATGGCAACCCTACGAGTACTGACCGTGCCAAGTGAACCCGTACGGCAGTAGGGCAATGCTGAAAGTAAATGCTGGTGTTGTACAAATGTATTGTCGTCATCATTAGTTCACCGTAATCGTCATTGCCAGAACCCAATACTGCCGTGGTAAACTTGTGCACACTAAGTCTGTCATGTAAGACTGTGTGCACATGGGGTGGATTACTAAAACCAACTGGCTCATTTTTTGGGGAACTCTGGGATATTCTACAGGAACTTTTGGGGAACTCTGGGATATTCTACAGGAATCAAATTGTCAAGGGTCAATACTCAATACATATATTAAATAATAAATACGTAGTTAAATACTAAATAATGCATAATGTAAATAGATGCTGTTCGATAGCTTAGCTTCCAGTAATACGATAAACTTGTACTTTTAAGTTGACATTGAAAACATACTGGTAATACATCTTCTAAGTGATCAAACCGTTATTTATGTTTTATGTATTTTCAATATCAATTTAACAATTTTCATCTAACAAGTTTGTCATCTAGTTCGAAGGTAAGGTAGTTAGCTGTTAGATCCAATCCCAACACTAAACTAAAAATATAAATAGCTTCCTTAGGACAAGTGTTTTGCTTTTTATAAATGCAATGTTTTATTTGTTTTGTGATTTTACATGAAACACAACATTCTCTGAATAACATCATGGGAAACAATTTACTTGAACTCTGAAATAAATACTTTTCTAGTGGCTTAATGTATATCTGAATTATTCACAAAATAATTACACTGTAAATGTTGGATAAATTCAGTTTTATATTACGTAATATATCACAGACTACATTAAATTTAAACGTTGGTCTACTCCAAAACTGGCTGCCATTTCCAAAACCTCAGTAGGATCCAAGAGTAAATAATTACTCTTCTATTTCAACTAGAAGTATACATATTTACAAAGAAATGGGCACCTGCCATTAGCTACAAAATACAATAATTATAATTTATAACAGTTACGAAAAAGTCACACATTAAATTACAATAACATTAAAATCATTTATATACGAAAAGTACACAATTTTACTTTCCTAGCAGGTAGTCCTTTTTCAAAATTGTGTCCTTTTTCTTACTTAATTATCACTGACAAACTATTAAAAAATCAGACAGAAATAGAACTGAATAAGAGATCGTAGAATTGAAAGAAATTATTCGTATTTCAATGCAAGTCTTTAGCATTGGCACTTATCAACTCTATTCCAACACTCTGTATTTTCCTATGTACAAGTCCTAATTACAATTGCACTGGAGTTTCAGTAACCACAGTTTCTTCAGAAGTCTTCAAATAACTTTTGTTCCGTTTCACCGACAGTTGGAGCAGATTTCCAGTCAGCTTCGGGGTAGTCGTCAAAATTCCGTGTGTCTCCATCGTAGGTTACTCGTGGAACAATAGGAGGCTGAAAAACAGAAACGTTTATTATACATTTATACAATTATACTGTATTGTATCCTTCGTTAGAAACGAATGAAGTAATTAATTGTGTACCAAAGTTTCTTAAAGCACAGTTTCAAGATGGTTTATTGTGGCCATATTGTAGTGACATTCAGCAGTTGTGGATTTAGGGGGGGGGGGGGGGGCGCTAGGCCCTAGGCATGTGAATGTACACTAATAAAACTGGTATCCACAGCCAAATCCCGATCTTTCTGGATCTTGAATCGATCTGCAAAGTAGAACTATGGAAAGCCTTTTGGAATAACCAACCAATTGATGTGTCCTCATTCAGCAAGGTTTCGAGGTATCAAAGGGGGATTCCACCCAATTAACAACTTCTTCATCTAATATAATAGTTCTGCCAGTGACAAGGTTACCAGTAAGTATTCTTTTGTTCTTCATATTGTCTACCTTGATTGTAGGATAACAAATCAATTTATATACAAATTTGATATTATGCTGCAACTAAAAATTAACTGAAACTATGAGAACAAAAATTGTTTGTTTTGTTTTTATTTATTTTTCCCATTGGTGGATACAAGGATGTTACATCATGAAATTTGTATGCTCCAATAAGATCTGATCTTGAGGCGGAGCATACTTTTTCTTATTATTAACATGAAAAATACATGAACAATACATTAATAATAACTACTAATCAACTACTGCTAACTAATAACCAAAACCTAAAACAAGTTTGGTTTTGGTTATTTATTTACACTTGATTACATAAACTACAACTAGTATAAAATAATAATAATAATAATAATAATAATAATAATAATAATAATAATAATAATAATAATAATAATAATAAAAATAAAAATAATAATGAAAATATTGATAGTAAAATAAAACAACATAAATGCAAAGGGTTGCAACAAACAATTTTAGTGATACAATTAATTTACAATGTATGCTATTTTAAAGATATACAATTTATAATGATAAATTGGCTATTGGACGGATACACATGTATCTTCTACTCTATGATTTAGTAAGGTAGGAGTGTGTTCTAATTTTATAGTAGTAGTAAAACATATCTTACTGCTCTGTTCCATATGCATTTATACCAAAATGTAGTGACTTGCTCCTTTTTACTATTTTTACTGTGACTTTAGAATTATAGTAACATAATTCCAAGAATTAGTTAGTGTTTCTGTTTCACCTTTATTGTCTGGGCAAGTGAGTGCTGTTTACTGGCGATTCCTAGAGGGAAGTTTATTATTTACGACATCAGTAATTTTGCAGACAGAGATATTTTTTAGCCATGTCTTTATGGCTGAATTAAATGTAGATTTGCACTTTAGATTTCTGATTTCTAGAGGAACTATGTTGTATAACTTTGGGCCTATGTAAGCGGCATGCCTCTGCTGGATACCTTTGTTTACTCTAGGGATGAATATATGCTTGTTGGTTTTAGAGCGAGTGTTTATCAAATAGTAAGACGTTTGGATTGAGTAAATTTTTATTTTATTAGCGTGAATGGAGCGTGAAATAGCTAGAGCGTACAATTTTCTTATTTGTAGAATTCCCGCCTCGGAGTACAGTTCGTTAGTGTGGTAAGTGTGCTCTTTTTTATGTATTATTTTTAGGATTGTATTTTGCGCGGTCATGAGTGGTCGAATGTGGAAATCGTATGCTCCACCCCATGTTGTTATCGCATACTGAATTATAGATTGGACTAGTGCGAAATATACAATTTTTAGGGTTTTAAGCGATAGGGTTTTTTTTAGGGTTTTAGAACGTATAAGTTGGGCATTATGCATTGGAGCTTTGTATTGAGTGACTTTATGTGCTGCTCCCATTTTAAGTGTTGGTCGATTTGAATACCGAGGTATTTGGTTGACTGTGTTTTCGTCAATGAAATGCAGTTGCAGTTAGCCTTTGTGGTGCATTTGTGTTCATGAAGTTGTAATTTTGATGTTATTGGTTGGGTCGAGTTTTGCGTTGAAAAAGTTATGTATGTTGTTTTCTCTTTGTTTAGTGTCAGTAGATTTGTGCCCAGCCATTTATGAATTTTGTTCATTTCTCTTTCTGCTAGTTCATGAACTTCTTGCCAGGTGCTAGCGGAAAACAGCAGTACAGTGTCGTCCGCAAAGGTGATAATTTTGCCGCATATATTCATTGAGCAAAGGTCATTTATAAACGCTAGGAATAAGATTGGGCCTAGTACCGTTCCTTGAGGTACTCCGTATTTAATTTCTCTTGGCTTGCTTATTGTATTTCCAATTTTTACAAATTGTTGTCGGCCCTTGAGGTAGCTTTTTATTAAGTCTAACGGGATTCCGCGTATACCGATATTGTGTAGTTTGTTTAGTAAGATACGATGAGATATGGTATCAAAGGCCTTGGCTAAGTCTAGAAAAATTGCTAACGGCTTTAGGTTTGTATCAAGCATTTTGTGGATTTGAGAGGTAAGGCTGAGTGTTGCATCTTCCGTGCTCATATTGGCTCTGAAGCCATACTGGTTTGGGGAAATTAGTTTGTTTGATTCTAAGAAGTTATTTACTCTGCATTTAATGCATTTTTCATGGATTTTCGATAAGTTGCTGAGGAGAGAGATGGGTCTGTAGTTGCAAATTTGCATTTTTGGCCCTTTCTTATGGATTGGTTTAATATGAGCAGTTTTAAATATTTCTGGATAGATCCCCGTTTCAAAACTTTTGTTTATATTATGTGTGTTAGTGGCATTGCTAACGAGATTTTGTTCTGTATCAGAATGCGTGTACTTATGGCATCAGGACCGGTGGCGGTATCTATCTTCATATTATTTAGGTGTTGAATTATTTCATTTTCCGTAGCTGGATACATAAATATAGTTTTGGTTGGGGTTTGGGTTTGGGTGTTGTTTTCGTCTGAGATTGTTGGGTTCTGGTTATAGGTTGTTGATATGTCTTTTGCCATGTTTTCTCCTAGGTCTGAGAAGTAGTCTATGAAATTGTCTGCTATAGTCTGGGGGTTTTCTTGGAAATTTATAACTTCATCTCCGGAGATTATTTTTTTGATTTCAATCGATTTTGGTTTTTTGTTAGAGATTTCGTTTATTATTTGCCACATTTTCTTTTTGTCTCCATTACTATTGCTAATAGTAGTAACTAAAAATGATGAACAAAGGAACATTAACAAAGCAGAGAACTAGTGATTGTAAACAATATTTGATTGAATTTAAATGAGTGTAGCCACAGCTTACTTTAAGCTTTCTTTGGAAAACGTCTTGCCACTCGATTCCTTTGAACCATCGATGCCTCTTCACGTCTTCTGCTCCATTCTAAACAAAGAAAACATCAATACACCATTAGTGGCATGATCATCAGGACTTTGAATAATATTTTTATAAAGTAGGGCTAACCCTCAACCCTTTATGCTAAAATTGATGATAATTACATAACAAATAAATGTGGTGAAGAAATGGTGCCAGTACTTTTTATTGATTTTTTGTCCAAAGCATAAGGAAATAAGAAATTAAAATTTAATTTCATGTACTGAAAAACTATTGTTTCATAATTTAGCTAATACAGTATATTGTGAAGAAAGAAATATTCATAACACAATAGCACAGACAACTGATTATCTGTGACAATAGTGTCAATATATTGCAAAGGAATACATAAAATAGTATAGGGCAGGCCCAGTGAAGTCTCAGTTACACATTTTTCACTTGCATGTTTTTCTCCATTAGTATGTGTTACAAATTGAGCTCCTTTTATTTATTGAAACCACTTTTATTTATTGAAAACACTTGTCATATTTTTATTTAATAAACTTCACTTTTCTACATGTTCATGGGAAAAGGTGATATATATATAGGGTAGGTAAAACACACTCATGTAGCTAAATGAGGTCCTTGCAGCATTTTGTAGCTAGTATAGCTAGCAATACTACTTTCTTTTAATTGCAATCAAACACATAATGAAACTGAAACTTGATGGAAATAGAAAAATATGGCAGCATACGCTGTATTTTCTCAAAACATATATAAAACACTTTATTTAACAAACATTATCATTTATCTTACATCTGCAGTAGCCAGGACATTTAAATTTTTTAATATTTTTGTATGTATGTATGTATGTATGTATGTATGTATGTATGTATGTATGTATGTATGTATGTATGTATGTATGTATGTATGTATGTATGTATGTATGTCTAGCATTAGTATCTATTTATAAGACCAAGAGACGAAACAAAGTCTACTGGTGAATAAAAAAAAAAAAATGTCAATAATACATATTGTAAAAAGTAGTACCGAAATTTAATGCATTATCTTATCTAGACATTCTTATTTCTTACCTTCATATTCCCCAGCCGTTTTGTTCGGTCTTGGACTAGTAACTTTTTGATGAGATCTTTGGCCACTGGGTCTAGATGCCGGGGCCACTCAATCTTGCCAGCAAGGATTTTCTCGTAGATGCCAAACGGATTGTCATCGAAGAAAGGGGGATATCCCGCCAACATCTCGTAGATTAACACTCCTGTAACGTGACAAAGTTAACAACTATTAGTAACATTATTGTGGATGGCTTCTTATTCCTCCAGTCAAGTTTATATACCGTACCTATCTGCTCAAGAAGTACAGAAGACTGAAGTAGTTTGTAAGACCCATACTCCTGCACCATGGTAAGCCTTAAAATGAATGGGATGATCTTACCAATGAATGGTGGCTAATAATAGGGTAGCACATTGGTGCATTTGAAATAACCAAACATAAATATCATTTAATAGAAAATCTCAGCAATGAAGCTTGAATGTCAGCGAGCAAGCAAGCACACCAAGTTAACAATTCAGTACTAGATCGTTAGGGGTACGCAAATGTCATGTGCAAACCCAATTTACTCATGTTAACTCTGTCACTTCACATAGCCTAAAGCTATGAGAATTAAATATACATTATTACATTCCCATTACAATTGTAAATACTAAATATAAACCACCAGTGAGAAGATTCATACATGCAGCAGTATGATATATCTTTGTTTTATTCACTGTACATTTCATTTAACTATGTATAAGCTCATTTAATTTATAGTGGCCATATTGCCACAATCATCCCAAGTAACACACGCATGTTGAAATAACGTTGTACTAACGTTCGCGACTTGGTATTTATAACATTGTATTATTACGTAGAATCAACATACCGTAAGACTCGGCAAACAACGTTATATTAATGTTGTATCCAACGTTATTATAACGTTGGATTTATGTTATTTAACGTTGTAATATTGTTGGATATTAACGTTTAAACAACAATGTAATAACGCTGGATCTATACGTTTAAAATACGTTTAAAAAACGTTTAGATAACATTACAAGAAATCTTTAGTAACGCTTAAACAACGTTGTAATAACGCTGGATCTGAACGTTTAAATAACATTACAATAACGCTTATATACCGCTTAAATAGCGTTACGTTTAATACTGAAACAGGTAAGAATTCAATTATACATACCTTACTCAATTTGTAATGAGTTCATAGGATAATGCCAAAAAAGGCTGGGCAATGTGAGTTCAGACAGACAGCGATAGGAAGCCAACAGCTGAACATACCTGATATTTGTTACCTTTGAATTTATTATTAGAATTTGGCAACAGGAAAAGAGGTTTCATGTGGGACAGATGCATGGAAAACCTTCAAGATAAGTACAGGATTTGTTGCTATGGAATAGTTTTATTACATGCTATTATACGAAAAACAAACTACATAGCAACCGTAAACGAATTCCATACTCATCTCACGACTGTGCAACGTGGAAGGTACACAATCGTACATACAAACATACATACATGCTCATTGGAAGAGCATTCATTGCAAGAGGAATACTCTGTTAATATTCACTATTCAGTTATATTTGTTAATCAGAAAATATAATTGTGTACATTATAGTGTTAATCAACTATTACTTTTATCACAGTAAATAAAGCCCCACGAATCTAAATAGTACACTCAATTGAGGTTATTTGGTATCATCACTACGAAAAGTAAAATAAAGCACAATTTGAAATTCATCGTGCATAATTTAATCTCAACCCAAAAGTAATGTTTCCTGGACACCTGGGAGTTAAATGACTTAGGTATTGGCTTGCGCATTCGATTTATTTATTTAATGTCTTTCCTATTCAGTTATATCAAAACTGATTTACAAAGGAGACTGTGCAAACAATTAATAATAATGAAATCATAAATAACAATAACAATAACAATAAAAACAATACAAACTACTGTACAATATAGAAACAAAAATCAAGAACAAGAAAAAATAATTTAGAAAAAATCAAGTCAAGTGGAAATGCAATATATTAAATAATAAAAATAAAAGTATGTAAATAAGAAAGAACATAAGGAAAAAATGTGGGAAAACATATGTATACTGGTATATATAAAAGTGAAAAAAGAAGAAAAAGAAAAAAAAAGAAAGAAAGAAAAAGGAAAAAATCGAAAAAAGAAAAGGGAAAAACTGATTTGTTAACGGTCCCAGCTCAAACAAATTGAGGATTGCAAAAAATCAGAAACTGCAATCTGGGAAGAATAAAATTTCACGTAAAAGCAACCCGGGAAGCCGCACACGCCTTCTATCTTCTCTTCGAATCTTGAAAATCAGAAGGTCTTGAAAGTCTTGATACGAGAAAATCATTTAGTAAGTAGAGATCAAACTGAAATACTGAATCAAGAAAATTCAGGAAACCGAATGTAGATCCCCGGCTGACCAACAAACCAATCATCTAAAACAGATGAAAAACCACTTACATTAAAACAATATTTCAATTCTATGCCTAAATTCTAAGAGCCGCAATCTCACAAACTGACTTCGACGATCATGCGGAAGTGAATTCCAGAAATGTACACCTCGGTACAAGAATGACCTGCGGAACGACTCGGACTTCATTTTAAGAACCTGTAAAGTAAACGTTAATATAGAATCACGAGTACGTTCAACAAAATTAAACATAGTTGGCACAACATCTAAATACTTACCTTTCAACATCTTAAAAGTATTTACCAGTACATGAAACTTCATTCGCTCATCAATTGTCAAGAAATCATCCTGCAAATCTTGGCTGAAAGGAACTTCATCAAATAAATGGTATAGTCTTCTCTGCAGCACAATACAATCTGCAGATGGTCGAACAGCCGACACAACTAAACATTAATCAATAATAGAGTGAACATATGAATCAACAAGTAATCTCAGCATTCTCTCAGTCACAAATCTCTTCATTCTTACAATCATACCTATTGCTGAAGACACCCTATTACAAACATATTCATATTTCTTAGTGCCTTTTAAAAGTAAGACCACAATCTAAGTAAACACCAAGATACTTAAATTCAAAGACTCTAGAAATAAAATAAATAAATAAATAAATAAATTCACATTTAGAGTCTACCCACTCAGTAACTAAACTGATTTGCAGTGGGGGACTTTAATTGAAAGTGACTAAACCAGCCCTGTAGGCTTCGAACACCATCGACGAGAATAATGTTACCATTACAAGTTAACACTTGAGGAAATCTGCACACAGTTTTATCTTTAGCTTTATGAAAAAAAAATAAAGTTAGTTTTTCTATAGTTAATATTGAGTTCCTGACTCAGATACACACATTAACATTAATTCTTGTATTGGATTTAACTAATTGCACTAGCCCACAAAACCTAGTGAGAAACAACAGATGAGAAACTTAAATCGATTGATTGGAGCACACATACATACATTTCTTATCACAGTATAGGCCTAATAAGTGACAGAAAAGTGTGCCCGCTAAGACTTTTAATAGAGTTCGTTCTTTACGCCGAATACATGGCATTGTGCGGGATTGTAGGTAATTAGAAGAATCAAAGTGCGCGCTCAGTTTCGTGCAAGCGGGCCTGATCGTGCATCGACGCACCCCTACGGCAGCGACTTGGCCGAGTCCACTTGCTCGCGGATGTGCGCGCTTGTACTAACCGAGGGATTTACCCAGACGGTCGACCTAAAGGCCTACCAAATACATTCCTTGTTCTAGGTCTTGATTATACGTCATCAACAATCAGTAGCCAGAGGTCTCTCCTTGTTGATAAAAGTAAAATGAAGAACAAGAACGTTTATGAAAGAATTTGAACAGGCCCTTAGACCTAGGCCTAGGTGTGAACTATTTTGTATTTAGTTTATTTAATGTCTTCATCAGTTATATAACTGTGATAGACCCAGGCCCCAGTCCTAGGCCCTAATCCCTATCGTACTTTTACTCTAGCTCATAGGCCTATGGTGTGGCACGTGTGCTCGTAGGGCTAGGGCCTACATAACCTGAAATAAGCCTAGCGTCTTAAGCGGCCTAGGCCAGTCTCGAATACACGCATTTTTTTTACAAGGCCCTAGGCCATGATAGGCCTAGGCATATTCAAATGTATTTATACACAATATGCTGGGATTTTTACTTCAATACTACAGATAGCCTAGCTAGGCCTAGGCCTAGGGCCTAGCCCTAGCTTCCAGCATTGGGTTTAGATTACCCAATGCAAAGCTACGTCTAGGCCTAGGCCAGCACCTTATATCATAGAAAAAGTATTTCATACGTACTTCAAGCTGCACGGTTAACACAATCAATGAAAAAACGGGAAAAACTCGTGGTCACAAGGGTAACAAGTGGTCTTGGTAGGCTTACAGACGCCATCGCAATCACGCGAACGCCGTACGTTCTGCTACAGAAATACAGAATGTCACCAACCGAGGCACTTAAAATTGAAGTCTTGCAATGTGAAAATGTAGAATGTTCTATATTAATTTTCTGCAAGAGCATCCGCTTTGGAAGTAATTGATGCACATCCAGATGTGTTGTGATTATTTGTACCTTATTCGCTAACTTAGTAAGTGGTCATAATTCAACTCGACACCATTTGAAGAACGCTAGGTTGGTAGCACTAATGAAATCCCGCGTTTTTTAAATGACGAACAGCAAGTATATTTTGTTTGACCAGTAGCCGGTTTAGCAAAATTATGAATTAGAGCTTGCTATGTATATTGATACCCATATCGCATATTATGTGGGCCTATACAGATGAGTGTGTTGTGTGAGAGTACATCTTCATTGTGTGAATGGTTATTTCATTAACTAGGAAAATGCTTTGCGTTGCCAGATGAGCAATTTTTTTAAATGTATAATTATTTTTCTGTAAGTTGGGATCTTGACGGATTTTGATGGTTATGTATACAGCATTTAGTTTAGTAGTCACAAGTGTTGACTGAAAATGGCAACCAAATCCTTCAAGCCGTTTGATCTGTGCGCGACGTACAAAATTTTTAACACGCATTCAAAAATATTTTTTTACAAATTGGCGGTTGAAGTTACAACTTTAAAACTTTTATTACGAGTCGAAATTATAGTTTTGGATATAAATACAAAAAATGATTGAAATCTGTCCTTAAGTTTTAATAAACAAAATTAAACTCGATATGTTTTACTTATTAATTTTTTGTGGGTTGGCATCTAGACGGATTAATGTAGTTATGTTCACAGTATCTTATTTAGTAGTCAAGAGTGTTAAATTAAAATTTTAGCCTAATCCGTCAAACCGTTTGACCTGTGCGGGACGAATAAAAAAATAAAACTCGATATTTTTCCCTATTGAATTTTTTTGTAGTTTGACATATTGACGGATTTTTCTGGTTATATTAACAGTATCTAGTTTAGAAGTCATGAGTGTTGACAGAAAATTTCAACCAAATCCGTCACGCCGTTGACCTGTGCGCGACGAACAAAATTCTGTTCACACCCACACGCACACGCACACAGACAAAGCGCCGATCGAGTTGAAATGAGAGATTCACTCCGCTTCGCTAGGTACGCTCATAAGTACTTATAATTGAGACTGGCCTCCAAGTTGTCCCCAAGAAGCCCACAAACAAAACTATGGGCGTGGGTATGTTTGATAATTGGGGGATCCAGAATCAGGGTGCACTATTACAAATTCCATTTACAAATTTAACAAATAGTAATATTTTAGAACTACGTAGCGAGACATTAATATCGGTCACCATGGTAGCCCCCACACATACGGTGTGGTTTTTTAGTGGACCGAAGATTCCACAAAACAAATTACTTATACTATATATATATATATAAATAGGGCTCATCATTTATAAATTGACAAATTCATTTTTCTTTAGTCTTTGAAACCAAATTTGGAAAAAAGCATATATAATTACCTTTATGATGCCTTTCGAAACCATGCAAGGGCCCTGTATTCTGTAACGTGTATTGTACATCCCTTAAATGAAATCTGCCCGAATTCGGACTTGTTTACTCAAATTAACATTAAATTACTCATAACAAGTTGGAATTCAGGCAGAATTATTTTTATGATCAACAACAATTAGTTACAGAATAGGGGCCAAATGTATTTCGGCTGACGTCGAATCTCGGTATCTTCAACTGGGCCCTGGGATAATATCCTCTTGTCAGTTCTTGACGACCACTTCCACCGCACTTGTTTCAATGTATTTTGCCTTGACGCAGGCCAAACAAACCATTCGCCGTGTGAATGATAACAATATTGTGAGTCGGCAAGTAATAAAAGTGTTTTAATTTGTATTACCATCTACGATGCCATGTAGGCCTACACATACATTGAAGGTTAACGTATATATATACATAGTAATTGATGTATTTGTACTTTGAGATGCTATAAATTTACAGTCATCAATGTTTATGTCTACATCCCACTCGTTATACAGCATAAAATAATAATACAT
The DNA here is from genome assembly GCA_945910005.1 of Isoperla grammatica. NCBI lineage: Eukaryota > Metazoa > Arthropoda > Insecta > Plecoptera > Perlodidae > Isoperla > Isoperla grammatica. The sequence goes on from OX246737.1 coordinate 12,752,732, forward strand.
TTTGTAGGATGCTGTCCATGGGACAGTTCAGGCCCTCTTCAGGTGACGATTACTATTAAGGTATTGCGGTAATGAATAGTTGGGAAGGAATGTCTTAGGGCTGCTGTTAGTATGACTTTATTCAAGCATTACCCAATTGTGACTGATGAAAACTTCGGAAAAAACTTTCACTCGGGGATCGGGTTTCTAGAATTCTAGTTATCCGTCACCCAACCGTGGTATTGTTACTTTCCCCCCACCCCCCTTTCGATAAGGGAGTCTATAATGCCGTCGTGTCGTCACGATGATCCCTGCATAGGGACCGCCACGAAAAATAAAAATCAACCAGAAATCAACGTTTATCTAACGTTGGTAAAATAACGTTAATGTAATGTATACTTATGTATGTTGTTACAATGTAAACAAATAACCAAAACACAGAAATTACTTCAGAACATTACAAGTTAGCACGTGCTCAGCAAAAACTACATTCAAAGTTCACAGAGGTCCATCGTGACCTTATTGTAGACGATACCTTATAATCGTTCATACCCAGGTGCGCACTATGGCCACTGTGAAGCTAGAATGAGTGAGGGGGGGGGGGAGGGGTAAATAAAACTGAAGGTTGCCCTAGAGCCACCGTGACCAGTGATGATGTCAGGCATATCCCGGGGGGGGCGGAGCCCCCCCCCGGCAGTTGTAAATGCCCCCCCCTCCCTAGCAGATTGAAAAAATCACATGAAGTAATGTAAATTTGCAAAAAAAAAAAAAAAATCAAAATACAAGAAAATGAGGTATATTTTTCCACCTCATATAGGACTAGGAAATAAATCGATTTCCACGAAAAACTCATCTACATAAATGGTCCAACATTTTATTTTCTATTTAAGCGATGTTAGGTAAAGGGAAGAATGGCAAATAGTAATCACCTCATATTCGAAAACTGAAAGGATGGCATCAACAGAGACCGTAACCCCCTTCCGCCCCTGCCTTTTGTCACGGCGTCAAAAAAAAAAAAAGCCATAAAATGAGTTACTAATTTAGCAACACCCCAGATTTTTATCAGCCCCCCCTAGGAAAAATGTCTGAAATCATCACTGACCGTGACGACATTATGTACGGTCTTTCATTGAGCGCTTACAATTTTCATTCTTGTTGTAAGTATTGTTGTTACAATCGTTGTTATTGTAAATGTAACCGCACAATGAAAGATTGTACATAATATCTCGACGATGACCCTATATAGTGCACATTCAGTATTGTCCTAGGAAAACGCTCTGCATTAATAGCGAGCGCCCTCAGGAACACACACGAAATTTTGCACACAAGTTTTAAGGTTACAGCCATCAACAACAGTCAACCACAGCATTTTCAAGTGCCTATTGTTATCATAGCTACGTCCCTTTTTACGTACGGATCGCAATAAAAATAGCATATTCGTGACCGGACAAAAACTTTCTGTAATATGGCCACCTCATATTTTGCCGTTTTTGTTTTGAATAGTAGCTTTAAATGTAGTTATGTGCTAATTGTGATGTTCTGAAGTAATCTTGGTGTTTTGGTTATTTGTTTACATTGTAACAACATACATAAGTATACATTACATTAACGTTATTTTACCAACGTTAGATAAACGTTAATTTCCGGTAGATTTTGGTTTGTTGGTTTTTTGCTTTACGTTGTAACAACATACACAGCCATACATTACAATAACGTAATCCTACCAACGTTAGATAAACGATGGTTTCTGGTTAGGAAACTAACCATAACCAAAAATTACTACTTCTAACCATAACACAACGTTATTTCAACGCACGTGTGTTACTTGGGATACTAGGAACTGCATTAACATTAATATGCAAATGGTCTTGCATGTAGTTGATATTACTATAAACAAACAATGAACGCCTACAGTTTTCTAAATGTTTATAAGGAGGTAATTTCTTTGCAATAAGCCTACTACGAAAACGTTTTAACAAAATTTTGACAAAATCTCAGCTTGTGATGACTTTAGTTTAGTTTATAGACTCAAGGGTAACAAATTCTTGAAACATTAAACCAAGCAGAATGTTAATTGGGGTCAGCATCTTTGTTCTAACACAGAAAACCTAGCTCCCGTTCCAATTAAGCCACTTAGGGTTACTTGTCAATGTGACCCCATTCACTTGATAGAAAAATAGGAAATGGATGTTATTTCCCTGGCCCCATTTCTCATCTTCTTTTATTGATGCTGGCATTTTCTGTAAAAAAAAAAAAAAAAAAAACTGCTCCAGACTCTAGAAGGTTGGATCTGACATATTTCACGATCCACATTCATAAATTCACCTCCTCATCTTTTGTCTACAAACGCCAATAAAGATTGCCTCCACGGTCCGTACCGTAAACGGAGCCGTAACCGGTGCGACCAATGAAAAGTTGACATTTTACAATGAAAATAACAATGACAATGACCGGAGCCCGGGCGGCCCGGTTCCCATGTCTCTTGCCGCGCGGCAAGACGATGCGCGGTGACCAATCAGAACTTTGGTTCCGCGCGGCAACCAGCCATTAGAGAGCGTTTCCTGACTAGTGATTATTGACTAACCCCCGTGTTTAAGCCACAGGCTTCTTTCATTGGCTGGGAGGGAGAATATTGCGCTCTGATTGGCTGTGACTAAGGTTTGTCTTGACTTGACCAAGGAATTGAAATATGTTCAAAGTAGCAGTATTCTCAATCGTAGCCAATGAAAGAAGCTCGTGGCTTAATCACGGCTGTTATGGGCCGTTTACATAAATGACTAGTGATTAGTGACTAGCCCATCTTGACTAAGCCACAGGCTTCTTTCATTGGCTATGAGTGAGAATACTGCGCTCTGATTGGCTGTGACTAAGGTTTGTCTTGACTTGACTAAGAAATTGAACATATTTCAATTCCTTAGTCAAGTCAAGACAAACCTTAGTCACAGCCAATCAGAGCGCAGTATTCTCCCTCCCAGCCAATGAAAGAAGCGTGTGGCTTAGTCACGGGGGTTAGCCAATAATCACTAGTCATTTGTGTAAACCCCGTCTTAGTCAATAATCGTTAGTCAGTTATGTAAACGCGCTCTTACGAAGGCTTACCGAGTGCCCACCAGTCCACCGCCTTGTTGTGGCCCTTGGACTGAATGATCTCAGGCGCCAGGTACTCGGGGGTCCCGCACAGAGTCCACGTGCGGTCTGTCAACTTCTTCGCGAACCCAAAGTCCGTGATCTTGAGGTGACCGTCTCGGTCCAGTAGAAGGTTCTCTGGCTTCAGGTCCCGGTACACCACTGACTTTGAGTGTAGATACTCCAGAGCAAGAATTATCTCCGAGGTGTAGAAGTTGCCTGAGACGAATAATGCAAAGTATGATTAATTATAAATTCATGGTACAGTTTTAGATTTTTTTTGAACTACAATACTTTTAAAAATACAGCAAAAAAATCATAACGAGGAAAAAAATTCAAAAATTGTTTGAGCGGTCGCAAACATGAATTACATTCAAATTACGTAAACCTGCAGGGCGATTCTGTATGGGCGACGATATGTTTATCACCGGTTTCAGTTGTTAGAAGAAGGCGATGAGCCAATCACCGCCTTGCATTCGCCTTCAGTAACGACCAAAACCGGTGATAAACTTATCGTCGCCCATACAGAATCGCCCTGCTGGTTACACGTATGTAAGAACCAAATGTAAAGCCTACTGACTGTAATACTAAAATGACAAATGTAAGAACTTAGGAAGACCCAGACTATGGGTACCCAGAGAGAGGTTTATGTTAGTAATACATTGCTTTTAGTAACGTATATTACTCATACGTATTAATTTAGAAGTGGCATCATTAATTTATGTTATGGTGGGGATGGGTACCCCCGGGGGTACCCCCCCCCCCGAAAGTAATCGGTGCCTGGCCCCAAAATTTGATAGGTCGGCCCGCCACTGGCTTTGATCTTCGTTGTTTGTAAACATATACATCAATAAGTAGCTTGCTTGCCGAGGGCTGACAGACAGACAGACAGACAGCTCGAGTCAAGTGAAATCACTCACCTGTGCTGGTGCTAAATCGACCCGCGTTCCTCAGATAGGAGAAGAGCTCTCCGCCGCACACGTAGTCAAAGAGCATGTACAGATAAGATGAGTCCCGGTAGTGCCAGCGACTGAAACACAAAACCAACATTGGATTTTGTCAACTTTGCGGAACGGTTGCCAATTTTCAGAGATTCAGATTTAGGTCGACGGTAGAATTATTATGACAATCCCCATTCCACTGAGATTGCTGGCAACGTCGAAGTTGATACAATATCTATATAGAGTGAAGCCACTGAAGGATTTAACAAATAAATAAAAAAATAAAAAATTGAACTTATTGCCGGATATGTTGGCTCCAAAGTCACCGTTTCCATTTTTATTAGTATTTACTTTACGACGTACCGTACTGACGACGGACAAATCAGATTCATTACACAGAGGGTCGTGAGAAATTTTTCAAGGGGCGGTATCGACGTAATGTTAGTACTTTTATATTTTAATTACCAAATAATGTTTGAAGAATTAATGCGGAACCGTTTGGAGTCAGCGTTTTTTAATATAAATTTATTGTCTGAATGCGAATCCTTCGAGCGCCGATGGTCCACAGCAAGATCATGCAGAAATAACAGCTTGTGATTTTGATAGTATTAAAAATCTGCCAATTCGGCAGGGGAACACTTGCCCACCCCTCTTTCTTTATCTTTATGTGCTGACGACGCCTGTGAAGCGGCGTGAAGTTGCTCTCGTGTTGAAGTGCTTCATGATGATTGACGGCCTGGAGGTACTCGTCAGCGTCAGCGTTCAGTGTCAGTGACATCGTCTATTGTCAGCTGGTTATTGTCAGATAAGGGTCTGACTTACATGAAGTCATTTGTTACAAAAACCAACAATCCTATATTATATTATAATCGTATTTATGAATCTATCTCAACTCTCAAGTAAGTGTCGAGTTGTTGCAACTAGCAAATGTATCTTTAGTCTAACTTAAATTGTCTAGAAAGAAAATAGAGGCTCTATATAGAGGATGTGCCAAACACAGACGCTCCACTTGCCTTACCATGCAGTAACGAGTTTTAGGGTGGACATCTCCCATTGAGCTAATAGTTACTCTTTTTTCCGATGGCGCCAAATTTATACCTGTATGTGTACAAAGGTAATGTTAAACGTTAAGCCCTTACGCAATGGGAAAATTGCGCCAATAATACTTTCATGACCCTATTACGTTGTCACAGTGGGAATACAGTTTTTCTCAAAGCGCCAGTGCCGGTGCCCACATTCTGCATGTTGGATAGTGGGAGTTTATAGTCTTTCTGAATGCGCCCTTTTGTACATTTGCGACATTCAAACACGTCGCTGGCGCCAAATTGGATGGACAAATACTTGAAATGGAGCCCACATCAAGTATTTGTCTTCAACTCACAGGTTGACGATGAAGGGGTGTCTGATTTCTTGTAGGATGTTCTTCTCGTTCTTGACGTGCTCGACCTGCTTGAGCCGAATGACGTCACCAATGGCGAGGATCTTCATCGCGCCATACTTCTTGGACGCCTTCTCGCGACACAGGCACACCCGCCCGAACGTTCCGGTGCCTGCCAACAAGAAACATCAAATAAATCATTTGGGAATAAATCGCGCATCACTGACTTTAAACATCGGATTTATAAGTTCAAAGGAGCAGTTAAATAATGTAAAAAAATTGCTCGCAAGTAGTTTGCTCAAAGGAAAACGGGCAAACCTCCAAACCCGCACGAAAGTTGGAACTGTGTACGATTGATTTGCGCGCTAACGTAAATCTAGCTAGCCAACCCCCTACTCTCCCGCTTTCCCCCTCCCCCTTACTCCGCCCGGCATATAAAATCAACGGTTTTATGGAAACGAATATCCCTTCATTCAAACGTGGTCTTTATTATGTGAAAATGATACTTCGTGCAACGATGCTATACAATACAATTATAACACATGCTATAACACGAGTATATGACCAGTCCTTAGAAATCTAGCATAACAGAATGTACACATGACACGTTATGTTATGTTAGTTAGAAATCTGTGGATCTTGCATTGTGAAAAAACGATAGAAAATGTAAATAATTATAATAAGATAGACATTAAATAAATAAATAAATAAATACATAAATAAATAAATAAATAAATAAATAAATAAATAAATAAATAAATAAATAAATAAATAAATAAATGAATAAATAAATAAATAAATAAATAAATAAATAAATAAATAAATAAATAAATAAATAAATAAATAAATAAATAAATAAATAAATAAATAAAATAAATAAATATGCATCAATCAGATTGAAACTAGAGGAAACCGGAGCGCGGAAGGGCGCACATACTCTGATCTCCCGAACATTTCGGAACAGCCCGTGTCGTCATCGTCATCATTATCATCATTACAACGAACATATCACCATCCAAATATCCCTTTTCCGAGGCACACTTTTCAAACTTTTCACATTGAACACAGAGAATCATTCCAACCTGTGAAGTCCAAGAAGCGCTCATATTCGCATCCTGCTGCGGCATAATATTGTATTGTTGTCACAAAGACGGCTGCAAGGCAAGTTTGCGTGGACTTCTGGCTGTCATAAGTGTGACCGCGTCACGCCTTAGCCGTAAAACGTATCAGATCACCTCACTCGTTGGTGTAAACAGCCATATAACTCGTATACCTAGTTCAATTACAGTAATAGGAAGTAGTAATAACTGTTCTGTGTACTCGGCTATCAGACAATTGTCTGTGCACGTTTGAAACATTATTCGCGTTTCTTATGATTAGGCCCAGATGCACAGTCGAGCATTTGACATGAGTGCTTTTTCTACAGCCATAAAGAACGAAGTAAAATTTCAAGAATTCTAGCTCTGAAATTTGATAAGTATCAATAATTTGAAATCTATTATTTTTCAACCTTTTTTATAAACCGCTATGGATAATTAATCATTTACATCTTATTTAATAAGAATAAATAATAAATAATAATGTACTGCATATAGTAGTCATAAAGTATACTTTATGACTACTATGTGCCTATTATAGGCATCAGCTATAAACTGAATTCATATTATTTGTAGAGTGAATGCCAGAATTAATTGTTCAGTACATACCACATCTGACAAAAAAACAAGCAAACAAAACGTGCAGGTATCGTTTACCGTACACCAAAACACACAACTCAATTTTCACGGAGGGGCAGACGAACTTCTCAAATATGAGAGGTAAAATGTGAATTGCGATGAAACATTTCAACCGTGTCTATGTTTGACGATAGAGTGCTGTGTGCGTCGCCACCATCAGATCTTCTAGGGGGGTCCTGAGTGCACGGTGTATCACGGTGGGTGATATAGATTCTAGAAGCTCTAGAAGTGTATTGATTCGCAAACGATACAATGTATTATTCCACATCCCTAACGGAAAGCTCAGATCCTGAATTCGACTTCCATTGAAAACGATCGATTTCATCTTCTCATTAGCTGCTTCTCGTGAAATCTGAAGCAGCAAACTTTGTACATAGAATGGGTTTTCACAATAGATATATCAGAATAAATGAGGACGGTGGTTACGGAGTTTCTGTCAAGATCGAGTCATGCTATGCTTTCATCTCGAACCCCTGGACTGGAGATCGATGATTGCCAGGCAGGATCTCACGCAGTCATAAGAGCCAGCGTGTTTATGGCGGATGTATGGCAAGCTGACCAGACCATGCACTAAGTACCACTCATAAAGCACTCAACATAATCAATCTTCTTCCATTAAGTGCTGTCACTCCAGCGAGCTATAAACACGTTACATAACTCAAGTGATGCCCAATGGTGTTGATGTTGCGAATCTTGCCAAATCGTCGGCTGTTTGTGAGAGTTCGAATAACCTACGTATGTATATATACTTGGAAGTTGTAATAAAAATATACATCCTAACTAAAATTACTGATTACGTTTACAGAATTTTGTAAATTATTCAATTTTATTGTCGCCGTTCACGGTGATAATGAAGTTGGGAGGACGCAGGTCCTAAGGGACGTGAATTTGAATCTCACATAAGGCAAAGGTTTTTGTAACTGTCGTTCATCTTCACCCATCACCCCTCATCGTCTCGAATAGCGATGCAATTCGCTCTCCTGCATATTGTTGTTATGTTAGGCATCTCAAACCGAGCATTAAACGAACTTTGCAAAGGCTCAAAATGTATTATTTCATAACGCGACCAGTAATTAGTTATCGGGCTCATTGCTGACAAGATAAATCGAACGCTATGTATACTTGTATTCCATGGATTATCTTCAATGTAGGTCGACCTGTGTACATGACTAATGTCTGACAAGCAGTTGTTGCTAAGTACTTGCTTTGATTATGAATTATGACGAATAACGATGGTATTAAACACGAACGTAATTGATAGTATTACTTGATCTACTCAATCCTAGTATATTCAGTGTGTGGCTATTCAAGCGACATAAAGTGATAAAAATAATTGCCATAAGGCGCTTTCATAGCAACACGGCAACACGTTTTTTCCGGACCGGCAGATCACGTGAACCAATCAGAAACTTGCCATGCCTGCCCTGATTGGTTCACCTGACTTGCCGGTCCGGAAAAAACGTTTTGCCGTGTTGCTATGAAAGCGCCGTTACGTGTGCCTTATCAAAGTAGTAATAAAATACACTAGGTATAGGTAGCACGCCTAGGCCACTGGGTACAGTTGTATGAAGCACAAATATCTATATGTATCTAAAGCAGCCTCTACCACGTCATAATCTGTACATAATTAAAATGGTACAAGTACGAACAAATGTGCAGTATTTCTAATAACCGTATTTAGAACGGATTGATTCATATCAAGGGAAAGTTCCCACCCCCTGCGCATGTCCTTGAAAGCAGATAATCATGCTCGACAACATAGTCGTCAAGGCACGTTGTTTTGTTTCTATGCGACGTTTCGGCAGACCGACATCAAGGGAATATCCAATTGTCGCCTGCTATCCACGCAGTAAAGCCAAAAATTAAACGAAACTATGTTATAGGTTTGTAAAGTTCCTTCTTTTATGTATTTTAACCCACAGCCACAGAAAAGCGTCTGCCTACATATAGTGTGTGAGTGTGAAGGATGATGATGATGATGGTGGCGCGTAGCCAAATGACCTGAGATCTAATCCTGCGTGTGGGTAGCCCAAAGATCGCAATCTCCGTATTTTGAGTCATCCAGAAGGCCAATGGATGTCAGTGTGACGTAGGAACCTCTCTGAGATTGAGATTTCAATTGACGTAATCACCGAACATGGGAATCAGTTATTTTATATTGTGAGTAAGGTTTTACTGTGGGCGGGCTCGGACCATTTCTACACCTACGTCTATAATATTTGTGAAAACGGGGGCCGTTTCATTGCAGCGTAGGCATTTACAGCTATTCAATTATTGACTCATAAACATTATTATTGTTGTTGAGCTAGGTAACCTACACACAAGAATGTCACATTTCTTAAAAGCGAGTCAACAGTCGGAAGAGGTGTCAACAGTCAAGATGCTGCAGGGTTGACTTCAGTGGGCCTACGTCGCTACCTCTTGTTCAGATTTGTGCTGGGGCGGCGGTTTTCTAGGGTCTGCCACGTTGCGTGCATGCGCTCTTTTTAAAACCGCGTCGAGATCAGCTTTTGTCTGTCCTTGCTCTCGACTCTCTCGACTCTCGAGTACTTCATTTCGTTTCGTTTTTTTTTTTTACGTTAGACGTAATTGTATAAAAGCAATTTTCCTAGGCACGTTAATCTTGTTCATTTTTATTTCCACAATCTTGGTCTCGCTTATTGCCTAACCCGTGCAAAGCATCGCCAACAGTAATATGCAATTTCTTCCGAGACCCATGGGTACGACGATGTGTTGTGCGGTCAGGCGTGCTATCGGGAAGTTTTCACGCACCGAGAATTGAACCTATACAGTTCACGTTGACGTAAAGTGACCACTAGATTATCTCTAATAGTACTTGATATGGTAATGCCGTGTTATTACGAGCGTCTCCGTGCCCTCACTTCGCACGTGGCATCTTCTGTTATAGTCCAACACGTATCACAGACAAGTATTGACAAGTACAGTACAAGTATTCATTTTATTTCCATCACGATTGAACAAATATCATTTATATAATTCTATTTCTATATGCCAGTTCAGGGAGTTTGTCAGTGTTAAAAATTGTCCTTGTTTTAGTGACTGCCTACACGTGGTGACCGGTGCAAGTAAGAGGGAAAAAGCGATTGTCATATCTACCAATACAGACCGATTCACAATTGAAATAATGATTGGTTTAGTTGTAGTGAAATAGCAATAAGGTTTAAAAGTGAAACTGGACCATGCAATAACAGATGCTGTGTTTCACAACTGTCACAGTATTGAAATAGTCGCATAAGAAATTAATCTATTCCATTTCTTATGTGAACAATTCCCATGATGCAACCAATTATGGTGAACGAATCAGAGCTAATTACGGTAAGCCCGAGCCCCGAAGTACGGTCGGTACCTATACCCAAAATACTTCGGAAATCAAAACAATTACAGTGGTCCCGGACATGCTGTTGCTGTTATCAATAAAAGTAAGTACATTATGAAAGCACTGGTTTCAATACTGAAATAAGCAGCCAGACAACTGTTGTGAAACATGTCTGAATGTTATGTTGTGAACCTCATAATGCAGTTGGTGTGATTTCACTATTACACGATTTCTTATTTCAATTCATGTTACAAACACCCAAACCGAAATTATTTTACTTTAATAAATAATGTCGAAACTCGACACAACATTGTCAAAATCAGAACATATAGTTACAGACTATGCGGTTTCTTTAAAGCTAAATAAAGTAGAAACACATTTGTAATATATTAGTGAGGTTGTTATTTTGTAATTGTTTTATCCAAAGAATGGATAACATATTTTATACTGGACAGTAATAATCCTGCAGTCTGTAGTTATTGCGAAACCTCATACATCTATGCACATTGCACAGTGCACACTTTTTTCAATGTGTAGTGTAGACAATTTATAACGTCAGTTTGAGACAGTTGAATAATCCCAATGTTTGTGGGTGATGCTACTCATCTGGGACTGGGGATGTCTCTATTCGCCTATAGTTGGGCAGGTTATAGCTACTCACCTGGGACTGGGGATATCTCTATTCGCCTATGGTTGGAATTGTTTGATCAACAAACACCCGAAGGTCTTGAGACTGGATTCACGTTTCGCCAGCTGCTGCCATTTTATTCATCATAATTAAAAAACAGTAATGCTTCCATTGCCAATTAAATTAATTAATTGAAGACTATAAATACATTGACATTATAACGACCAGATTTTTTACGAAGTTCTTATTTTTAGAAGCGAGGAAGGAATTCATGTGAATTAACATTATGGAGCATGGTTTTAGAATATCACATTCACGTATGATGTATATTGTATACGGTGACTCTTAGGATCAATTGAATAGTCGTTCCTCACGTGCTCCTCAACTCAGTCTTTCCTTATACTCGCCCAACCTCCAATCACAGAGCAGTACTCATGGCAATGCTGCTCTGTGATTGGTAGTTCGGCGAGTCTGAGGAAAGGCTGAGTTGAGGAGCACGTGAGGAACGACTATGCATTTGACCCTTAGTCAACAAGAGTTTTGTATTAATACGCCATCGTGAATGAACGAATGATATGCATAATATTATAATGTATATATAAACTCAATTGTAATCTCCTACGTCTGTCTATAATTAATTTCCGGTATTCGCAATCAAACCGAATTATACATTGATTGGATGGTACAGAACGCATTCACTCATTCAATTGTGTGTGCAAAGAGTCTTCGGGGTGATGAAGTGAGAGATGCACGGCGAGAGGGGTAAAAGAGGGGAGGGGGGGGGGGGGGGGGGGTCTCCACACCGAACCACTTTACATATTATACAACAGCAATTTCGCGAGAGTTATGCCGTCCTGCGCGCTCGCACAGATGCGCAAATGTTTCAACACGGTACAATATTTAAAAAACATACAACGTGCCCCACCACCCTTCTGAATACATTTGTGGAAGTTATGTCGCCGAAATTAGAATCTCTCACTCTGGCTGTTTCATTTCTGACTATATATTTTTGGAACTTCTCACCCCAAATTAGAAACGCGCGAGCGCCCACGCAATTCCCACGTCCGTATCGCTCTGTGCCGGCCAGGCCGACTGTTTGCTAAGGCACCGACTGCGGCCGTCACGGTCGCTGTTGAAAGCGATCTAGTTGTTGTCGAAACTGCATGCAGACTATGAGGTAATAATTGTAGTATATAACGACAAAGTTTGTGTTTGATTTCGCTTTGATTCACAGAATAGACCGCTGAGAACGTTTAGACGAGACTGTTTGGACTAGAGGTGCTCGCGTGAGCAATTTTTCGCGCACGTCACATAAAGTCGAACTCACCTGTATCCATATTCACGCACATTCACACTGAACCATTTTCTGATGATTCAGTTCAGCACCATCCCGCTGTGGCGTTTAACCCATCATTACAAGTATATTCCAACTCCTTTATTACATATTTAGAGGGGTTGTTTCGCTAAATAATAAATATAGGTCTTCTCACCTTGTTAGCTATTTCACTTGGATGCATCTCATTGGTAGGGAATATAATAATATCTTTGATCTCATTGTCTGGTCTGTCACGTAAAGTTGAGCAACCGCCCTCCTCCCCCCCCCCCCCTCCCCCTGCCACCCGATGATGCAGTTGATCGTCATTAACCGAATCACACATCCAATGATTTGGTGTTTGAAAGATAACAGCACAACGTAGCTTTTAATCGAGGCTATAGGGGCGCATTCATGATCTATTGTGATATGATATGACGGTTGTGACAGAGTATTTAGCCACGTTGACATAATTGTCACGTATACAGCCGAGATCGATCGATCGAACGATTGAAAGCTCGACTAAATCTCATGGACGGATTAAATAACATTTCATCTCGAATCTGAAACGATCACAAGAGCTTGGAACTCTCATCGACCGTGTCATCGACGACCTAAATGGAGCGGACTCGTGTAATATGGCGGGGATAACAAACAATGATCAACATCAGACCAGATTCACATTTATAAAAGAGTAAAATATATCACTAATATATGAAAGCATGTACTTCTTTAGTAAGTATAGTTGACCCTGTATTCTATGCAGAACAGTCACAAAAAAAACAGTTTATAACTGAAAGGGGGTGGCTTAGTAGATGCACTGGGGTTGAGTCTTGCCTACGCCAAAATTATTCCAATTACCAAATGTTAATTACAAAGTATTGTGGCGTGATAGTGCAATTACAATATTATGAGAGTGACCCGGCGCGACTGCGTCTCGAACCTACACAACACAAATCTTGATACCTAGACCAATTCAAAATCAGAATGGAAACACTGAACTGATTGATACGCTGAGCTTTGATTCGTATATAATTATTATAATTGCATCAACCTCTAGTTATGCAAGACAAGACGAGTCTATTGCCTGCGTAACACAGATGACTGCCGGGATTGTGTTTACGTGTGTGGGTGTGAGATCTGATGTATAGTGAGACCGCAGACTCAGCATGTGTCATCTCATACGGGTAATGGAGCAGATTCTCGACAAGCCGTGTTCCCACGTCCGAACACGGCACGGCACGCACGCCTCGACTCTTCGCACGGCATGCAGTGTGACCAGGGGCGGCTCGTGGACGATATTTGTGGAGGTGCACATATTCAAATCATAACTACAACACGCGCAACGAGGTGGCGCGGAATAGCTGGAGTCTGGGGCTAAGCCCCAGCCGCCGGAGGTTTACAGCAGTAGGCTGAACAATTTTTGAGACCTGCGTTATGTTTGATCTCCTAAACGCGATATCTTACCCTCAAAACGTTCAAATATAGAATGCCAGTGGTATATAAATTCAGGTTGTCACAGATAAGATTTCCTCGATAATACATCAAGTTGTAATAAGTATAAACACTAACAAACAATACTATATAAAATTGTAAAATAACATACCCAAACATATTCTCGTCCACTCCTTCGACACGCGCCTCGCCCACTTTATACTATAATATGTGCGTTTAGCTGTAACCGCCAATTGAACCAAATCTAATTTTGGGGTTGGCTGGGCTCGTGTTTTTATTTGTAATATTGTTTCTCTAATGTTTATCTTGAAAAACTGTTTTTGATTAGATCACTTATGATTGACGTCATTATTTAAAACTACATGCATTGATTGATTGAACAAACTTACTTATCCAAATGATAGCTGGCTACTGACTAGTGTCCGCATGTCGCGCGGGGGCGATGGACCGACCGCAGGTAGCCTACCCTCCTCCTAGGGTTGGTTGCAAGCTACCCTGTTCGTTCGCACGTGCGCCAATGTGGCTATTAGAACCATGCTAGTTCAAAAAAAAAAATGTCAGGTTAGTTTTAACGTCTTAAACATGGGCCTTACGATGAGTTGTGTTCGCACACGGGATAGTGTGCGCGTAGATGGTTTGAGTGGGCAACAGATACCTCGGGGCGGGAACGGACATTTACTGCAGAATGACTCTTGCCGAATGTGCATGCTCTGGTCCGTCCATAATAAAACATTAGTTGAAAATTGAAATTGGAAATTGAGATTGGATTGGATTGGATTGGATTTTAAATTTATTTTTTGTTTATTTATCGCAAATATTTTGGGGGTGCGCGTGCGTATGTGCGCATATGCACGAGCCGCCCCTGAGTGTGACAAGACTCGAGACCCAAATACACAAGTAAATACACGGGCAACGTAGACTTGAACGTATGAACTCGAGACTAACGTTTAGTAAATTTTATGTGGAGTGATGGAGTCAGGGTGTATTGGAATATCTTTACGCATAGCCCATCATTACTAATACCCGCGCTCACTCAAGCAGCCGCTACACGTTGCGAACAAAGAAAAGGTTATGCTACGTTATACCAAAGATTGGTTATAGTAAGGTTATATTGGGTTTGATTATGTTAGGTAAGGTTAGGTTAGGATAAGTTAGGTTAAGTTAGGTTAGGGTTAGGTTAAGGTTATTTTGAGACCCCACGTTTTCTTCTGAAGTTCGCTTCGCAACGTGTGACGCAATCTGAGTAATAATATTCCAAGGGTAAAGATATTCTGTTACAAGGGACCCCTATTTGGTAACTCGACCGAAGCAATTTCGGACCGAAATTACATCCATTCCGAGAACGATCACACCACTCTTGTTCTCAGCGGAAATAGTTGTATGTATTTCGGTCCGAAATTGGTTCGGTCGTGTTATAGAATAGGAGTCCCGAAGGAGGGAAGGGAGGCTCAATGTAAGCCTATTTACCGACAACAGAACCAAGCTTACATGGCGTGAGGCTCGACATGTTTCTGACCATACTTGTCATTGCCAAGTCTCGCGTCGTGGGAAACACGCGTGCTGCCGTGGTATTATAGTCAAAGAAATAGTAATCTGTGCAGTCTTGTCTTCATTGCTTTTGGGTTTATAGTGTGACGTAGTCTAACTTACAGAAACAAATAATTTCTGGTGAAACCCAGAAAAAAACAAAAAAACAATCCCGACTTGTAATCGAACCTATAGCTCTCCCACTTGCCGGATGTGCACTTTTATTTCTAGAGTCTATAGACTCTAGAGGTCAAAGTGCCCATCCGGCAGGCTAGACCACCTTGGGACCGCAAGTAAATAAATAATAATATCACGACCGGTGCATTTCAATTTTCAAGTAATTCCTACAATTATGATAATTTACGTAGGGGATCCTCATCCTCTTTATTGTCCAGATGTAACATAACACGTTATCTATATATTATTACAACACTCAGTGGCGTATACACGGGGGGGAGGGGGGGGGGACAACCCCCCCCCCCCCCCTTTTGCAAAGGAAACACGGAAAATAACCGTTTACATTTCAATAGACAGTATTTCAGACATTTGTTTTCGTTAAAAATACACGCATCGATCTATAATTATTATATTTTTATCTTTCTTTAAGGAAAAAATGTCTTGCCAGAAACTGAGTAATCTTGTTTCAGTTGGCCGCTGTAAAACGAACAGATTTGCACTAAAATGACTTTGACGACCATTTTTTCGGGGGGCAAGCCCCCCGGAACCCCCATTATATTTCGGTTCCACTCTCTATAATATGGGAAACCCCCCCCCTTTCCCAATTCCTGGATACGCCACTGACAACACTACACTGTATCTATCTATAGGTATGTTTTCATAGCTTGTTCCTGGTTGAGATCATCCAATCAACGTGTGTTGAAATCCACAGCAAATGAGCCGTGAATCTGAAACATGTCAACATGGCGCTCTTATATTTAGCCATGTTGTGTATACGGAACCTGTCTCGGCTGTTATACAATGATTCGTCGCCCGTCTGCAAAACCGTAACCTTTCAACATTATGATGTAATAACATAAATGTTTCCATAAATGAGTTTAGAGAGGAAATTACGACAACGGGACGAAGGAAGGAAGGCTATCAAGACTGAACTCTGCGAAGTTGGTTCATTTCGCCTCAAAGTGAGACCCCAGGGACGTCTCGGCTAGATTGGATTCTCGTCTCCAACAGAAACACTTGATTGAAGTTCAATCTCAACTGTGACGTAATCACATCCCAGCGGACCCACTAAAAGTAACACACCTCGATTACGCGGTGACAGTTGACATCATCATCCCTAAGATGCAGCAGGTGGTTGTATTAGGTTACTGAAATCTACTATTACACTCGTTTGTGTAAGGCATCGCATTACCTTTATGAATACGATTTCAATTTAACGCAAACATGTCATTTCCATTTGACATCTGCTCGCTAAATGGTGTTTGCCAAGAACAATTTAACCGGCTGGCGAGGAGCGTTTGAGTGAGTGCTGACAATTTCACTGACGAAATTGAGACTTTACGTGGAGTGTATACACTGTTACAGGTATCAGCTCAGGATAGATTGATGTTTCGGTCGCCCTCAGTAGCTAAATATACAGGTGTTAGTTTTTCAATTTTACAATGGGGAAGATAGGGGAATTGCGTAATCTCCAAAACGAGTTCGATTACATCTACTTTTTAAAGCTCTGATTTAATCAGCGTTTAATTATACATAATTTAATCAGTGTAATTTCATGTTGGTCTACTGTAGGCCTACCGTGTTTTTGGCAAACAAGTGTAGGTTTTTGAATTTGTGTTTCATAATTTGTATGCTACGAAGGGTATAGTGGATTCGAATCCCGCATCCGGCAAAAGGCATGAATTTTGTAATTGCTCTTCGTTCTTAGCATAAAATAATGCATAGACTATCGAACATAACGGTGTATCGATATTTCTACACTATCACCTAATTTCTCAAAGTGTATCCCAGGTCCCTCCCTGCTCTTGTTTGTGTCAACATTATCAGCAAACAGATTCTATTAGAAGTGTGGAGCACCTGAAGATGTGCTGCTATTTATTACACTAATGAATGGCGTATCATCCTGCCCTGCCTGTCTACCATCTGTCAGCCTTCAGAGAGAAGATCCATCAGGGCTGAAGGTAATTGAAATACACAGCATTCTTTCTCCCAATGCCGAGCACGCGGGTGTCAAGCGAGAAATGTCGCCCCAACAACTTCTTGAGCTAATTCCCGTTGACTCGGATTCAGATCATACAACTGTATATGGTCGCGGATCGAGTGATCCCGATAATAATGGAACGATGAAATATGGTATAATGTGGAATAATACACGGTTTGCCGTAGTCGTGATATTGCCTATACGTACCCCTCCAGTGGAGGATCTATACATCATTAACGGAGGGGTGGGACGAGGAAGGCTTTCCCATCATCCCTTCCATCGCATACCAAAATCACATTTGTGGTGATAGTATTTATACTCCCCATATAATTTAATAAAAACTGCATTTCTTAAAAAAAAAAAAAAATAATAATACACAAATAGATTGAAAAATAAATATTCTTTTGTTATCAGTGCAGAACACAACTTCCACAAGCGTGATTTGGAAAGAAATATGAACACATGCATACTAAAACCATTGTATAGGACATGTGTACACAGATGTCAATTAGCTAACGAATGCCAAGGTAAATAGTTAAAAATAAAGTTTTGAGACGGCTAAAGTTAGGTTGCTGGCATTCGTAAAAAATAATTGAATATGAAAATGTTAAAAATGCTTTTGTGTATTTGAAATGGAAATTGTACTTCGAGTTGAGATGCGACGAGATGAATAAATTATCCCCCTTCACCCCCCCCCCCCTCTCTCTCTCACACACGCATGTACACACAATGCAGGAACCATAAACCTGGTAAAACCTGGTTTAGGGTAAATTTACTAAAATCTACTAAATGTGTCAGATGAAAGGAATTTATAAAAGTGATGTAATAACATTGGCGGGGTTGAAGTTGTAACCCGCAATTGCCTCGGCTTCGAAGCTTTATATAGCTTTGGTGGGAGTCAGATTCGTCACTCATTCCCTGGGTAATATAAATGTTATGATTGTATAATTCAATAAAAAATATACAGAAACTTCGTTAGCTGGACAAATTGATACTGTACAGTTCTGTGCTGTTGGGGCAAAACAATTGGCAAAACAATCACACAGACCTGCAATCGGCAGGGGTTGCGAACTGCGGGTATAATGACACTGTGCCAAAAAAACCGATTGCACAATAGTATTTGAAATAAAGCTGGAATATCAGGAAAATGCATTCGGACGGGTATGTTCTATAGCTAATAGTAATTAATTATTTGTTAAAACAAATTGATGCACAAAATCTTCTAAAACAAGAAATACACAATTGCATATAGTTATTGAATATTGGTTATCGTTTTGAGCATAATAGTTCAATAACCAATATCCGATAACCAAAATAGAATAGCGAATTGTAATAATGGTGAACAAACAACTTCGCACTATTACATATATTGTTCTAGATAAGTGTTGTCATCTTTGTGTACAATTTACATTAATATAAAAGAGAAACATCGGGAATCCCGCATCTACGTAAAACTTAACATGTGAAAGGTCCATGAATGACCCAACCACACCACAGGTGAATGAAGAGACAACAAACGACATGAACATGAATACTCGTCGATGAACATGTTGATAAATGCAAATTAATGGATGAGAGGAATTAACTCTTTCAATCCCGAACTAATTTAGTAGGTTATATTTAATTTTCAAGTTCATAATCCTGAAAGGTTATTTTTTTAAATCTAAAAATGCCTTTTAATTGCTCAAAATGTAATTTAATTTTTTAAATTACGGGAAAATTTAGGATTTTTAGTATATTCAAAATTATCTGTTAAAATTTACTTCTTTGACTAAATACTTCCTGAAACATTATCATATTGTTTTGCAATTTTTAAGTTCAACCCCGACAGTATTATTAGTTTATCAACTTCCCGGGACATTTGATAATATGCGTCTTTTGTTTATTTTTTACGCATCACCATTTGAACTACTTCCAAAAGTCATACCAGATATGGTAAAGAAACGGGATAAAATGTACAGAAGGGAAAAATTTGAACCAAATAAAAAAACGGTGAGATTCAATGAGCTGTATTTGAAAGAAGCTGTGACAAAATTCCTATTCCACTATCGCCTTAACAAGGTTATACTAGTAATGAAAGTTGTCCGCTTGCGTGCAGGGTTTACCTCCTGCAACACTTACTATAACAAACCATGCGAGACACGAGATGAAAGTGAAACGATTGAACACTGGTCTCAATCAACAGGAGTACACAACGTGCTGGCTATCTATCGATTACCATCCCTAAAGCTGCCTAGCGATGTGTCTCTATAGTGGTACAAAGCATATCGGCGCGGATCACTATACGAATCCATCGCAGGCAATCGAGAATTTAAAACTCGTAAATTACCGACAAATTACAGAGTAAGTCTATATGCAACGTATACGTACGTACGGTATAATGCCGGTGGATTGACTAAACTAATTATTTAGAACACGAACATGAACACTCAATTCCATTGGTCACGCCCCACTGATTTGTATACAATTGAAACACCTTGTTTCAAGTGTTAATTTTATCGCTAAATTATTCCTACTTTTATTTTATTACGTTATTTATCATAATTATCTGTAAATTATAAAAAGTAGTTTTGAAACACAATTATATCAACGTAAGTGTGAACAAGGCACTGGGCCCAGATTCACAAAGATGCCTAACTGCTAAGACGTCCTAGTTTAGACAAATCTTAGTGATATAAATCATGCATATGTCATTCTGCAATGTCACAAGGATAAAATATAGTAAGATATCAAAAATGTAACTAATAATATTTTGTGAATGTGTAAATGATTTATCTTGATTAATCTGGCTAGTATTTGCCTAACTTAGGACAACTTAGAGATAGGCATCTTTGTGAATCTAGGCCCAGGTGTTATAGACGTGTCGTAAAGACAGACTCAACTGTCCCCACTTCTTCGTGTCTATCCCCGGCTTCCAGTCCCACTCAGGCTCAGCACGAGCTTCATTAATCGATGTACGTATATAGGCAATTAAGGAAAAGCAAGGAAGAGTCGAGAAAAGTCGCTTTTGCGTCATTTCCGGAAATCCAATTTTCTCCTCCTCGGCAACATGATTAGCGAGTCTGTCTCAAAGTGTAGCCTATATCGACCAGACTAGCACGTGATTGTGCTGGGCTCGTCATGATCCGCTTGTCTGAGACAACATCTTATCAGCCACCATTGCGTAGCGGGTTGGTCACTACGATCAAGCACATTTACACTCGTTTTTATATTCTTCGCACACAAATCAAAAGGTTGAGAGGGTATTTATGAGGTTTTGTGAATATCCGTATTACGAACAATTTATGTTACTAAAGATAAATAAAAAGAGAGAATAATAAACAAGATGTTCCATTATAAAAAAGCATGTAAAGGAAGACCTACACCAATGTGATATACATTTGAATATTTGTAACGAATATTTATCTACAAAGTGTAATAATAAGCTGCTTATTTGCCGGCTTACATTTCACAGGCGAGCCAACAAATAAGTATTTCAAAGTCAAAACAGCTGTAAGAAAACAAATTCTCTTTAAATATCGTAAATCGTAATAACATATATATGGGTGAAATAAAAATAATTATTCGTTACCCATCTCGGGGAAAAAACTGTGTCTGTACTTTTACAAAATCCCAAACATCTGGCAGATTTTAAGAAAGTAGGCTAATATAAAAATACACAGATTTAAAAAAGTAAAAAAAAAAAACTCTTTCACCTGCACATTTAAAATGTATTTGTTTGTATCCACTTGGAGAAATACGCGTATCTTCCCAAACTATACTTGTTCCATTTTCCTAGCTACAAGAAGATTATACAAGTACACGAAAACACTCGAAATGAAATATTTTGTAGTCTGTGAGATTGTCCTAACAAGCCTGGACTCAGAAAGGCGAAACGGAGGTGAAGCACAACGTAAAATGACACCCTCCGTGATCGCTTTTGGAAAATTTCCAAAGTACGTCTGCATCAACAGAAAAAGAAAATTAAGTGAACTCGTAGGGGACGTGCGACGGTAGAGATTTTCGCTTGCTGTTTTTGGCAGCAGAACGGTCCAAGGTTGTCGGGAAGACAAACCAATCTGCGACGGCATTTTTGGCGCGCGTCATCGGGGGATGCTAAGATCGAAAACGTCATCAAAACCAATCAAACAAATCCAAGTCGCTATTATACATTTTCGATCTTGCAAACGGATCAGCAGCAATACATCCATCTTAGTCGACAACAATACTCTGCCAAAATAAGCAACGTGATCGGCCAAAATTCTGTTGTTGCGAGCAATGAGCTGGGAGAAGAGTGACATGTCTTTCTACGCGCCTAACGTCGACAAGCAACACCTCATAGGAGACAAATAAGGCGGTACGTCCATTGCCACACTCATCTTTTACAGTTTTGTAACATAGAGAACGCTGGATATTCAAATCTAAAACATGTGAATTTTGTGAGTTATTTCACGGTGTCTGTGTATACAAAAGTTTACACTTCTGGTATTATATGTTTTAAATTATGATTTCTGATTTATTATTGTCAATATATTTTGGGGTCACAATCACTCTTACTCTTATCACGTAAAAAATAATTCTAGATGCCTATGAATTAAAAGGAGGAACCTTGTTTAAATGATTGCTCAATGTCGGTACTGGAGACACATATGGACAATGCTGGAAACCAAGACGTCAAGACTCAAACGTAAATGAAACATGTTTTCGTACTATAAAATTGAGATTATATCAGCCCACCTTTCTCAGGGTGTCCAACTTGAACATTGTTTTGATTGTTTATAGTCCTTTAGTTTAGTAAAATATGTTCAAAATGTGTAATTCTTGAATTTCTTCAGGTTTTTAAAATAATGTTCGTTGAGTTCAAAGCAACTTGCAGCAATTCATATTGCCACGTGTTTCAGGCACCACTAAAATGATTAACTACAATAATATGAACCCGCAGTTGAACCTTAACATTTTACTGAATTTAAAACACGCGAGCGAATTTCCGACTGAGCCAACCAGACTCCATTTGGCATAATTTGTCAGGCGACGAGAGCGTTGGGCTCGGCTCGTGGTACAATAATGGCTCGGCTGCGAATGCGCTTTACTCGTTCTGTTATCTGTGGCAGCTTTATAGGGCGCTTTGTGAATACCGTACGTAAATGAACATTCACCACCGTCGTTACTGCAGTTATTTTTACACTCAAAATACGATTATTCATTATACATTAAATAAACAATAGAATTGCAGTGTTTTGTTCTGGGAGATTCTTTTGTACTAAATTTACTAGATTTTTTACGCTCCATTTTGTTAATTTTTCAAATGAGATACAACATAATTGAGTAAATATTTTCGTTACAAATAACGTAATAGACATTTAAATAGTGCGAATTGTTACCCACCATTGAGCCTTCTGACTGTTGGTATATCGTCGTATAGGCCTATACACGAGGAAAGTGCATTTCGTTATTTCAATCGCCAGTTCTTATTTCGTTATTTCAATCACTGATTTATATATCCGTTCAGAAAGTAATAGAATTATTTTCGTTGGTCGTTGACTCGTTGGCATCTTTGATTCTATTACGGTAAATATCAAAACATCCACTGTCTTATTGAAAACACATTTTCTATTCAATTCAATTTTAAGTGAATTATAGATTTATGGAAAAGCTTGGAAAGTTTGCTTTACTCATCACCCGTTTCTTTACGAGGATATTTCAAAAACAGAAAAATAAAACGGCTAATTTACAATAATGTTGTGACTCGCAAAAACCGAGGACGGCCAGTAGCGGAAGAAAGAAGAAATACAAGGATGCCAAGACGCAGAAACTTGACCGCTGAGTTAATCTAGTTAAACTTCTGTTGATTCATTGTGATAATAGGTCTCATTACGCCTACTTTTACTCTGCACTTGCAGTTGCAGCCGGGTTCTTACTGACTGCGCATGCACGATGTTCTGTATACAACACTGTTTCACACCTCAAACAATCCCCGCGGTACCATTTGCCCCAATGTTACAACTTCTTCCACCACCGAGACAAATAAACGTGACTATACGAAAACATGATGAGAATAATTCCAAGATCCACATATTATTATAACAATGGCCCCTCACACAGAATACATACATGAGCCATTGTCCAGTATAAAACGTATGTACAATAAAGTACTTTATGTCACCAACCCATGCACTTCGTTGTACACATCGCGTTTTGCCAAAAATAAAAGTTTAATGTGGAAACAAAGAGGAAAAAACTTCCGAAAACACGCGTTCATTTAACTATACACACACGTTTTTCAACAGGCAGGCTAACCATTGTCTTGGCAGCGTTGTTAAAGTTCTTGTATACATACACAGATGAAGATCATTGGCCGGTCCGTCGTCAGATCTAAAAGTGTATCCTCATTGCTTAAGGCTAACCGCCTGCCGAACGGTCTGTGACAGTGCACGATGCAAGACCATGTGGTGCACGACTATAACTCGTACCGCGGTAACATACTCTGTATTATTTGGGTCGTACCAAAGATTTCGTATACAGCCATTTTTAGCTAAACTTTTTAATCGGCCGATTTACTAATCTCGGATTGGTTACCATGGTTTCAACAAACATTACATACAAAATGCATGGTAGCTTCTACCGGGCGCCACTTTCGATCTCCGATTAACAGAAAATCGCTGGATTAAAGTTTGGTGAAACTGGTCCTCAGTAATGTTGAGTTTCATAAATGAAATACGCACACAATTGATTCAATTAGAACTATTATGATAATATAATAATAATAATAATAATAATAATAATAATAATAATAATAATAATAATAATAATAATAATAATAATAATAATAATAATAATAATAATAATAATAATAATAATAATAATAATAATAATAATAATAATAATAATAATAATAATAATAATAATAATAATAAACATAGTAATAATAATAATAATAATAATAATAATAATAATAATAATAATAATAATAATATCATTGTACTAGATACGATATTACGGTGGCCATGCTTGATACTAGGACTTCGTGGCTTAATATGATCTGCTGTCTCATGGTCAGCATTCCAAAAATGATTAGCTGTCTCATGCCTTAATTTAGTCAACATGGACAACATAAAATGCATTTATGTCTACTCAATCAGAAGGTGTCGGAATATCTGATGCGGATGGTTTACAACAAACACGGGCCGCAAAACATAAGCTATCCCACCACCACTCATCATCATCTCGAATAACAAAACAAGCAAACACGAAACAAAAACAACACAAAGTATACAAAGGAGAGTGCATGTTACTGTAAACCAAATTTCGGCCGAAATAAACGGTTGGTGAGGCCAGCCAGCATGATGAACGGTGACTATAGCGAGTCGATCGTGTTCAATCCTGTGAAAGAGAATTTCGTGCCGAAACTTGTCGTTAGTTGCATGAAAATTATACTATTTTCCGAATTACTGTTATGGTTTGCAAACGCAGAATTATCAAATTGATCATGTCATGTTTCCCAATGAGTTTTATAAACTACGAGACAAAATTTGATAAATGTTCGGAAACATGACCAGAGTGAAATAAATGACATTTCCTGTATAGTATGCTCAAAGATAACTAACCTACCCTTAGTGTGTAATCTTTGGTATGCTGTATTTTATATAGCCGAAGATAGTTACTTATTTCCGTACTAACGCCAACTGACTAACATTGTTTTAATCATGCAATTTTCGTGAACGAATAATACGCCATGTATGCATGCTACTATGAGTGATGAGTATGAGTGCTACTTCGAGAAACCATTTTACAGTATTGAATTATAATTACATTTGGAATATTCTCGATAACATAACATTACATTTTTAATACAACCGTGGCAGCAGATTTTGATGATCTTACATGTTTGTATACAAAACTAAATGATGATGATGATGAAGATGATTATTTATACCGATATTTGGGCTTTAATTAATTATGCTAATCAAGACGATGAGTGGGTGATGTATGAAGATGAAAAAAAAAAAAAAAACACAATCAATGGCTGTATGCCAGGATTCGAACCTTGAACGTAAAAACCGTGGTTTACGGCCGATTAGAGAAGCGGCACGTCCCACTACACCGGTTAAAATACAACAATAAGTACTAAAAGTGGACGTGAGGGGTCAACATTTCCTGCATATATATATATCACACCCCCACCGCATAATATCAACAAAATGTATAACACAACTTGAGCAACACAGGAGATTCAGCAAGGCAAGGAAGAATATCGTTATAACATGGCTCACAGCCCATAAATAGCTGCGGCGCGCTAACGTTGAACGAACTTTACTAATCCAAGCGTGCGCTCAACTCAATGTGACGGAACTGACTAATTTCGAGTGAACACGAGCGTGCCCGTGCAGGTACGCAAGTGTAATGAATATGGATTGCTCGACATTTCAGCTTTGTCATCTGAAACGGAAGACCTGTCTGTCTGTCTCGTCAACTTCCTTGTGTGTTGTGTTACGTTTCCTCCGACGCAACGAACGCCGCCCGCCATGGTTGCATGCGCTCACAGTCGCACATGCTTTGGCACGGGTTGATCGGTCAATTAGACCAACGAAAATGAAAATTGATTGATCGAATGATTATTTGGTGTTTAGTGACGTAAACGACAGCTTAGGTCATATGACGTCTTCCGAATCATATCGTCATAATGGGAGTTGAGCAATGGAGGGCAGGGACAAGTGGGGGTCACCTCTTATGACTGGCAGAGTCAACCTGGGCATATTCTATCCCGGGCTAAGACGGGTCATGAAAATTGAAAACAAGATTGTCAGCGTCACAACAATGATCGTATGAGAGAAGTGAGGTGGAAAGTGGATTCGAACCATGAAGCGGCAAGGCTTTGTGTGTATACATTGTACGGTTATCTTGTGATAGTGCAGCTTCGGTACCGACAAACCGACGATCTTGTAAAGTGTATGTATGTATGTATGTATGTATGTATGTATGTATGTATGCATGTATGTATGTATGTATGTATGTATGTATGTATGTATGTATGTATGTATGTATGTATGTATGTATGTATGTATGTATGTATGTATGTATGTATGTATGTATGTATGTCTGTATGAATGTATGTATGTATGTATGTCTGTATGAATGTATGTATGTATGTATATATGTATGTATGTATTTAGGGCTTTACAAAATAGCTCATGGCTCATTGTTGACATGGCTTATATCCATTATACCGACGATCTAAGCCGTATTGTAATCGGGATAGATATATGATATACCATTACGACGTTACGATTTTGTTGTGACCATCGCCATAAGTTCTAAGTAAATTAGCTCATTCACGATTATCGGATTACGATTACAATTACGATACCGACACCGTCAATTGTGGTTGAGCCTTTACGTAAGTACAATAGGTGAAATAAGTATTTAGTTGTATCAAAATATATTGTATTTGTACGTATGTATTGCTAACAATTGGGTGGGTATTGTTCGGCAAGATATCTGTATATCTTTCGATTCTCGAGCTACTTCCGGCATATACGGTCAGTCTGATCCTGCCTTCTCTGACTATGGATACTTGTCATACTTGTCTTCACTGGAGCATCAATAGACTTCAGCTAGCTTATGCACAACAAACAAGACATGATATAAAGATTATTGAAACCACGAGTGTATATTTAATCTTGAGAAAAGGTGCGAATGTACATGTGCTATCTGTTTATAATGTCAGTAGGTCTATATACAGAGTAAATGTAAAGAAAGTTTGCACGTAAGTTTCCTGAAAAGACTAATTTTAAACGTTTCTCAAATTATATATAGTCTTAAAGCTGACACGTAGTTCTATACATAGCAGACAACATACCAGACATATAATAATCAGTCAGTCATCGTTAATCGTGTATATAAGACTGAGTGAACATCGCAGACTGGAATCCCATCCCATGTAGGTATATAACACGCGATCATCACGTCACAAACAACAGCAACATTTATCAGTGTGGAAGATACTTGCTGTGGTCTAAATATACAAGTGAGACAACTCAGTCAACAGGTAGATAGATTGTCATCTGGGATCTTGTCAAGATAGCAACTGTTATGTGTTTTACAGATCTCTCTCTCATTAGTATAGTTACCTCACAGCCAGACACTATAACCACAAATGCTGCATTTATAATTGAAACAGTTTGAGAAAGGCGCAAAGTTCATAAAAAAAAATGTTATAATTTGTTACCTACGAATCTCGCCATGCAAATTTATAATATAAAACATTTTTCATTTGAAATATCGATCTTTGATTGTTTATCGCTCACTCGTCGATGGTGTTCGAAGCCTACAGGGTTGGTTTAGTCACTTTAAATTTAAGTCCCCCACTGCAAATCAGTTTAATTACTGAGTGGGTAGACTCTAAATGTGAATTTATTTATTTATTTTTCTTTTTTGAAAATTGTCACGAGTTAAAACATTTTTTCTTTTCTTTTTTGAAAATTGTCACAAGTCCTAAAGAGCTGTGTGGAGGCCGAGGACGGTATTGTAAACTTGTTTCCACGGTACAAGTACAAGTGAAAAACATACAGGGTTTTCATTCAAGTCTTTCAAGCATGACATTTGCTTCAAAGTGATCTATTTCATGCATTTGTGACGCTACCCAAAAAAGGACGAACACTCGTTTAATTACATTTCCCTTTCAGAGGTGGGCCAATGTTCGGGGTACCGAGGAACGAAGTGTACTGATATAACTCATTGAACCCATGCAATCAACTGGGCGTGAAATGAAACGAAATCACCGCCCAATGGGTGTGAGATTCAACTAATGGGCCAATAATGAACGCGCTCGTACCACTCAGTGTAAACCCAAAACGCGGACATTTACATAAAAGTTATAATTACAAATCGGCATTGGGCGAGCTGAACTGATCAGAATATCAATTCATATCTACATTTCGTTAAATACATATAGATAATTAGAAAATCGATGGACTGTATAACTTGATCAAACGTTTTCCATATTGGCAAATTGTCTCTTTGCTTCATGGTACGCGATGGTACTTTTCGAGACATATCGAGCGCGTTGCTTATGTTCCGGAATATAGTTCAACCAAACTGTGAATCCGGGCATAATATAACAGCGTTTCAAACATGTGTCTGCAACATGGCGTACTGATAGTAAACACAATATTACGTTATTTGAGTAAAAACCTGAAACTGAAAAGAAAAAAAAAGTGTACGCAAAGCCTTGGCCTGTCACGCAGAAATGTTAATAAACTGTGATGTATAACACGTTTTCAGGACACCAAACGTTTAGTGTCAGGTGGTTGGTCTTTGCCGCAGACCCCTTCTACGGTAGGGAGGCTCCAAAGTTCACCATGTGATAGACTTTCATGGAAATAATGTCTCCCGCCCCCCCCCCCCCCCTTCCCCCACTTTTTCATCCATAATTTTCTCACTGCAACAAATACGTAATCTCAGTTCTCAGTTAGAATTGGATTTCTTAATTTCTTATTTCCACATTTCACAAAGCTCCGTTCAATTGCACTGCAAATATTATGTTTACGCGTTTTAGGAACTCCTGGAGGAAGAAATGAATTAGTAGGCCTGGCATCTAAAATCGAAAGGGTTCGCCATCCCTATAAAGACGATCAAGAATATCAGCTTTAGCTTTACAATAAAGTGCTTTTGTTGAAGTGTAGCTTTAATGCAGGATCAATTTACGTAGTGTAAGCAACATTTCAACAAGTTTGTAAAGAGCACTTACTGGAAAGACGTCAGAACTTGCGCAATACCTGGGTGAAGAGAAGCCAGGAGGCTGTAAGCGTGGATCATAATAATTGATCGTAACAGAAATTTAACAGCTGCCAGTTAGTTTTCTCAGCCAAGAAAGCAGTTGGCAATTCGAACTAGACATAAAGATTGCAGGCAAACACCAGATTGCGCCAATCCGTACGATAAATATACATCACTTCTTACGTCACTGGGCCAATACTATAGTGGTTGTGGATTGTCACTTCCGCGACGGTGTAGCCACTTCATTTCATTCCATTATACCTCCGACGAGACGTTCTGGACGTCGACTGGACGACGAAGAGGTTGACCGACTCATGGAGACATTGATGGATGAAGAGCTTCGACCCTCGGACGCTTGGATGAGTCGGGACTAAGAATAGATCGTCACTTTGCAATCCCCCCACCCCCCTTGTTTTCTTGCGTCTTTTCAACGACGTCGTCTATCAGCTCGATCAACCGCTTTTCTCTACATATTTCGAGAAAACCTCACGTGAATGATGAGCTGGAAAGAACCGTGCGTAAATAAATACGCTATATAGGGATTGGAGCTGAAGTGGAAAAGTGCTTCAAAAAGGAAGATGAGGTTTGAGGAACAACCATATAAATGGAAATCTACACAAAGAAAAGAGAGAATGTACGATATAAGGGGGTAATCTCGTCGCTAGCTCAGCTATTGTTGGGATGAGATGAAAATGATATAGTGGTTAGGGGACACCCACGCTCAAGTAAGTCTGCTAAACAAAAGGTGATGGGTTGTTTAGAAATAAAAAATATAGCGAGCAGAAAGGGTATTGGCCACGACTCTACGAGCCATTAGCCAGAAACAAAAACTGTGTAGACATGACCCAACTTTTGACATCAAAGTTTAATAATATGTCGTTAATTTAACATGACAACGCAAACTATCTCTGTCTACCAAGAGTCAAGACCAAATGTCTGCTAACGAAGTGTTTGTTTCCTTCAGTTTCTCGCTCGAGGGATGCACGAGCGAGCCAATAAGCAACTTGCTTCAGTCGGCAATAAGAAGAGCACTACATTGAAACTGAAAATGTATAGAGTTCAACACAATATTATCTGCTGTACCTCGGACGTGAACAATAAGTTCAGCACCATCAGACTAGTGCTCATGCAGGGAGTAGAGAGCAATGCGTTGGTACGTCAATTTGGCCATATTCTTATGTTACCAAAAACCAGATATTTTATGACGATTCAAAAGGGAATATACTGAAAAGAAAGTGAAGGTTACCATACTCTTGTGGCAGACAACGGCGTACCGCAAAACATCTCCTGGATGTGGGACACTTTATCATCTGAATAGTACATCACCCCAACACTTTTGCATGACAAACTTGATTTGCACAAGCCAAAATTGTGGCTTGATTGATTTTAGACGTTGCTTGACCTCTTGACAAATTGGACACACAATTGTTGGTGAACGTCACTGTTGAAAGAAATGTACCAGTCTCTTTGACAACTTTATTTGCTTTCCCTCGTATTTACTAGCCTTTCTCAAAGATGTTAGAACCTCAGTTTTTACAAAACGGTTGATGAAAAATCGCCCTGGTTTTTTCACGAGTAAAAAAACATCAATAGTAAGTTTTGCACGTGCAAACTAAACTGACCTGTAAAAGTGCGCGTGGGTGACGATTGCGGCGTCGCGGGGGGGGTTGTAGGTGTGACCTGGCAGCGTCGTCCAGTGGGCTGTTGGCACCGGTTGGCACACTTGGCACTTGACGCGGCGGCTGTCGTCGCGACGCAACCGCCGCACCGTAACACGTGTATACTTACATCTTTTACGCGTCGCAACTCGCGATTATGACTGAATAACACGTCTAATTTATCGTATGATAGCATGTCATAGTTTGTTAAATTAATAAAAAGAAAATGTCACCACGCTATACTCTCACTCGGCCAAAACAGGTGAAGAACGCCAATTGTAAACGAACCGCGCTCGAAAGAAGCAGTGCCTTTTTATCCCATAAAAACGTCGCATATAGATCGTCTTGCTCCCATTCATTTCTTGGCAGCTGGGCTCAAAACGGTTTGCATCGTTTACTGAACATTTCTTGTTTCAACCGTGATGTTCTGTGTATTTTGAGTGGATTACAGACTTACGACGAATTATTTTAGTACATGCAGTCTGCAGTATACGAGCATTGTACAGGAAATACAATAAAGAGCGTGCGCAAGTTTGGGACGGTGCCCAGACCACAGTGCTGGACATTTTTTTTACACATATTTGCAATAGTCCTTTCTTCCATGATAATCGTCCTAAACGTTAATTTATGAAATCAATGTTTCATTGCACTGCCGTCGTAGACCTCTGTGTATATATATTGATAACACATACACTGATATCAAGCAAGGCTATAAATGTGACACGACACTGCCGAGAATCGTACTATAAAAACCTACAACTAGTACACTGTCAGTATAAGCTGCAGCACACGGTACTAATTGAATTCGGTAAGTTGCGGGTTCGATCGCAACACTGAAAGAGTTTGCCAGAGTTCCTGAGTTATTCAGCCAATGCTGGGCCCTTCTTTGTCTAATATTTCTTCCCAACTTTCCACCCGGTTACTTGCCTGCAGAGAGGCATATTAGATATACGCGTGTGTGCAACCTTCAGCAGCTATTCCAATTCTTTTACGAAACAGTCAACTTTATTTTCTTATTATCGGAAGACCGAGCAGTGATCGATGGGTTGTGGTGGTCCCAAGTCGGTGAGGTTCGACGGCGAAGTCTTCTCAAAGTTTGGTTTCTGGGAACTTGTTTCAAATACTAAAATATCCTACATTTCCCCGGTGGTTGTAACTTGGCTTGAGAATTATGGGTAGAAATCTCCCAACCCTCAGTACAGATTTTAAAATCTTCACAAGATTTTGCAGCATGTATTTATACATGATAATTAAAGCATCATCTGCATAAGTGTATAATCGCAAATTGAAAATTGTTGGCAATGTCGTCAATGTATATTACAAATAATAGTCGACCAACTTTAGATCCATACGTGGCATCCCAATGTAGATCTCCTCAGTTTCTGAGTTAGGTTTGATCCGTTTAGCATCAGATACCTACAATATATTTCCAATGTTTGTAATAATATATCTCTGTCTATTTTTTTTTTCAAAAACTTTGCTTACACCTCAAAAACAGCACCGTGCAACAGTTACTGTACTCCCCATCTTTCCTCTTAAAATTTTTAACACCAATTGAATAGCAGTTTCGCAGCTATTATGACGGAACTCATATTAGTCAGTAGCAAATTTGTATTGTTTCAAAGGAGTCATCAATCAATTGTTCCTCAACAACCGTTTCTGATATATTTGTAATTACCGTTAATATGTCTATGGGTCTCTCCAAATATATTCATAAAAGTAAAACACTTCTCCATGGAAGCACGCCCGTATAATTCCGTATGACTTCGGCGCAGGAAGCGAAGGCTCTTTCCAGGGCGAGCCCCCTGCACTATTTTTTGTTTGTTTGGGGGGGGGGGGCATCGCTGCAACCATTGTTTCAACTGTCTGCTCCAAGCCACCACCTACATCATTGTGCGTTCTCATTATCCACCATACCACGGCCATGCACTGCTGAAGCTCAATAATTGTTCTCAATATAGACCCTTGGCACTGGCAGTATCTTCCCACCCTCTCGCGCCACAGTACTATGAATCAACTAAACAACTCGAAGTAAAAAAGTAAATACTCATGATATCTGGAGAGCGTTTCGGCGTATGTAGCACAGTAGGATAAATTTAGCAATGGCCGTCTCCTAAATGAATATAGTAGTTAATAATATTCAAAGTAATTTTCATGTAAATGTATGCATTGTATTGTCTCAAGTCAGTACAGTAGAAACTGGACAATGGATACAAACCGAGTCAGTCTAGACACAAAAATATGCTTTTGTTTGATTATAGACCTACTTTAGATTGTTAACCTAATTATTTTTAATTAAAACGATTGTAGTTTGCATCAATGAAATACATTAACATAACAAATGTAACGTGTCACAAACTGAAAACCATTTTTTGCCCCGTTTTAGAGTATTTAGCCATTAGGAATGCAGAGACCGTTTGCCATTCTTTCAAAACCATACACACGCCCCATATGTATACTTAGCTCCCAGAAACCATCAACCTTTCCAGACAATTTTAACAATTTAATGACATCAAACCAATCCCAATTAGAACATTCCACACTATACCCAGTTATAAGAGACCCTTATTCAACTGATTACATTCTAGAACATTCACTTCTTGCGACCATATCAATTATAACGTGTTAAATCAGCACCAAGATCGCCTTGATTACCCTCGTTAGATCAACAGGACACTCAGTCTACAAAGGGATCTAAATTAACATCTGGCTCATTACATTGTTGAGCAAACAGTACACAAATAACAATTATTCAGGTTTTGTTCTGGCGCTTGGACGTGCTCCAACATAATCCATTACGGCGTAGTAAACAGTACCTTAGTTTGTAATTTACAAACAAATCGTCTCAAAATTCAAGTTCATCTACTATAGTTTGTCTAACACATCCGTGGTTTATAGGACTACGCAGCCAACTTCGTTGACGAACGAGATGACTCGACTTTAGTCATCGTCCTTGAAGTATCTGGCAAAACGTATAAACGTTTGATTGTTAGACACAAATAGGGCTGAATGGTGCGGCACCTAGTGTTCACTAAATACGAGATAAAACGGCCTTGCTCTCATGTCTCTTTGCGTTTGTTTTACTAAAGAGTTCACAGCAGGTTGACTTCCTTAATTGTTCCTTGAAGTTTCCTAATCTGTTGTTGGTTGGCGATTCAACTGAACGTCTATATCCTCTGTTAGCCAGTAAGAGTATGTCTACAGGTTAACATTTTTAACAATGTACCTATGCCGTCTGCACAGTCAAGTGTATGCATAATAAAGCAATTCCATAGCAACGAATCCTGTAAACTTGACACTTGACTGTGCAATGGGCATATGGCCCTAAAAGGTGCGTGTATGAGGTGGAGAATGACTTGATGTGGATATAGATAAAGTTTCCAGAAACCGCCACTGAGGGATTCCCCACATTAAGCTGTGGAAAGTGGGGGGAGGGGGGGGGGTACATAATGGATGAAACTCGGGGAAAACTTTCTCAAAATTTCTTAGTTTAAATAAATTCGTATAGTAGACCGCCGCATCGTTTTATAACCTGGACCAAGAACACGATACAAATCTCGTGCAGTTGCAGCCTTTCAATCGCCAAAGATTTGCTACCCATCTTGCACGGATCAATGCACGAAGAGACCATCCGATTCCTGAAAGTATGTTGGAATGATGTCTTCTGTTTACACTGCTGTGGTATAAAAGGAGATTGATAGTTGGTCTTGGATGGAACGCTTTGAAGTCACGGGAAATAAATCGCAATGTGATCGGCTAGCTTATGGAACAAAGGAACATAATATTTGCTCAAAAATAGCAGTTGGGCCCCTTTCTTGTCGACAGAAGCAGCCTACATGCCAGAATATACCAAAGGAGTGCATTTATAATCAATATCGCCAGTGGCGTATCCAGGATTTTGGAAGGGGGGGGGGGGGGGGGGGGGGGGTCAACTCGTATTATAGAGAGTGGAACACAAAATTAAAGGGGGTTTTTCTCGTCAAGGTCATTTTGGTGCGATTCTATGCGTTTTACAGCGGCCAACTGAAAGCTTCAAAAGGAACCTCAATAATTTTCATATTTTCCGTAATTGTATTTTTAACAATAACTATTGTCTTTGGTATTTAATACAAAAATACAGTATTTATATTTCCATTTTTTTCAATCCAATTTCCATTTTTCCTTTGCGAAAGGAGGGGGTCCCCCCCCCCTGGATACGCCACTGAATAT
The DNA here is from genome assembly GCA_945910005.1 of Isoperla grammatica. Classification (NCBI taxonomy): domain Eukaryota; kingdom Metazoa; phylum Arthropoda; class Insecta; order Plecoptera; family Perlodidae; genus Isoperla; species Isoperla grammatica. The sequence goes on from OX246737.1 coordinate 12,787,930, forward strand.
CGCCCTTCACCATATAACTCGCAACAAAACTAGAACACAATCAAAATAAATATAACCCATGCAGTAATAATGTAATAATAATGGCAACGAAGATGACCATGATGATAATCTGTACCTTGATGTATTTACTATATGATTATCAATAATACTCGTGCCAACGTATAGTGTCAAACCGTTCTCAGATCCTTATCTACCGCCCCTTTCATGCACGCTGTTTCTACGAAAATAAAAAGATTCCTGGCATTCTTTCGCACATATCCGTCAAGGTAGCTTCACAAGCTCCGCTGGCTGTGTGTGTGTGTGTGGGGGCGAGCATTAATTTGCCGAATTCCTTAATTTTGAAATTTTTAGGTAACCAACCGAAGGTGGTAAACTATCCCGAATTGACATGTTTTTATTAGAAATCGCATGACTATACTTTGTGGCATTGGCCATTGATATTCCTTCAACCCCCCCCCCCCCCCTAGAGAGACAGAGAGAGATACTAGAGAGAGGGGATATAATATTATTTGTGTATGCCTCGTAACGAGATATATAGATGTCATCACCTTGCCTCGTATCAGCTATTGTATAGCCTAGGCTAGGCGTTGTCGCTGCGAGCTATCTGGCCGTCACGTACACCTCAGTGAATAACACGGGAGAGATGTAAAAAAGGGGAGCAAGAAGAGTATTTCCTTCCTCACATTGAAATCTAGGGAGTAGCATTATTATGTCAAAGGTTCGATATATTATATTCGCACTGCAATTCCACGTAAATACTCCAGCATTAATTTCAGCAATGAAAGGAAACGAAAATGCATTGGGCTATTTAGGGAGATACGAATTCATTGTGCAGTGACGTCATCATTAATCACCTTTCACCATCAGATTGCGCACCGTGATTGTGTTGAGGCAGTGATGTATTTAGGTCGACATAATGAAGGGTGGGGGGGGGGGGGGGGACGGGGGGGGGGGAGATCACGTGACAGCTGTATAAAAGACGGAGACGAATTTAAGCCATTTGTTCACGAAAAAAGTTTAGTTTTAGCCGTCTTTTTGGGATTGA
>OX246737.1:12789174-13109383 GCA_945910005.1 Isoperla grammatica
TTATTGTTTTTTTCATTTGTTTATGGGAATACGTGAGTACGGGGTGCAAGGGGTTGTTTAGGATATAGTCAGACAACAAATTTGAACAACAAATTGTTGCTATGGTATGTTTTATTTTTTTGGGGTCTGGCTGGCTATATCCCTTTATTTAAATACTAGGAAAAACGCTCTGTTTTGACGCGTTGATAAGCGAGCGCGGTCAATATCTACCGAACTTTCTGCGCGAAAAGTTTTTCAATGCTAATACGAACAAACAATTAACAACAATTCAAGAATGCCGCATTGCAAAAATTGTTCTTATTTCCATGGCTATTATACTTTCCGACATTGTTGTATGCAGTGCAATGTGCGTTGCTAAGAATTTTCGTGGGTCATGTTTTCAACACGGTCCGCCACCGTTACTAACAGTTATTGACACCAATAGAAATGTAATTTCTGCCTCTTATATGTATCGGATCACGTTTACATTAGTATATTCGTAAACGGTCAAAAATTTACTATCAGATAGCCACCCTCACATTTTGCCGTAAATGTGGTTTCAAAAAATATATTTTTCGAGTAACTTTTGTGTAACTTTGCCAATATTTATCCAGATCGCCATTACATTAACATATTCGTGACCGGAAAAATCTGTAGAAAAATCTGGCTATCTCACATTTTTGCCGCCATTTTGTTTCAGAAAAATATTTTGCAGTAACTATGGTGTAACTTTGTAACTTTTCGAACGATTTTGCCTCAAAACTATTACACCTTCAATCCACATCGAGGCTTGTGGATGGTTCAAATTTCAAGTTGATCGGACTTTACCGCTATCGACGGACATAAAAAAAAACAAAAAACAAACAAAAACAAACAAAAAAACAGAACGAAGTGCCATAAGAGTCAAGTGGAAACGCTCGCTTCGCTCGCTTAACTAGGAAAACGCTCTGTTTGACGCGTTGATAAGCGAGCGCGTCAATATCTACGAACTTTCTGACGAAGAGATTTCAATGCTAATACAAACAACAATTAACAACAATTCAAGAATGCGCATTGCAAAAATGTTTCTAATTTCCATAGCTATTATACTTCCCGACATTGTTGGATGCAGTGCAATGTGCGTTGCTAAGAATTTTCGTGGTCATGTTTTCAACACGGTCCGCCACCGTTACTAACACTTATTGACAGCAATAGAAATGTAATGTTTGCCTCTAATACGTATTGGATCGCGTTTACATTAGTATTATTCGTGACCGGACAAAACTTTACTATAAGATAGCCACCTCACATTTTGCCGTACTACTGCGTTTTAGAAAAATATTTTCGAGTAACTTTCGCTGTAACTTTGCCAATATTTATCAGATCGCCATTACATTAACATATTCGTGACCGGAAAAAACTGTAGAAAAATCTGGCTATCTCACATTTTGCCGCCATTTTGTTTCAGAAAAATATTTTGCAGTAACTATGGTGTAACTTTGTAACTTTTCGAACGATTTTGCCTCAAAACTATACACCTTCAATCCACATCTAGGCTTGTGGATGGTCCAAATTTCAAGTTGATCGGACTTTCCGTTCGACCGCTATCGACGGACATAAAAACAAAAAAACAAAAAAAAACAAAAAAAAACAACAAACAAACAAACAAAAAAACAGAACGAAAGTGCCATAAGAGTCAAGTGGAAACGCTCGCTTCGCTCGCTTAACAACAATTAACAACAATTCAAGAATGCGCATTGCAAAAATTGTTCTTATTTCCATGGCTATTATACTTTCCGACATTGTTGTATGCAGTGCAATGTGCGTTGCTAAGAATTTTTCGTGGTCATGTTTTCAACACGGTCCGCCACCGTTACTTACACTTATTGACAGCAATAGAAATGTAATTTCTGCCTCTAATACGTATTGGATCGCGTTTACATTAGAATATTCGTGACAAGACAAAAATTTACTATAAGATAGCCACCTCACATTTTGCCGTTACTGCGTTTTAGAAAATATTTTCGAGTAACTTTCGTGTAACTTTGCCAATATTTATCAAATCGCCATTACATTTAACATATTCGTGACCGGAAAAATCTGTAAAAAAATCTGGCTATCTCACATTTTGCCGCCATTTTGTTTCAGAAAAATATTTTGCAGTAACTATGGTTTAACTTTTCGAACGATTTTGCCTCAAAACTATTACACCTTCAATCCACATCGAGGCTTGTGGATGGTCCCAAATTTCAAGTTGATCGGACTTTCCGTTCGACCGCTATCGACGGACCATAAAAAAAAAAAAAAAAAACAAACAAACAAACAAACAAACAAACAAACAAAAAACAGAACGAAGTGCCATAAGAGTCAAGTGGAAACGCTCGCTTCGCTCGCTTTATAATTTAATACATTATTTGATGCAAACAATACTTCTATGTTTTGCAATCATCACTACTGCTACACGACATGTGGACGCATTTCTTAAAATAAAATCAACAAAGAGGAAAATGAATTACTTCGAATCCAAATAATTACGATTACGACACTCAGATTAATTGATGCTAACCCTGCAGTAGAAATTGGTAATATTTTCTGTCTCTCGAAGCAATATGGCCCTGCTGAAACTGTGCCATGTTGTGACTCACACGACATGCGTATTAATGATTACATATCGTTACTACATCACACCTAGACCGTATAAGTAGATGTGTTCTCTGATCGGGTTGTATATGTATCCCTTGCGAAACGGGCCTAAAGGGTTATTTTCTTCAGCAGATACATACGGTTGTGATATCACACGTTGAATGCCTACCTTCCCGGAGGCAAATGTTCATTCGCTCTGCATGTTAATTTATCTGTAATGACCTCCCCACTGCCAAGAAGCATGTAGGTTGCCGTACGCCTTATATAGAAATTAATTTTAATTCGATAAACTAGGAAAACGCTCTGTTTGACGCGTTGATAAGCGAGCGCGTCAATATCTACGAACTTTCTGGCGAAAAGTTTTCAATGCTAATACGAACAACAATTAACAACAATTCAAGAATGCGCATTGCAAAAAATGTTCTTATTTCCATGGCTATTATACTTTCCGACATTGTTGTATGCAGTGCAATGTGCGTTGCTAAGAATTTTCGTGGTCATGTTTTCAACACGGTCCGCCACCGTTACTAACACTTATTGACAGCAATAGAAATGTAATTTCTGCCTCTAATACCTATCGGATCGCGTTTACATTAGTATATTCGTGACCGGACAAAACTTTACTATAAGATAGCCACCTCACATTTTGCCGTTACTCGCGTTTTAGAAAAATATTTTCGAGTAACTTTCGTGTAACTTTGCCAATACTTATCAGATCGCCATTACATTAACATATTCGTGACCGGAAAAATCTGTAGAAAAATCTGGCTATCTCACATTTTGCCGCCATTTTGTTTCAGAAAAATATTTTGCAGTAACTATGGTGTAACTTTGTAACTTTTCGAACGATTTTGCCTCAAAACTATACACCTTCAATCCACATCGAGGCTTGTGGATGGTCCAAATTTCAAGTTGATCGGACTTTCCGTTCGACCGCTATCGACGGACATAAAAACAAAAAAAAAAAAAAAAAAAAAACAAACAAACAAAAAAAAAAACAGAATGAAGTGCCATAAGAGTCAAGTGGAAACGCTCGCTTCGCTCGCTTAATAATATCAACTATAAATAGAAATCGCATTTGCGTTTATACTGCACCGATCTGCAAACTTTTACAAGCCTTGTTATTAGAGGTCACTTCACGTCGATTTAAAGACGTGCACAGGGAGGAGCGAAGGACCACACCCCCCCCCCCCCCCCACTTTAACGTCCCTTTTTTTACACTCTATTCAAGTCCAGGGGTCACGAAGACTTTTGGAAAGCGCTCTAAAGTCCAGGAATTTAGGCACAAGTTTCAGAAGTCCTGGATTGTATTGACGTGGTATGAGTTATATGAAGATAGGGAGGGCTACTCTTTGACAACGGGTAGCTGACCGGTCTTATTGTTTATCGTTATATACCAACATCTGTCAATTCGTTCGAGTGTATTGGAGGTTTTTTGGAAGATCTTTGTGGGAATCCCTGATGTCTCCTTCTTTAGGGCTCTCATTCCAGTACGTCGTCAGGCAGGCACAAGATGTAACCGGTTGCAGCTTGCGTCCGGCGACGCAATAGGGGTCGCAACTTTACAATCGCCTAAAACTGTTCTGGAATAAGGACCCAGGGCCCGGATTCACAAAAGGTCCTAAGTCTTTTTTTGGTCTTATCTCTAAGACCGGCCTAACTTTGAACCTCTTATAAAACCAGGAAAATATCTTAGAACAGATTTTAAAACATATTATTGGAATGCTCATAAGGTCCTTGTTCTCACCAGGAGTTAGTAACTTTTCATGTAACCTGGGTCTGGTTTTACAAGATATTCAAAGTTAGGCCGGTCTTAGAGATAAGACAAAAATAAGACTTAGGAGTAGGACCTCTTGTGAATCCAAGGCCAGGTGACTTGACTAAGTACTATGTATTTATATTAGGGTAGTTTAATTGTTTGTAACGAATATATTTGAGGGCTGATGGCAGGACTCAATCCCAGCACTCATTCATCCATTGAGGATTATCGGTGGCCGCAATCGAACCGGCAACCTGCCGAATGAATAGTATCGCGAGTGACGTGTTAGACTGCGATTTAGATGAGGGTATTTGCTGTCCGGGCAACATCGCCAGTGTGGCTAACGTCAGACTCAGGCCCCACCACGACACAAGACCAGGAAACGATATCCGTGTGACAGATTGGTCGACGTTTTATCTTGGAGATATAAAAAGCCATCCGGGAGAGATGATCTGTTCCGGCAGAGGAAGTGGTGGCTGGCTTTCTCGGTTCAAAGCTTATGTACGCAATACGCTTGCTTCTCGTCTCATTACACGTACTCTTTGCTGGCAAACATTGGCTTGGCTGCATTCAGTGCGTGAATTGGGAAAACCCACTTTTCATACAAATAAATTTTAGAGCTATGTGCTCAGCCAGACAAGGAAGATACTACACATCTACACGTTTTCAAACTTTACTGGAAAACTACCCTATTTATAAATGACAGAAGGTAGTTATAGTGGCAGGTCTTAAATTGAAATTATTATTATACATTGTATATGGAGTTATAGAAATTGTAATGAAAGTCCGGCTCTAAATATTGGTGCTTACCGCTAAGCTACCGCTATCGGTGGTGTATCGAACGATAATTGTTTATAAATATACGAAATCCACTGCTGGAAAACAAGAGAAAATCGCCCACATTTATGTTATCATTCAAGCAAATTCAGTGCAAAATTACAATAGTATCCTTCTCCCAAGATACGACGACGTTGTGTTGAAATAAATCTCGTACACAACTGTGCAGAAATGTTATATTCTCAGCGCCTGGAGTTCTCGTGTTGTATAACTCCCCTTCAATCCCAACCTACGAGCAAAGTAATCTTTGCTACGAGTCTGCCTGGCCTGGGGCTTCGAGCTTTCAACCTGGCTGGATTAGGCCCACCCCTCGCCTGACCATCGATACGTCTGAGACCCAACTTTCTGCTCTGGACTTTTCCCCTCTCTTTCAACTTGTCGAGGTATTCAGTCAGAGCCAACCTAAAGCACTGATAAGCTTCTGTCTCCTGCATTGTGTGTGTTCTAGGTGAGCTCATTACTGGGGCTAGTACATAGATATAGCTCTGTCTGTCGCTTCCGACATTTACTGCTGCTCCAATAATAATAATGCATAATAACAGTTTTATACTTTTATGCTGCCATACAATTTTCTGGCATTACATCTTTTCAACTTGGACTAACAATGAATACTGATCCAGATTACAATACAATAACGCGTTGGTACATTAATACAGTGTTACGTATCGTGCCTTTTAATATTCAACACACGATTCAGCTAGCCAGAACAATCAAGTAGCATAATATATAATCCCGTATTATAGGTAAAATGTATCCAATTGTGAATCTTCGCGCCAATGTATACCGATGCGTTCCAGAATTCATCTCGGATTACGTGCCGTGACTCCAGGACATAAAAGGGATATTAGGTTATGGGATTTGATTTGCTTCGTAAATGGGGGGAATATTCAATAGAATTCAATTCTTAATTAAAGATTGATTTTGGAACATGTAAGAAACAATCCAGTATGAATATTAGAATACTTGGATTACTGTTGGCTGAGTGAGATTAGTAATCCGATTAATTCTGGAACACAGCTTACCACTATTATCTAATCCTAAGCCGTACACCAACCTAACAAAACAAAACAAACCCTACGTAACTTAACCCAAGGAGCAACCTAATGAGAAATATTCAGTGTTACAAGGTTAGCACACGATGCATCGAGATAGTAATGACAGCGCTTATCACTTGTACTGTAAACATTTGGCGAGGGGGGTGGGGGGGGGGGGGGGGGGGGGAGAGCGAAATTGGGAATCTGAGGGAGCTTTACATGATGATGATTCATCACAATTACACTTTTCGACTTATTGTTTGGTATCAATGTCGATCGAGACGATTGTGTTCGACTTCGACTACAACCATTTAGTGCACGGAACTTGTAGGCCGTACAACGTTTATTTCAAACACCTCGCATTTCTTGAGTTTCTCCATTCAACACCTTTCTTACGTATTTCTAAAGATCACTCTGGGCTGTTTATTGTATCGACTTTTCATAAATATGTCGTGCAATTCGCGTTCACACACTGTCTGGTTCCCGAACTCTTGTACACGATAATTTATAAATTCCTATACAAGTAAAATGTCACGACTTTACCCCTGTGTATACTCGAATCGTGAATGAGACGCCTCCCGAGTCCAGAGGGTACAAATGCAAACAAACATTCCTCACTTTCTATCAGTTAACATAGCTATTATTCCAATCCGCTCAGTCAGTCCAAGTTGCCACAGTTGGTCCTCGTATGTATAACCTTAACTCCGACATTGTCACATTACATTACAACTGTTTTTCTTTTTTACACTCTCCGTGTCATAGTAGGCCACAAACTTTAATTATCGTACAAATAAATACCCACATTTGCACTTATCATATCGTTATTAAATACGGTGTACGCACCCGGTGGATGTATAACATAACACTTAAAAAGCACCTCTGTAGTAACAAAGCTTAAAAATAATTACAACTGACATTATTTAAAAAAGAAAGAAAAAACGATGTACCATAAACGTATCGATAAACTGTACGCTGTGTTTATCTCTTTCTACTGAATTACTGTCATAAAATCAGAAGCTCTTAGTATAAAAGTTTATGGATTTAAATGAATTAATTATATAAAATATGTTCATCGCGTATAAGGCCACTCGTTTATATATGCTAATGAGCAGGCGCACAAATATAGACATGTCGTTTAAGTGTCCTCTGCAGGAAGAGGTTAAAAAAATTTACATTTATAATTTACCCAGCTGTAAGACCGTAAAATGATAAAACGACTCTGGATTAACTATCATGTAATCTTAGACAAAATCTCCATTTATAGTATAGTTTTATAGAGTGTCGGGACTTGAGTGGGAGATAATGAGTGCTCGCACGCGCTCATTGGACGGTACGACCATTGAGTGTAGAAGGTGTAACTCAATTGTAAGACAGTTGAGTGTGGTGTGGATCCACGACACAAAAGTGCACACATAAAAATATGTTCCCGCGAAACCAGGTCAAACGGGCCCATCCACCAAAGTGTGCACAGGCCTCGTGACCAAGTAGCACAATAACGATGGACAATGTCACGGTTAGTAATTGTGAGAGTCATTGTTGTAAATTATGTATTTATCAAAACATCTCGTTTTACATTTAGGTGAAGTAGTCGGTATTCTCTGTAAATCCTCCAGATCCCACATAAGTTTCATTTTATGAGCAATTACATGAGTGAGAAGAGAACCATATGGTTGTTGAAGTTAACTGTGCTTCCACTGTCGCTACAGTGGTGACCACCTTAGGAGCTGACTGTATAGTGACAGTGCATCTTTATGACACGCTCCGAGCATCACTGAGTTTACCTACTTGCTTGGTCGCCAAGTTGGAGGTAGATTCATCCATGCAAGCACCATTCACTATACACTGAAGCAATTGGAATGACATACTATAGTAAGACTATCACTTGTTGATAACATAATAAACAAGCAGTGCAGTATAGTCGACTACTCACAAGTAATCACTATTAATAATGATGCACAAATTATAAACGCAACGAAGCACTCAATAAATTCAAAAGTTGTTCTGAATCGGCCTTGTTGATTCTGACATTTGTCAGCGGGTGTTCGCACTGTCCAATCATTGATTCATATGTTCTGTATTTGAAATATCGATCTTTTATTGGTTACCGCTCACTCGCCGATGGTGTTCGGAGCCTACAGGGTTGGTTTAGTCGCTTTAAATTCAAGTCCCCTACTGCAAATCAGTTTCGTTACTGAGTGGATGGGTAGACTCTTAATGTGAATTTATTTATTTTTATTTATTTTATTTATTTATAAATTATAATATAATCCCCCCCCCCCCACCCCCCCACACAGGGATTGCACGATACCAAAACCTCCACGCTGCCTCACGTTGCCCTCACTCACAACGCGACAACTGGGGTAACTAATCGGTTTTTATGTTTGTTAGTCAATAGTAAAGACACACATTCCGAAATGTTAAACGTGTGTTGTATTATATTATATGTTTAACGAATGTGTGGGATTGTGATAATAATAGTAATGATGCCGAGGGAGGAGCATAATTATATGGTATTAATGCGTGCACACGACGTTGAATCCATAACAACACCGCACACAGACACACAAGGACTGTAAAATTAACGTTATTGACAAGTGGTACTTTGTATTTGATAATAACTTACCTGTAAAATGGATTGCTCTCATTGGTGCATGTAGAGCATGGATATGCGTCTTATTGAATAGAACCATCAGAGAAAGGAATCACAACTTACCTAAAAAGAAAGAAAGGAGTAATTATTAGTTGCGTTTGATTTTTACCAATATGTAAACGTAAATCAATATGTTTAAATTGAAAATCTCACAAAGCAATTGAAAACAATTACGGTGGTTTCACACGAGACTTTTTAAGTCCCGGTGAAGTGTGGAAGAAACGTAATATTTGTTAATTTATTTGAATGAATACATTATTAAATTATATTTTAATATATGATGATAAATTACATGGTCCGAACCCGCAGAGTGTTACACGTAATCCAATTAAAATGTGGCAAAAAGCCCAGTGTAACACAATGAATTTCAAGCTTGATATTGATTTTGAAAACATAATTTTGTTTTCCATTTATCACTGAACGATGCCGAAACACGTCCAACAGTCTACAAATTAGAAACTCAAATCTTGGATGTTCACAAAGACTAGAGTAATTTTATGTTTTCCCATCCTGAAAGTTTCGCATTATCCGTGTTGCCGAGCTTGTGGCGTTCAACAACGCTCGTCTTCGTGGGTTTTCTCTCAACTCTCATTGAATATACATGGATGCTGGACAATAGTCGTGTCCTCGGGCTCTCCTTGGTTTGTACACAAAGTGGTGTGAAATTAGCAACGTCTTGCTCAACAAGGAACATTCGGAATATCGGTTGCCATAAACATTGGCTTACAGAATATATTCATGCAGAGGCATTGAGGTTGAAATACAGGAAAATATAAAATAATAAAGTTTCTCTGTAATTTATTAATCAGAACCGTGTTTGTACACGATTCATACAATACTTGTGCTTCTTTAAGGGTATAGCCAAATTTGAAGTGTTCTATTTTACATGAAACCAAAGCATAGCACATGACACATGTGCCACAGATATATGCCACATGTGTCAAATACAAGACTGTGCAAATAAAATCCAACGGGTTTATATGAACAACCTCAATAGTGTTCAACTCAATGGCACGTATGGAGTTATTATTGGAGTTATTTTTTTTCATTTTTTCTTCCAGTTACAATGAATTATTAATAAAGATACACACATTATATTATAAGTTCATAAATTGTAGCAGGCCTACTCAAAATGTTCTAATTAGGGTTTTAGAACATGTAATACATTTCGGATTTAGAACTTTTTGGTTAGCTTGATTAAATTGTGCATCAAAAGCGCACGTTGAAAATTGTGTTGAAAGTATGAACGCACACAGTCATTTTTTCCCCTTAATGAAATGGGCACACATTACACAATGCAGCAACATAGAAGACGTTCCATGCGTATGTTTTGAAATGTCTTTCATATCTTGAAAATACGATGCCAGACACAATCGTAGTTACTGGTCAGCCACATCTATGTTTGTAATGCATTTAAAAAGTTCATCAGAGAAAACTCAAATCTATCGAAAAATGTATCGCTTTTTCTAGTTTTTAGTCACACCCTTTTATCTTCTGACTACGCCCATAAAACTGCAATTAACACTTCATTTGAAGATGAACACACAAAAATATATGCAAGAAATATGTTTGTTTTCAGGCAATCCAACTGTCAGGGAACAACATGATAATAATAGTAATATATATAAGCACGTGTGTTTGTGTTTGTGCATACACGCAAGTTATGTACATGCAATGAAAGGTGATACGTGCATGTTCTGGTTCATATAAAACAGTCAAGACGATAAGTAAGTAGCATCGCATGCAATGTGCCCAGATGCACACTCACTGCAATCGAGCACCTCCCCAGATGGTGTTAATGTAATTAGGCCAGGCCCCTCGAGCAATGAGCTAATCGCTACACAGCATGCAACTATAACAGCTTGTCAAAGAAAACAAGCCCTTGAACCAGATTTGTGACGCCGATCGAAGACAGAGTTTCGTTGATTTTATTTTAATCTACATTATAACTACATTCTTCTCTTCTCTTACACTTTTAACCGGGGACAACGTCTACTCGAGAAAGTACTGTTAAAGGTAATTGCATAGCTGCAATTTTCTTTGACGGATGCAATTAAATAAAAACGGACGTATTGCTCGAGTGGTTTTGCCTCATGTTTCCTTTGTGATCCATGGTAAAGCATCCATCAAGCCCTTCTTCATGTTGCTTCACTTCCCCCTCGTAACGGCGCCTCAATCGCTTGAAAGATTATTGCATTGTATCACTCGAATCCCACAACATCGTGAACAATGAAGCTGGGATGGTTTTATTATGCATAGCATGGGGTATCGATTCCGTAAACAACAGACAGAGAAAAGTAGCTTGTCGGAGGAGTACAAAAGTCATCATTGAACAGTGGGATTTATATTCCTATCTACAAGTTTAAATTCTTCATTCAATGCGTATCAATCACATATTGGTATGAGGCGCGTATCACATATCAATCAATTAATCAATCACATAGGCAGTGTCAGTTCATTCGTCTGTCTGCAAAGTTTTAACATTGGCGCACTCGCAAATAATGTGAATCTGCCAATTCCCCCCAGTTTAATATTCACAGCACGTATTCACACAAACATACGTGGTCGGGTCGGGACACAACGTACTTCTACTCCACCGGTTACGAATCATTCCTGAAATGAAGTCATGTAGCACTATATACAAACTGTAACACAACATGTTGGCATATTTATAAATTAGATCCCTTTCACGAATAAAATCTTTACCTAGAAAATAAAAGCAGTAGTATAAGTAGTATAGTATATAGTATAAGTATAGTAGTATAAGTATATTGCTCATTTTGCTGTTGGATTGAAAGTAGATGTCAGTTTGATTCTGGTATTTGACAACTATAGTGCTGACCATCTGTTGAAAAGAGAATAGTGTAATCGAGTTGTACTACACAGTGAGATTATTAGCGATCAAATAGTGAGAGCCGCCCCCGTCGAAGTCATGACTTACTGCAAATAAAATATATAGTATGTACTCTGTATTACAAAATCCAAGTGCAAACACCGCTCACAACAGGATTGATTGATTGACTGATTGATTGATTGATTACGATCGATCAGACGGATACAGACACAACCAACACGCCCATAATCTAAAATGACTTGTAATATGTCCCTTTTGTGAGACATCATACCAAAAATTGCACGCATCAACATTCAACACTACCAAATAATAAGCGGTTCATACACTTATTGTCTTTGGCATCAATGTTCATTTCCTTGTACTTAAAATAACCGCCGAGAAGTTACTTTTGAATCTAACACAAACTAAAGGTTGTGGTGTCAAAACAGAATTCCGCTTTAACTGTTTCGCGTGGTCATAAAAAGAACTAACACGCGTCGTTATAGCCAGGTGCAATGTAATTAGAAAAATAATTGAGCATCAACACGTCAGTGTGAGGGTAGTAAAGTTATCACATAAAAGTTAAACTAGTTTTAAAACATCGTTCTAGAGACGAAAGTGGGTGAGAGGAAAGAAACCGAAATAAACTAAAATGTTGTAATATTGAAACACTAACATCCTCGGCTAATGGCAGAGTAAATAAACAATACAAATGTTTAATGTCGATTCGTGTGTGTACTCAAACTGAAATCTCTTCACATTTTAAACCTCACGACATTCAGTTTCAACAAGTAAGAAGTATAAGTGTAGGGCTACCCCTGAAAGAAACGCAACTTACGTCCCAGTAATTTATCAATTTAGTAAGGTACTTTTCTGCGATAGCTTCATAGAGGAACTAGGAAATTGGTTTAGTACATCGGGGACATAATGGTGTTATACTTTATTTCCTCTATCCTTGAAAACATCGTTTTTCAATTTGTGCACAGTAATAGGTAATTATTTTTTAAATTGCTTTTATTTTCTAACGCCAACCTCTCACGTGACGGTGATGACAAAGGACGAAGGGGAAACTGCAATATCGCTTCTGACTGGTTATTACTGCCCAGGAGAACCGCAAGCATAGAACAATGCCGATCACCAAATGGACTCATTCCCCAACCACTGAAAATGATACTTGATGGGACGTGAAGGAGACAGAGAAAAACATAATCCCGCTGTAAACTCAAGCCATGAAGTATTAAGTATCGTTTAGTTACACTATTTACGCTCTATAAAATGATTACAATTATGATTGATTATTATTTGGGCTTAACGTATTACAATTATAAATTACGCCTGTAATAACGAGTTCGGATGGTATGGTAGACATTTTACGGTTCCGTCGTGTCTTGTAATGGCCAAGATGTGGGTTAATCTCGGTCTCAATGGTGACCTGATTTTGTTTCATATCCTTCTATTGTTTTAAGAGTGTTTAAACAAACAAAAATTGTGCTGTATGACAATGGCAGTAAATGACGACTATACTGAACACGAATATAGAAGGGACTGGGTTAATGGTGGCAAATCACGACCACCATGACACGTTTATCCTACGCAGGAGTCGAATTCACGTCCTTTCATTCCTACGCTTACTCGTGGTTGTCCGCATCACAATGTTAGAAATGCAATGTGTGTTCGTCCTTTAGCTTGTCACATGTTTGGCACAAAATGTGACGTCAATTAGACACAGCTGTGACTGATGCGCGTTAGTATGGCTCCTGATTTTGATCAAAGTCCAAAGAATTCAATTCACAATGCTAACAATTAATTAAAGCGCATGCGCTACCTAGTTAGAATAAGTAAACGATGTTTTACGCGCGTTTCTTGGCGATCCTCGAAATTAGGATGTGAATAACAAATACCTGACCAACTAGTGTATGTTTTACCTACTCGACCGATTTGGTCACAGGATGAATTGACCTGAGATGAAATTTTGTATTAGTATAATAACAAATTTACCAATATGTGCAGTTCGTTATTCTTAATATATGTGTTAATATATTTTTCCGACAATTTTGTAATATTTATCCGACCAATTTTGTAATTTTGTATAATTGGAAAATATGTAAGTATACAAATTGTTATTCTGTGTCGTATTGGCCATCCCTTGCTGGAAAAGCAGAGGCAGAACATACATGGACATGCACGGCGATACTCGGTGAGTAATTGCTCATCCAGGGACGTGTCTTGGAGACACGAATGATAATCCTATAAAAACAACGTAATTCAAATTATTATCATTTCGAAACCGGTCGTTTTATTTCCATCTTACGTCTTCCGTTAGACAATGTTGGACAATTAATCAATAAATACAGAGAAATTAACTAAATGTAATTTAGTAGCTTGATACCTAAATTGTTATGCATCTTACTAATCTTGAATATTTTAAGTGTTATAACTCTTATAGTGGAGCGCGGGGTGTGGCGTGAATAATGACGCTATAGCATGACTAAAAAAATCACGCTTGTTATGTTCATCCTGCTACTGAGTTGAGTCCTTTATCAATACCTTCAATTATCGTTTTGTGATGGAGATTCCATGAAAATGTGCACACTCGACTTGGGGCATTGTAAGGTAAATTCATATTGTGTGCACACAATCAATTTCGTCTCTTTAAACATAATAACAACGCGTGAACGGTTTTCATTATAAAATCGTAGCACAGTATTTTATAAACCTCTTATACTTCTTGTACGTTCATCAAAATCGTAGTACAGTACAGTATTTTATCATTCTCTTACAATTATTTCACGTTCATAGTTTAAAGTTTCATCAATATGCTATATAATACGATCTATCTCTACGTAGCCAAGTTTTATTGAAAATTAGTTTTTAATGTAGAGGATGGTTATTTAATTTCACCTATAGACCGGTTAATTACATATATGGGGAATATTAATATATTCATCTTCAACAAGCACTAACAAGTGTTATTGTTGTACAATGGGCACATCTGGCCTGCTTGTCTCGACATGTATAATGTGCATAGAATAGAACCCCTGGGAAATCACGCAGAGCGACACCCATTACGTGAGCAAACGCTATCACGGTTGGTAAATCCTTGGCAATTAGTTATTGCTTCGTGACATCTCGCGTTCTTGGAGAAGCAGATTCCTCAATTCGCGAATTCTTCTTCTATCTCTTTAGAGTTTAAAACAATCGAAGTAGAAGTAAAACAAACGTGGAAAGATAAACTCAAATCCGACTCAAATCTAATGGTAGTGGCTAACTCCACGAGAGTTGAACCAATAGAGTTGTGTTCGGAAATTCCTCTCAGTTGTCAACTGACTATCCAAATACCAAAATACAGTTACACGAATAATAATAATAATAATTTTCCGAAGGAATCCCCGTTATAGGGTGCACACCAGCTTTACCTGATGTGCCCCTCTTCAGGTAACTAACTACGTATATTAGGGTGTTTGGATAGTTGGGAAGGAATGTCCGAGGGCTGATAGTATGACTCAGTCCCAGCATTCACATTAACGATTGAGGAAAACATCGGAAAAACCCTTCGGTCAGAATTGCCGGTGGCCGGAATCGAACCGGCGACCTCCCGAATTAGAGTATCGGGTCTTACCGCTGAGCCACATACACGAATAAGGATACACAAAGTACAGTCACACTCGGAAAGTATTACACTCTATGTTGAGAGTAGAAAAATAAAAATAGTGAAAATGTTTAGTACGGTACACTAATAACACTTGTTTTCACCAAGGCAGTGCTTCAACACTACACATTGGTTGTTGCCATGGTGAAAACAACTTAGAAGTATACTAAATATTAAGGGCTGGTCCACACAGATTTTTAAGACATAATGCATAAGGTTTCAACAATGAAAACAACGTCTTAAAACTAAAAACAACGTCTTAAAACTAAAACTTTGTGTGAACGCCAGTACGTGTTTCCTATGATCCAACTTTACGACTACGCGTTAAACCTTAAATCGTATGTCTTAAAAATCTGTGTGGACCAGCCTTAAGCAGAGTTGCACTGATTTAAAAAACTGATTTTTAAATTAAATTTTGTTTAGTGCAAGGCACAGATAGCTATAATTCTACTACGTGGTGAATGTGTTATCTGTGGTGCAAGGTGTTTTATCAAATATGGTAGTTGGATAGCCTATGCAAACAAATAACTAACTTAAAAATCGTGAATCTTTATGGTGGAAGGAGGAATTGTCTTGTTAGCAGTGAACAACCATGTTAACCATTGATATCACATTCACATCTCTTACACAACATGGTTTCTCCGCTTATGTATAAAGTATGGATTCGAACCCACGTACCAATTGGTCCCATATACGACTCAGACTTGCACCCAATTGTATGTGAACATCCGACCAATTGTTACGAGAACATTGCCAGATCCCCATCTCGTAAAAATCAATAGCAATTTAAGTTAATTAGATGTTTGGATAGCAGGCTGTTCACAAACGAAAACAAAGTGACAAATTAATGGTTCAACGCGTTATAACTATGCTCGCTCGCTCGCGCCCGTCTCAAAGTGAAAGAAAACGAGCCAAGTACAAAACGGCCTCCGGCAAGATGAAATGGCTCGTGAATACTTTTAATGAGATGATCTCTGATTGGCTAAAAAAAGAAAAGGAAAACGGTGACCCTGAATATTACATCACAATCTGATAAAAGTAAAAACAATCGCCAAGAAAGTGATTGTTATGTTGTTCCTAATTGACTTGTCTTCCTTTTAACTGTTTTCTATTGTGTGAATGGTTCATGGTAAGTGGTGCTCGTTCGTATCCTTAAGGCTGGTGTCACACTATGCGTTGCTGACGCTCCTACAAAAGCGGATGCGCTTAAAGCGGATGGCCTCTACCTGTCACACTATACTGCGGTAGCAGGATAGCACGTTGTTTAAAATCCGAAGAATGGCAGATAAAATTAAGTGAGAACACATGGCTCTGTGCATGGGTGTCCGCAGGGGTGGCAAGGGGGCACTTAGCGGTGTGCTCATAAAAACACGAATTAAATTTAAATTTAACCATGTTTAGAATAAGTTTTATCTGTTCTGAAAAAAATTGGGAAATGTTCCATTTTAAAATTAAATAAATAACTATAATAAGAATAATAATAATAATAATAATAATAATAATAATAATAATAATAATAATAATAATAATAATAATAATAATAATAATAATAATAATAATAATAATAATAATAAAAATAATAAAAATAATACTAATAACAATTACAATAACAATAATAATAATAATAATAATAATAATAATAATAATAATAATAATGATAATAATAATAATAATAATAAGTTTTCTTATTCGATTATAAATTATACAAATTAACATAAAAATGGTTCATCTATATAAAAAGCCACAAAGCACTTATACAGGCTTAACTGTGGCTTAAACATAAACATACAATTCAAAAGACTAAACCATAGTGAGAGTACGTAGGTAAAAAATATACCTCATTAGTCATTATACAAAAACTGAAAACACAGAAAGAAAGGTTACAAAAATGGATACAAATATATTTAACGAAAAGTAAACAAGAAATTAAATGAACTTGTCCACATCAAACATTGTGGAAAACTGTACAAACAACTTGCTAACGCTCCGTTACAACCGCATAGTGTGACACCTTGCATCTAACTACGTGTGTTGTCGCTCAAATCCCGCTGTCCGCTCGTCCGTCTACGCGGCAGCATGCTGCGGTAGCATCCGTTGGACGCGTTGGCAACGCACAAGTGTGACACCTCGCATTTAAAAGCGTGTGCTGTCACCATCCCTCAAAAGCGTTCCGCTCTTGCAGGACCGTTAGCAACGCATAGTGTGACACCACCCTAACGGTGGTGGATGCTCTTCGAAGCTGCCGCGCAGACAAACCAAGGGGTACAAGACAATCAATCCCTTTCTCTAACTAAACTCTAAAACAAGGATTTCTACGTTTTAAAATCACATTGAAACAGAAAATTAATGTACAAGAAAATTCTTGAGAATTTATATGTCTACACACAAAAGTATGAAATAGGTAGTTTCCTCAGGGTAAACGCAAGGAAAACATTCGCACCCTCAACCTTGGATTATGCCACTATCAAGTTCATAACCCCTCACCCCTTGTAGTGCAAACAATCCTCCTACTCGTGCCAGATTCGCAAATCAGCGGGTCGACGTCGACGAGGCAAAAAAAGAGGAACAATGGACGAGGAAGAATCCGCGCTCTGCGGTCAAGGTCAACAAATGAACATTACGTCACGTCTAAAACTAGAGGCTGCAGTTTCATGGTCATAACAGATAGTGAGCGCGGACACCTCTGCGACAAGTGACAGCACTGGTTGGACCAATGCCCGCTCTTTGCGCGCCAGGTGGTGGATTGATGGTTTCGGCCTTTTCGAACGCGTCGGGTTGGACAATTACACCTTCGCTTGGATCAGATAAGTGAGGTTATTAGCTTTTTTAAAACCTCCCACGCATGGGTTTGCAACTGCCATAAACAACAATTATTAGGTCGGAATGATATAATATACTATATTAAAACCTGTGTAATCAGTCAAACAGTCATTATACGCAATCAATGTTTTAGGCTTATTGTGAAAATATCTTTATCAAAATTTAATTCTTGAAAGGATATTGTTCTATACATGATTTACCACCAAAATTTCAAAATTACTCATGAATGTATGTATAGGTACACAACACACAATTAAGAAGCCACTAACAAATTTAATATAAACCACTGAAAAATAGTGTGCTCGAAGTAAATGTAATGAACCATTCAACAACCTCTGTCCCTATCTATTATATTTCTGACCGCTTTGCAAAGCTGCAACCCATGTGATTGGAAATGTCAACACAGCAATGATGTATGCTTTCCGTGTTCACTGTATTTATTTTCCCCGTTCAAAGCCGTTACGATGTTGATAAAGCACAGAAACGAGATCACACATTTCAAGTTTCATGTTTTATTGGAATCACGTTCTGGCAAACATCAACAGCAACGTGCGCGCCAGGGGGCATATTCAATTTGAAACATAAATGTATGAACATAAATATATTTCAATAACACACTGATATACTACCGTAGTTGGCCGCGGTCGATTAGGCGTTAGTCTAGAATTAAAACGCGGACACTGTGTTCCAGTTCGAATCCTGGCTTGGGCATGGATGTCATGTGGCGTTTTTTCATCATCATAATCACCCACACATCGTCTCGATTAGCATCGTTGCGAAAATATGACGCGTAAGCCCAAACATCATCATCATCTGGGAGTTTATCTTTTAAGTTCTGTATACCTGGATGGAAACCCGAAGGTCTGAGACAACCCCTTCATCTTCCAAGCGGATCACATGGGCTGTATTTATTTATGCAGATTCGACAATGAGCCTCGTGAAAGGCCTGCCTATCCCAATGAAGCGAATAGTACAGATGCAGGCATACCGGGCCCGGCCGTCTCGGGCAATCAGGTTTAGCAGCAACAGCAATGTTTTTTACCTGCTCAAGAGCGTTTGCTCGCTGGCTCGACCCGTCCCGTGACTTTCACTTGTACCTCGTCGTGACGACTGCATGGCTACACGTTCTCGGCCGTACCGTGCAATGCATGCGCCGCGGGATCGTAATCATACGCCACGATCATAGAGTCTTACTTATAGGTGATAATATTGCTGTGATGGAGGGAGACCTACTTGGAAATGAACTTGCCAGACCTTGTGCCAATTTGAACCTAATTATTCCGAATAGTTTGCTAAGAAAATGCCAAGTCCAACGTCAGAAGAATGTTTTTCACACACTGTCATAATGAAGGAGTTAAGAGAGACTGCCAACTGAATGTTTGTTTTTATTTGTAGTTGACAATTCACAAAAACACTGAGAGACTTCGTATAGTATTTTTTTAATCAAAACCATGTTAATTCCAGAGATCGCAAAAACGAAACACTGTGTTGCTCTGTCTCTCGAAACAAGACCACGACCGACCCTTCCTGTCTCATCCACCTTTTTGCTTATTGTGGTTAAGTTGCTGTAATTGCGAAATGTTTACATCCCTTGTAAACTATATAAGCTTTGCGCAAGAATACAAAACGAAATGATGTATACGCGAGATTTGAAATGTAACGCTAAGTTTACACAAAGCACAAAGCACAACGCGCAAAGCACAAAGCGTAAGCAAGCAGATGGTTGGCAGGGAACAAGAAGGAAGCCATCTAACAAGAAGCTTGTCGGAAACACCTGCAGAACTAGTCTAGATGCAGTCTGCAACAAAACGCGAGATGATGACTGAAATCTAAATGACGGTACATTAGCAACGAACAAGATTATACTGTATTAGGAATTACAATGAGGGCCAGGAAAGCAGGATAGCCACGAGAGGATTGAAAAATATACGGCCTGAAAAATCATAACAGCAACTGTGACCAGGGGACCCTTATTAAAGCCTGTATTACACGGTCAAACTTTTTCATCTAACTCCTTGAATTCAAGGACAAAAGCGCACCAAAAACAGTCAGTATGTATAGTCAAATACAATAATAGGAATTATTTATTGATGCGCTTTTGTTCTTGAATTCAATGAGTTGGATGAAAACGTTTGACCGTGTAATATAGGCTTAACTGCATAATATAAAGCTCCTTGACTGAAACATCAAGCTTGCGCCATTATTCCCCATCATCAAGACAAACTATTTAATTGATAACCGCTCATCAGGATCACCCACCCATCAGAATCACCCAAAAACCGCTCAAGCGTCGGATATTCGTATAGTGTGGTTTTGTGCATACATATGGATGGGTATGCAAAGAAAGAGGATACACCTTGTATACTAAATCAAGCAGCAAGCAGGATAGCCAAGGTGCGAGAATAGAAATAAAGTGATGATGCTTTTGATATGCAATTACCTTTGTGAGCGCTATTTTTTTTTTTTTAATCACAAAAGTCAGTTTACTCAAAGAAATGTTTCAATCATTTTTTCGATTTAAAAATCCATTAACAGAATCGCTTCACTTGTCACGACGAGTCACACACAAATCTGTATCCCTCGTTGGCGGCGGCGCGTGTGCATGTCCGTCAAACAATAACACTGTATAATTATCACTATCCAGAACTAACATTGTGTTCCTTGTTTGTAGTTTGGGCTAAGTTTAGCCATAGATTGTACACTTGGCACAAAATAACGTGAAACGTAAACAATGTCAATGGCAAGTGGATAGGATTGGAGTCAAGCCCAGCCAGGTAATTGTCATTCTAACAAATGCACGGTGGGGGGGGGGGAGGGGGGGGGGCTAGAGATCGCGGAAATAAACACAACGGAACACAAAAGCAGCTTAATCTTTTAGACAGAGAATTATAAATGGTAATACCATTTAGCAGACATGGAAAAGACAAGTTATGCACATTGGGTGTTCAGCAGAAAGGGGTGGAAAAACAAGTACATATAAAATACAACACATTATTCGATAGTATCAATAAATGATTGCTCATTGATAAATAAATATGTATATACACGACTGGACTATAGATCCAGATGGGTTCTTCTTCAAAGATTTGTTCCAACGCTGAAGGTCCCAAGGAAATGATGGTATAACGTCCCCCTCCCTTCTACTTCTAAAAACCGTTGTTCCAACTTATATTTTGTTTGATCTGCGAAAATGATTCAATCATCATAAATCTACTGTTCCGGTTCATCTCCCATGACAGTCACGAATCTTTTTACCTCATTAAAAGAAATCATGCAGATCTTTTTAATGTATACTATTTACTTTACCAAAACGTACCGTACAATGTTTAAATTAAATGCTACATAGGATTATTGTACCTACTTGATATCATAGAGAAAACTGAAAACTACAAAGTAACTGTTATAAAACTTTCTTGCGCTGTTCGTGAAGAATCGTTAGGATATTCTTTGAGGCATGAAGGATGTTTTCATATTTGTTACATTCAGTTGTAGACGAAAATAATTGGTTGTTTTAGCCTGAAGTCAGTTTCTTTTGAAATGTCTAACTTGAGAGTAGAGGGAGGGGGAGACTCCCGGTTATATCAAGACAATATATATAACAATATAACAAATATAACAAGAAAGTAAAAACAAGAGAATAACACGTATGGGTATGTGCGTATCAAAAAGTCCAACTTAAAAAAAGTTATCAAAACAACAAACATAAAGGTGGTGTAAAATAATCGTAGCGTGGATGAGAACAGTCAGCGACAGAAATACTCGTTTGTATCTTCTTCCCCTTTGGATAAAGCCCGTTCATGCGATCTGACTTTTTTCAACTCGAATAATGTTTCACTGAATTTTCTACAAGACTGCACTCACATTTAGAAAATTGATCTCGTAGCAATATAGACACAACGCTTTTTAGTTTTAACCGCTGAAACAACATTTGGATCGTTAATATTCTTGTCCCGAAACAACCTTACCATTACGTTCGTCGTAGACGGTTTCTCGTGACCAACCAGAGATCGGCATTTGAAATTGCTGCTCGCTGGTTGGCTGGTTGGTTGGTTGGTTGGCTATGACGGAAGTATCTGTAAGGTTGTTTGGGGACAAGGATATTATTGTTATGATTACTTTTATGGCCATTTTCATTTTGTATATTCACCTAAAACAACAGATATCGGAAATATCTGAAGTATACTAATAATAAAAGTTAGACTAATAAAAAGAAGGCGAAGTAAATGTTGTTGAATCGAATTCACTGAGTGTACATGAAGGGTGATTGGAGTGGTAGAGTAATGTTTAGTGAAGACACACCATGAAGACAAACTAATCATCGTAAAAACGAATGGTATTCACGGGAATGACGGCAATAATAATGAATCAGTGGGTGGCGTTGCTTTCAACACTACTTATCCTTGCTTAAGGTTACTCATAGCATCCGTTGGGGGCTCGACGGGTTATCAACGATTAAGGAACAATATTTTCATATTATATAAACTAATACTTACTATATTTGTAATTTGTGTACAGACCTACCCCTAACAAATGTGGTACTACCCGCCTTGTGTGATCATCTACCTTCCGTTGGCTGATTCTTGTTGCTTTACGTCTCTATTATTGCAATCATGCAATATTATTTGACACGATGTGGGGTGACAGATGGAAACAAAGGATAATTACAATTGGAACCATGTCATATGCGGGATTCGAACCCACGTCCCAAGGTGGCATACGCTTCGGACCAGCGCCTCAACCATGCATATGACCTACCGCGGATGGCTTCCGTTGATAACCGAGTTAATTGCTTTTCAAAATGATTCTTCAAATTTGAAATCCATCGGATGTGCTGCATTTAGTGCAGAGATACATTGGCTACGTTGAAATGTAGTTCTACAAGTACCAACTACCAAGTTAGTTCGTTCTTTTACTGGTTCATATTGTGCAGTTTCTAGATTGAAAAGTAAATAAATACTCTGATTTCAAATTCAAATAGAGAGTATAAGTTTTAACAGTTTGTTTGATTATATAACTGTGAACCAATTGAAATAACTTGTGTTATATAAAACTTGTCTGCGATCTGCGTACTACGTAAATAGAGATGAAGGTTGTATGCGCAGTTTTCTACATTTCTCTATATCTATCCTGACTTGTCAGCCATCATCCACTCCAAACTCTAAACTAAGTTAATAAAAGTGACGGTTGTATACGATTTTCTGTTTGCATCTCGACTTGTCGGTCCGTACTCCAAACCACTCCAAACTCCAAACTGTTAGACAAGTAGCAATGATTAAGAAAACTTTTACCAAATTGCAAAGTGGTCTCAAGCTATAGCGTGACCTGCCAAGCAAGTAATGAGTAAACTACCGATTATACAACCTAGATTTTATCGATTCCTTGAAAACACGCACAATCTTGTCGTCAGTGAGAAAATGTTAAATGAAAACATGGGGAATAATTTTGATTTTCTAATATTACCAATATGCAAACAGATCGAATTTTTGTGAACTACGGAGACGCCAAATTAGTCACAACTTACCAAAAAGTGAAATGAAAAGGTTATATTGTGTTCTTCCCTTGGTCTCAGAAGTTAAAACCTATCCGTGACTTAGCGTGAATTTATGTAATATTTTGATTTTTGTGCGAATTGAAAGATATTTTGGTGATGTTGAGCCGAAATAGACAATGCATATTGATGTACTTTGTATTTTTCCCGAAACTTAGTTACGTTTGCTTGGGTTCACAGAAACATGACAGACAATTAATTCTTTTGTTTTATTCTTGATTCCTTTCTTGAACAAATATCAGATTGTGCGACATGGAAAACCCAGCAAAATATTAATTGAATATGTCACATTCAAAGCGTGAGTTCGGCCTTATCATAAATTAATGGACACATAAATGCTGATATCTGAATAATGTGTCCAAAGCAGACATATTATTAGCATTCTCGAGTAGACCATATTTAGCACGCTTTTACTGCCCATTGTATTAAGCACATGGCAGTACCATGCCACGAAGAATGTAATATAGTAGTAGTTTGTAATATAGGTAACAATAACCAGTAGATTAATAAACACCACCAAAACCTCGAAATCTCGCGATGCACCATTACGACTCCATATACTTGTATTATTGTGCTAAGAAAGGATATTATATCAATGTAATGGTAGTTAAGCACGATATATTTTTAGCACAAACACAAAAGATACAAACTTAGTGAAATTTGAATAAATTGAAAATGTACGTAGAACGTAAAAAACATGGACACACAATGGGTGTAGTCAACTGTTCAATAAATTCAGTGGTTTCTATGCTGGTCTGCCCGCGCGTCGTGTACTACCCCCCCCCCCCCTCCCCCCCAACGGTGGGTGGTTCAAAATGTCAACTATATCGAACCGAAAACAAAGCATTTACCGCAACGACTGACTGACAGTCGATAACAGACTATACTAAACTGTCGTTCTAGTTCAAGGACGGGGTAGTTTTTTTTTACTTTTTGTCAGTGATTCATCGCAGTTTATCATGTGCCCGTTGAAAGTACTGAAACTTAAAAGGATGATATCGTAGCTCAAAATACATGTGTAAAATTTTCCTTTTAGAAACCTTTCACTATAAAAATTGGATGAACCCAATACATCTTTTTCTCCTTTTCTTCCTTGTACGTAATGTTAAAGCACAAACGATAGCAAGCTCAGCTCTTCAAAATCCATAATGTCGTTCCGTTGCACTCAGTCAAGACAATATAGTGCTTACATGAACGTGTTCCCTAGTCCGCCGACTTTTAGTCGTTGGTGTGCGCCTGCACAACGACAGAACTGTTTTGTCGTGCTAAAGTTGTACGTATTTCACTTCTACGACAAAACAGTTGTACGACAAAAAGTTGGATGTGCGCACCCTACGGTACGAATTTAATTGTCCGTTTATAAAGGACGATTTCTCTGTCTCACGTGCATACACGTGTAATAACGAGGATGTTGACACGTGTGCATACACGTGTAACGAGGATGTTGGCACGTGCATACACGTGTGACGAGGATGTTGGCACGTGCATGGCCTTCAACTTCATGCGGACGAGCCCCTGTCAAAGTCCGGTCCGACATCTCTCATCCGCCCATCGTAAGACTGTTAATTTATCTAATTAAGATAATTTAAGACACCAAACCAAATTACCGCAAAATAAAACGAGGAACGTTAATCGACGCAAAATTATATACTGCGTAACGTAATTATACCGCAGCAAGAAGTAAAACTAACTAATGTCGATAGACAGTGGTTCGAGTCTTTCCTAGTGACCTAGTGTGAACTGTGTGCGCATAGGTCTACAACTAGGCGTGGTGCAAAGGCGTGCAACAGCAACAGGCACGGTCGCCAGGGTATTCGTATCGCATTGTCCATCCTAATTAAAAGCTTCAACTACGGCGCTGTTTTATTGCGAACGCAGAAACGCCCTTACTGCTAGTGCATTGTGTAATTAACTTAACCGGTTGCATGTGTCGATTTGCGGTTCTGAAGGTTAGGTTGTGCTTTTAAACATGTGTGCGACTCAATTTATTTAATATGTTACAGAATTAAGTTTACCTATAAACTTTCTGAATATGGCACACATTGAATGGTGCTACTGAGGTTGATGTGGTATATGCTTGAGCACAAGTATACATAGTAATGGTGTTTGGTGGATTGATCAAGACCCCACGTTTGCTGGACCCTTTCCGCGATCAGTTATTTTTACCATGGCGATTTGTTCTTAAAGCGGTCATCGCTTATCTATGTTTTACTATAATTCTAGGTCGTTGGTTTGTACAGGAGTCCTGACAGTTGAGAGCGACGAAAATCAGAATGGATGTCGTAATTGACTGACATAAATTGAGGATGCAGACTGCAGAGTTCTCAGCAAAATGCAAGTACCTATGTTGTTACATAGAAATGAGGATCGTTATTTGCATTTTAAATATATATAAATATATATTATGTATTTTGTTTTTTTGTGAAACAAAAATCAGATTAATAGAGGTTTGTTCCAGCCACCCCGGAACGACAGCTTAAAAGGAAATAGCATCTGTTTAGAGTCGGAGGATCTGGGTTCGAACCCCAGTCGCGTCAAACTTCTATTATTTCTTACTATATCTGCAAATATATATTATATATCAATTTGTTCGGAAACGAAGATGCCGTACTAATAACAAGAAAGGAAAAAAGGAAAAAAGAGGGGGAGAGAGAGAGAGAGAGAGAGAGAGATAATTTTTGCAATTGCTGCTGAATCATACTTCACGTCTACTAGACTGAAAATAGCAAATACTTTCCTCCATCTATGATGTCTCTAAGGGTTGTTCAGATATGATTCAAATAAAGCAGATCTTGTCTTCTCCGATACAAAAATGATATCTACAGGGAAGTTGAGAGGCTTTCTTTTCATCAATTCTCATCCCCTGCTCTACTCGAGATAGAGAGGGAGAGAGAGAGGGGGTGGTCAAGCTGGGAAATGTTCCACGTCTATGTGTGTATCACTGCATCAGGTGATGTCAGTTTGTACTGCATAACCTACAAACTACATCCATCAGCAATGAGACAACGCCAAGCAGAGACTAACTAAGCCAATCTGGAGGACGATGACGACCCAGTTATGACGTCAAAATATACAAGTACTTAAAATCTATCTCGCTTCCGAATTATTTACACGAACTGAAATTAATGTCGGTAAAAAAAGACTAACTATACTTTTACTTAGGAACACTGAGGGTGTGTTCCAACTTGATTTTCGCCTGCTAACCACTAACCACTAACCTGCTACACACTAAACGCTAACAGCTTTGGGCACGCCACCTAGTATGCTAATACAAAGTTTATTGTTATTAATCATCTAATATAAATAAATACGATAGTAATAATTCCACTCACAGGTTGGGTATTTTCCTAACCTAAAAGTATCAGCTGTGATGGCTGCCTGGTATCAACCATCTTGGTTTAGTGGGTTAGTCGGTGTCGTAGTGTACACTTTCGGCCACTACCCACTACCCACTAACCACTAGCCAAATAAGGAGCATTGGTCGCCTGCTTGTGACGTCACTTCCTTTCGATTAGTATAACTATTAACTAAGCTTAGTCCACTACGAAAAACGTCAAGTTGGAACACACCCTGAGTTAGGGACTATTACCCACAACACAACCCACAAAGGCAAACGCGTGTTACTAGTTGGCAGTACGGAATAATGCAGTTAAATTTGCAGCGTTCACTTGTAAATTGTATAATTATGGAAGTGGTTGGGTGTTGAGTTGAGCATTATCAATAAATCCCCTCAACCCCCCCAGTACAACATGGCGTGATGGCTCCAATATAACCGGGCTCGATCTTCAGAAACATCATGTCAGTTCGACCGAGGGTATTATTGAAGAAAAAAATAACCTTCTCACCCAGCTAAAATAAATATTTGCAAACGAGTAAAATTGTCCAATGAAAATATGTAAAGATTTGAACTGTTGTGAGAAGAAACGGTGTCAATAATTCGGGGCTCAGTTGGTACACATGCAGAGAGCTCGCAAGCTAGTACCGGTGTAACAGAATATCTTTACCTTTGGAATATTATTACTCAGATTGCGTTACACGTTGCGAAGCGAACTTCAGAAGAAAACGTGGGGTCTCAAAATAACCTTAACCTAACCGAACCTAACGTCTAACTTATCCTAACCTAACCTAACCTAACCTAACCTAACCTAACCTAACCTAACCTAACCTAACCTAACCTAACCTAACCTAACCTAACCTAACCTAACCTAAACTAACCTAATCTAACCCAATATAACCTTAGTATAACGTAGCTTAACCTTTTCTTTGTTCGCAACGTGTAGCGGCTGCTTGAGTGAGCGCGGGTATTAGTATTGATGGGCTATGCGTAAAGATATTCCAATACACCGGTACGACAGCAGTAAAAAAGCCTGTTTGCTTGAGCCTTCTGATGTAACGTGTGGTTGTACGCGCGCAAGGTACAGCACTGCTTGGGCTCCAACCGTGACACTTTTGTCTGCGAGCGAACACGAACGGGAACGAGAACTAGTAAAAATAAAATTTGCGTTTTTAATATTAAACCAAACAAAAGTTAAATGAACTCTTCTGTCCGTGTGAATGTCACTACTAATAATTTGACGAACAAACAACGTCCACTACGAATGAATATGACCTCTGCTTTAGCATCGTACTGTCAATCAACCATCGAAGCGTGGCTGAGTTGGTTCGACACATAATGGATATGTGCGTTGCGCTATTATCGTATACACATAATTCTCTCAAAATCACCGTACAATGTACATATATGCTAAAGAGATGTCGAGATCACCCATCACTTGCAGCTTAAACATCAAACAGGTAAAAATCAATAACGTAAGCCTTAGTCTTAATATAAAAAATGTGTTTAATTCAAACAATATAATTTTGTTAAAGAAACAAGGCAAAATAAATAAATAAAAAGGCCCGTTTCAAATACAGTATAGCACAACTAACACTTGTCTTCTACAGACAGCCAATGACGGCACTTCTATGCCACCAATGACATTCTTTCTCACTATGATCGTTGCAATTTACAGCTGACGCTGTCCTCATCAGTTGTCCTGATTTTTGCATCCATGGATTATGGAACATATTGCAGAAAACACACATTCTACTAAACATAAATCATTGCTTATGTAAAGCGCGATATAATACGAAAGTTCGATATCAAAATGTGTGTAACATTTTTTTTTTAAGTTCATTATTATTTATTATCGTGTTGGTGGACATGCACATGATAATATAATGTGCTTGTCCAGTTTGCAAACTTCGCGCTTCAGCGCGACCAGTGGTAACGAACTCCCGTACAGTCCGTCTTCTACGCATTTATAACAGCACTTTCACGATGGTTCACGGTCATTTTATTTGGACATAATAGATAACCGGATGGATAGCACACAATTCAACAATCAGAGCATAAATCACTTTCATTATATACGTGGTTTTTTAATCTTCACAAATACATAGCCTGTCACGGCATGAAGTGAACTTACAAGCAACAAGTGCATGGAATGGAGAGAACTGACCAACGGAACTTTCCATTGTACGTTTTGGCCCCTGGTCATCCTAAACATTCGCACATGCTCAACGTGCTGTATCAGTTATACCCGTGTTATAGAGAAACTTGTATTCATTTGTGATATGGTAGCTACAGAATACTTAACGGCATGCGTTACCAAAAGTAGGTTCTAGCTGGGCGCTATACAACATTAAAATTTTTACCTAACTAATTACGAAGGCGTCCAGTACTTAGGTAAATATGGTGGAGTCTGGACAAGTAAATCAAACAATAGACCCCGAATGCAATCTGCAGCACAAGACTCAATTCTAAAAATAGCCATGTTGCCGTGTGTTATTTCGGACAAACATTGAATATGCACCAATCAAAGAAAGATACAACAATGGAGTTGCCTAGCAACACATTGTTTGTCCGCCTGTGATGTCACAGCCCCCTCAATTGAATCTTGTGCGGAGATCAAGCAGACCTTGTGCTATAGTTATTGTTTATATTATCATCACAATGCTACAACGATCCAAATGTCAATTGACAGTAAAAATACTCTGCGAAGAACGTCCGAAATGTGTTACTTTCTTAAAGTTAGAGTGAACCATCGTCACCAATTTGTCTCTATATTCGAGTATAATTGCACGACGTGCATATATACAAAATAAACGTAGTGCGGATTAATATGAACCAGCTCCGCTGTGAACCAAACCCAGGACGTCCTATCACTGTATACTAACATCACTATAGATGATCTTTACATTTTACAAATGTGCATGGCAAGTTTCCAACCATAGATATACCGTATATATATATGTAAACAATGTAACAAATGATATTGAGCGTTTTGAAGTTTTAAGCGTTTAGTCAAGTCAGATTGATTTATGCACAGATGTCAGTGATGCAGCTTCATCTCTTCATCTCTGCGGTGGCTCACGGAAACGATTAACCCAGGGCCATGACTGCGTCTCGGGCTCTGACGCCGGCAGTGGCTAATGCAATCAAAAATGCGTAAAAAGAAAAACTTCCAGAACAAACTTAAGAGCTTGTGTGATTTTGCTAATTTTGATTGAATAATGGAAAAACGATTTGTTTTTTTAGGCAGCTTATGTAAAAATAGTTTGATTGGTTATGTATGAAATTCGGTATGGAATGGGCGGAACGACAACAGCTGCCGCTGGTACTGTTAGACCAGCTTTACAATTTTAAACTCTATCATCGCAAGATTTTCACAAGTGTTTTATGCTCTAGTAAAATGGTTGTCCCAGACATATTTTTAGATTTTGTTCAATATACATACAAATGAGCTAATTTATTGAACTGACAAAATGAGCAAATAAAACTATTTCTATTTTATTCAAGAACAAGAGGTTTCCTCGTCCATATGGCATACAAAAACATGCTGACGCCTAGGGCATGGGTTCGGATCACACGTAAGGAAGAACATGTTTTTTAATCGTCCCTCATCTTCATATACCACCCCTCATCGTCTTGGATAGCCGATAGTACAACTGCAATAATAGAGCTGTAAACGCAACAAAAATCATCGTCATAAACAAGAAAAATTCCCCATACAAGAATCAATACGTGAAAACTGTACAATTCTTGCAGTGAGAAATAACAATTTTCAGCTCGTATTGGAAATCTGACCGTAATTCCGAGCTCTATGTCTACATAAGCTGCTTCTGTATGTGTCGATGGTAGTGCTGGAACACAACAGATTAAACACGGATTTGATTGCATTCCGATTGAAAAAAATCTCAACCTTGAGAATAACAACATTACAAGTTAAGTTAAGCGACCTCACCGGGACAATGTGCTCAAGTCTGCGTTACAGACGCAGTAGAGGTCTCGGTGAGAATGGCGCAGAATAGTAAATAGCCGTCAACTGAAATTACCAGCGTCGAATCCCATTCATCACAGCAAAAGTGATAAGTAAACTTATTTTCTGAAGTGTGAACCAAAAGTAAAACTTGAGAAACTACGTTGAACGATTGTTAAACGTCTCTGTGACAAACTAATCGAGAGTTTTTGAGCTGGCAAAGATGAAAGAAAACAAAGTCAGGTGATTTCATATCTAGCTAACACAACTATTGAGTTGCAGTTGATGCAAGTTCCAAGCACGCATACACGGGGGTGTAAAACGGGTAAAAACAAAGAAGGGGTGAGATTTCAACGTTCTTTCCAAGATGGCGTCATGTAATAATCAGAAACGAGGAAATAATACGAAGGAAGAAATAAAAACGGTAGAAGAAGCATTAATAAAAAAGAAGAAAACTGATTGGCTGTCGTGAGTACGTTGGAGCATCGCCCACTTCAACAGGGCATCGGCGACCCTCGAGTATTTTGTTTGTCTAGAGACGCACAGCTGGGTCACCGAATAAGATCCGTCACACAGATCGCCGGGTCGTCGCAAGGGGCATCCCATGTTGGGGGGGGGGGGGGGGGGGGGGTAATGGTGGGGTTTCAGGTCGTAAAGAGGGCCGGTAGGTATGTAGAAGAAGAATAAGAATCTAAAATTTGATGAGAAAAGGCCATGAGAGAAACAAATTAACGAGAGCCCTCTTTGCGAGCACCGGTCACCGCTGCTGCGGAGGTCGATAAAAGAAGGTATCTCTAGACTACCAAGCACGCGACTAAGGCGAGTTTTGAGTATTAGGGAGAAAACAGAAAATTAAGAAGTCCGAATGAGAATTTAACCACGTAGACTGTTTCACCCAAATATCCTAACCCAAGAAAGAGAGAGAGAACGAGAGATAGTGTTTCTATTTGATTATTATCTTCGATAGTTTTGAGTGTTGCTGAGTAAACTAATAATCATTCGTTTAGAGGCACACATGGTCTATAACTGCGTAGCACAGTGCGTGGCCTGTCCCGTCGCTGCTAAATACACAAGGTCCACTAGATCGCTTGTAGCGCGCGTGGCGCGCGCTTTGCGCTTCGCAGTTACTCCGCTAGGAGTAAATCCAGTAGACCTTGCTAAATACATATTTACACAGGTAAAAAGGAAGAATAACGCCCAAGGCCAGCTGGCAGCCTGTTACGGGACTTCCAATTAAAATGTATGTTATTATAATTTAGAATATCTTATTCAGTCAGAATTGCGCGAAAAGAATCGAATCGCAACAATCGTCCGATACGACCACAATGTTGCAAACATATAAAAAGTAATGCGACACTTGCAGCCAACAATACGGAGTGTAACACTGCACACGAACAGTTGAGCTGAGCCACAGCACAACCCGAATGCACGAATTCTTTCTTGTAAGCTAATCCACTAATAAAATAAGCTGGTTTCCGATTCGCAGCACGGAATGGCATCGCAGGTGCGAGGTAGCGACCGTAAGGTAATTGATTGCGGTTTGCACACACAACCAACCAACTTCGTGCAGTTTGATGTTGCAAAGAATTTCAATAATTCAAGAACAGGCACGCAACGAATTAGGACTGTGAAGTCGTACAGAGTTTTGCGAATCTGCTAGAAAATACAGCATAATATGATATGGGCAGCTCACATTTTGAAAAATCATCATTATGTAATTGTGTTTGTTTTATTACAAATACTAACAGGCAGTATTATAGAAATGATACGAAATAGTATCTAAAACATGTTGCGATAGTATTCAATATGTAATCTATAATATCAAGATGTTGTTACACTTTCTAAAAATAAAAGTATTAATTTTTCTATCCATGCTCATTATTTTTATTTTTAGCCTATGTAGTTTTTAAGATACAAGCGAAAAGTCTAAAATGTTCGTTATATATCAGCGAGCGCCCAGATACGTTATTTTGTCTTGTAGGATAATTATGAGTAAATGCCGAAAACGTAGACCTGGACAGTGCACAATAGTCGCAATTTCAAAAGCACATCGATGTGTTGTGTAGCCAACGCGTTAGTTTTCAGGCAGGCAGCAGAGGCGAACGGTTTGGTAAAGGTGACGCTATGTGTTAGTCAAACACATTACAAGAATCGGGTAGACTATAATTTCCAAGTTATTTGCAACATCCACGACATCGATAAGACGATAACATTAGCACGAACAGTTTTTGAAATTGCACAAAAAATGTTTGCCTTAATAACATGCGCGAGATATGATAAAAAGTCATCTTATCATACTAAATGCGAGACATCTACCGTAGATAGCGCATGTATTAAGCAACGAAAAGTTGCAAAATGTGTGGCAATTAGCTTAGGCTTCTTCGCACATAAGACATTTGTTAGTTTACATTTAAATATGTTATAACGGCAACGGATACTAAGGAAAAAACTCGAGCCCAAACACCTCCCTTCGAGCTATAGTTCGCTAGTTGCTGGTAGTTGAACACCCTTGCATTGCGTGTTCTAAACTTTAAAGAACACGCTGTTTGCAAGTTCTAGACTTGGCCCCGTTCGAGCGCGTTTATCGCTTTGCAAAGCAATATCATCTACAAGAACCAAGTATTTGTTTCAGTAGACAATATGACAACAATTAAAACAATCATACAACCGGTCTACCGGAAACTCACGAACTAACACGACGAGATGTTGATAAAGACTTTGTTTACTATGTCGATGAGTGTGTAATTCTATAAAATACGAGTATATATTATTCATAAAAAATAGGGGAATAGACAGTGGAAAGTTACATGTAAGGTCCTACGAAAATATGAAATATTCACGACATTTATATATTCTCGATCCACTTCCAAAAAAGTCTATGGCAACTTTTCACGTTTCGTGGACACATCTCGTGGGAATCCTCTTGGTTGACACTGATTAGTCGCTAACAAGATTTTCAAGAGCGGTGCGACCGCTTTCCCGCACCAAACTTGATGGGCGAAGCTGCTACGATGCAACCTGCTGATTACCTCAGGGTGTTTGATGAGTGTAAATAAAGAGTCACTTTCTTTCTGCTAATCCAGTCATTCAAGTCTCCTCGCAACCAGTGAAATTTATCCATACTCGGTGTGTTTTGCCGCCTGGGGTCAACACAATACGCCGAGCCTTGCGTATCTTTGCCCGGAGGAGTTGAAACTAGCTTTGTTTATGAGGTCAACATTCGTCTTCCACTTTCCTCGCGTCCACCTGGCCTGCATGGTCGCACTAGCGTCAATGGTGGAAACGGGTTCTATTGGACAAGGAACGGTTCATAATCGACAGTGGAGAACGATAACCTGGATGGGTTGCATGAATGCGTGCGTGCGTGTGCGTAAAGAGTAAAGACGCTCATGTAAGCACGCATGGTGATGTTATAAACTTCATAATCATTCACATTCATATTCTAATATTCATTATTAAAGTAATTTATTAACTATTAATTCATATTTGAGTCTTTGTTTTTATGTTTTAATTTTTATTTCCAATTTCCTCCTTTTCAAAAACAGTCAAACGGTAAATGAGTACCGAAAATGTACCCTATACTTGAACATAAAATGAACAGAAGAGAATTAGACCTTGCCCTTGAAGTGCATGAGCATTTGCAACCAAATATAACAATATACACAGTACTGAAACTTGAACATTTTCCGAAACCGTTTCAACCGGGACAATAGAAATCAATCGCGTGCCAGTACAGCGCCTACTTGATGCTTGAAGTAAGCTGAGGCTCCGGCTCGGGCCTCGTCAATTATTCAGTCAGTCCCCGGCCGGCCCTAACTGTAACATTTAGCTGGATAACGCACGAAAACTACGGCAAACAAGTATTACAACAGTCTCAACAACAACAGTCTCAACAAGTATGTATCTAATGTAGAGATGTGTATGTAATATAGAGAAATTAGTTTGAAACTCATTTATTTACCTTTTTAGAGATACGTTGTATTGAATCTGATCATCTTTATTTTTGCTAACTTGTCACAAAATAACCCTTTTCATTGGTAAAAGTTCAACAAATATAATGTGATTGGGCGATCTTGCTAATCATCCTAATTTGTTTTTCGGTAATGTGAGAGCTCAAACGCCATCGTACAAGACTTTTCAAGACAAAACTGTTGATTTTGTTTCATTATAGGTAATATAGCTTCTAATAATTGCCAAAAACGTAACTGTAATTCGAACAAATAAGTCTTCCCCCCTCAATCATCACCCCCTCTACTTTATCTGCGACGAGTTACCAGTTGATGGAACTAGCTGTAAAAGAACACGAGTAGGTACCACGAACAATGTAAATTGCATCCCAAAGCATATCTCTATTAAATTTCTGATCGACTCCCCGCCCAAATAAAAGAGTATGGAAGCTGATGCGCATGCGTCGTTATCAGTATCACATCAGTCAGTGACGCGAGATGGTAACGGTAATGTTCCGTATTGTTCCGCTCGTTCTGATCCAAGTAGTGTTGTCTGGTGAAATGCACTGGCCCGTTACGTATCCAGTTAGAAATATAGCGTCCGTGCAACCGAGTATCGAGTCGAGACCTTGTCGTGTAAATGCACATGGAGAAACAAGATTATCTACTTTGTTGATTAGTGCATCGACGCGACGAAGGTTGAAAGAGAAACGAAGGAATTGTGATACAATATACCAACACAACACATCCACATATTCTAAACAGGCACATGATTGATTTTTGTGAAATTCAGAAATTAAAAACCCAACCCCGACAGGGAAACGAATCCATGCAGGTCTCCCACTTCCACAGTGGTGTGGATTACACAACAAATCCACCCACGAGTGTTTCTCCATGATAAATATCCATTTGAATGATTGATTTTTATAACACGTTAACAGTGAAGCGCCTCTGTATGTCCTGTTAATGACGTTATATGAATAAATGAAATTGTAATTAACTCATTATCATCCAATTCACTGTACAACAGATTCATAATGAAGTGAACGATGTATTCTCGCATAATAATATATAGAGAAGATAAACTAACCAAACCCACCATATATCCGCACAAAAATATTATACAGTTTTTCAATAGTCAATTAGTGTGGTAACCAGACTCTGGGCAGGGTTCACCGGGAGCGCGGAACAGCGCCCAAACGAATTTGAGACAACGGAGCGGTATATATACAAGTTTCGAAAAACGAACAATGCGGTGCCCAAGTGCGCAACATCGATGATGTATCGCATTGTAGGGTGCTCGTTACACATTAGATTAGTTTAATCTTCAAGGGTTGTTTAACACCTAATAATACCTACACTACATTTGCCTTCTGAACGACGAAAACTTTGTGGAAACCGAAACGCGTCCATCTGGGTTGGCCGACGCAACGTGCGGTAGTGGGCGAAATATACAGAAGAGGCGCGACCCACCGACTTCACGGATACTTGGTTCGTGCCCGATGGATGGAGATGAGACTGACGTAAAGCTGTAATGACTGGGAAGTTTCTTCTCCTCCCTGAATACATTCCCTGCTTCCTCAATATGTGCGCAGAAAACTCTGTTATTACCTCTTTCCACGCATTTTTCCGCGAGCAACTTGGGCAGTGCACTTGCAATAAAGATGGATTATATAAATCCATGGTAACATTGCCATTTGGGCGTCGTCGTTGTGCAATTCCAATCGAGTAGAAAGGAGAGAATTAATGACAACCGGTAGACAGATGTACCGATCATACTTGATATTAAGACAAGCCTTCGCCAAATTTGATCCCCGCAAATAACAAGCGAATCAAATTTAGCAGAGGCGTTCGATCAGAGCTACCTGGAAGAGTGAGACTAGACAATGTAATTCTGTGAAACGTAATCACAATAATGGCACATGATAATGGGGCATGGGTGTTATTATTCTGTCACACACGCTCTACACTATACCATTATCTCTAGCAAACGTGATGTGCTAGAGTCGTGATCATATGTTTCCACTTATTGGTCCGTACACACTCTGATATTATTTACTCGGGCTTGTGCACATATGAGACATGTGCAGTTACCCACGACATGATTGTGTTTTAACTGACAGTGTCGTGGGGAAACTTCAGTATGTGCAGTTTATTCATTAATTTAATGTATATCCTATTATGTTATAAAACTGATTCTCAAAAAATAAATGATTAATAATAATAACAAATAACAATACGAACTTTGACACCTTATAGGAAATTACTTTGACAGATTTCATGAACATTAATGTTAATAATTAACGTCCGCAAAATTATTAGAACAAGCGTAAACTTTGAAGAGTGAATACTTCTATATAAAAACATCAATCCTGACATGGTTTTCGTAGTAGAGTATATGACTTTGAGAGTAAGAACCTTAAAAACTGTGTGTATATAGTAATTTCAACTATGCATTTTCGAGAAATGAATTGCATTTCTAGGATATTTAGTTTTAAACGTCTCTATTTAAGTTTTATTCGTCTCTGTTATTACCTGATATTCGCTCTTCAATCTCAAATTTCTCACAGATACAAATGCCAAAAACAAAGCACACTCAATGGTAAAATAAGTAAAAACCGGGAGAAAAATTCAATTATGTCGCTGCCATATAGCAAAAAGTGGGCGGACAAATGGTTGTATTTGCCAACATTACATTGCTACATTATCGAATGAGGGAGTGCTGAAATAGTACGGAGCTAAATTATATATGGGTCCACTTTCTAATACAGCTAACTATCAATTACATTAACATCTTCGGGAACCATGTTTATACGTATGCCATTCAATCAGCGCGCGTAAGACTACACTGGCATTTTGCTCATTGATTACTGTGTGCTTTGGGGCAAACTATAAACTGGACGTTTCTCATCGAATTAAAAGAGCCATTATACAATGAACACGCAAAATATGGTACTGATACTATTGAGAGGAAATATATTTTGTATTCTAAAACCTTTACTGTTATTTATTTTAAATTTACTTGAAATACATATGTATGATATCTGTACTGGTAAATAACCTCTTAGAGGTGACAAATAACTATAAATGCGCCTTATTACCGGTAGACTATAAT
Organism: Isoperla grammatica; assembly: GCA_945910005.1. Classification (NCBI taxonomy): domain Eukaryota; kingdom Metazoa; phylum Arthropoda; class Insecta; order Plecoptera; family Perlodidae; genus Isoperla; species Isoperla grammatica. The sequence continues at coordinate 12,827,269 of OX246737.1, forward strand.
AAAGTATGTATTATAGGGCCTATTTACATTTTAGGGAGTCAGCCGACACTAAATCACTCTCTATTCAATAATGCCATAATAAATATACTGTAATTCAATCCTTGATAGAATATATCTAGGACTACGGATGAAAAAGAAAGTTGTCCGCCACACTCTCAAAACTGAAACACCCTGAAGCATATTATTGTGCATTGATACTGGAGAGCGTTCAACAAATATTTTTTATATATTGATAATTACTGATTGCTAATGATTCACAATCATTATTACTGAGGTGTATAGGTAAATGTGCCTGCAAAAATGAAATAATATATCGCTTATAACTAATTACTTAAATATGAAGGCCTATAGTGTTTAATTATTTCATTTTTTTTCTTGTTGCGGCTTTCAAGTTCATCCTGAGGCACCAACGAATGTCAATTAATTGAATCTAACCTTCTTCAACCCGATCAAGGACAGTTAATGTAGACTTGAATAAAGTTAAAGTAGGCTTGAATAGATAAATCATAATCATTGATGTTGACTTTCATTATTAGGCTAATGAACACTGACTGAACAGCGTGTGGTATACATGTAGTAAGGTTACTGTGGTATACATATATAGAAACTAGTCATATCATTAATCAAATTTATTTGTAGGAACTACTATACGACGATTTACAATGAAATCGAATATCTAAACAAAAAATGAACGGTTAACATCGAAGATCAAATGAATGGTTTACGAGTTTAGAGTTCATACCATTCATTCTTATTGAATAACACAACTTGAACTCAATGACCGTAGAAATTCGAAAATAAATGTGAAATTGAATTAATATGTCTACCACTCAACTCACTGTATGTTACAGATGTCCAAACGGAATATCTCCCAACCGGAACAAGCAAGTCCCATACGGAGTATCTGCCAACAAGAACTTCTCCCACACAGAACAAGTAACACACTTTGCAGTTCCGAAGATCACCCAGCAGTGTTGCGTTGACAGTTAACACAATTGTTACTAGCGGTAGTGCAATAGTCTTATTACATGTCACGTTATGTTAATTTATAGAAAATGTGGTAACGAACGCCGATCGAAGTATGACTATAATCTGCACTCTTCGGAACTGCAAAATGTGGGACTCGTTCCGTGTGGGTGTGGTTCCATGTGGGAGATATTCAGTGTAGGAGGTGTTCCGGCTGGGAGATGTTCCGTATGGGAGTAAATTTACCGTGCACTGCATTTGACATTATGAAATGACACAAGGGCGTCCGTTGATATTCTGATAACATTGACAAGCCTACTACATAAATAAATATCATATAGCAATAGAGCCATTGTATAAGAAATTATTGTACACTGGTAATAGACATACTCTTAGTAATGCTGTATATAAAAGCCTCTGAAAATTGATGGTTTTGGTCATATCTCAAGAACGACATTTAATTTAATATAGAAAAAGTGAAAAAATGCGTACAATATGGTTTCGTAAGAACTCTATACTACAAGAACAACATGTGTTTGTGTTTAGTAATTAAAGCTGTTACTATATATATACTACAAAGTCGATGCAATGCGACAAATGCGTGTATGTATTTGTAATGTTCTCATTGCAAGAAGACCCACCTAGTTATTAGTGTGTGTGTTTTACTAAATGGAATGTATTATATTACTGCAACGTGTTTTAAATAGCTGATGAAGCAGCTGCCCACGCGAGAGAAACGTCTCAGTTGCCCACGCTGCAACGAAGCTGTCTATGTGATGCATGCATGCATGCATGCACACCACACCATTTCACAGGTTACTGTCCTACTCTCGCATTCAATGGTATTATACATTACGCCCACATCTTCCAAATTCAATTCTCTGCTCATTTGGTTTAGAAAAACGCCCTCATTACAATACATTTTAAGTTGATGATAAACTACGTAAAATGAAATTATTAATTCGAATTGATAATAAATTAAATAAAAACATGGATATCGTTACAATATTATTCAGTGTTGTGTCTGATATAAAGGTTATTTGTTGGTAAGTTATGTTCGTCCGGTCATTACTATGCAGTGCGAGGTGTGTACCTACTTTCCATCGCTAGACCAACAAGCAGCTAGATATGTCCTGCTTGTTGATTCTCACCGAGTCAGAACGACGCAAATAGCCGTGCAAATTATCGCAAAGAGTATATGTAATGTCACTTATATCAATATCATAGGCGTAGTCATGCATGTGAAGAAATGCTTACGGCTACCGATACTCGTATAACAAGCTAACTTGGTGAGAGAAACAATGAATTGCGGTGACAATGTAATTATTGTACACCAAATATAATTACAAAATACTCGTAGTCCATAATGGAGTAAAGACGTGAAGGTCATAATGATACAGTTATAATTAAATATAATAATTATTGGGTATTGAGAGTTGAGATAAAACAGCATAGTTACCGATGTATTTAGCCAATCTATAATTGCTGTCGAAACTTTTCAAAATTGTTTCATATAAGGTAAAATATCGTCTCCTATGAACCTACACCGATATCGATCTCATTGGAAGCTAGTCTGAAATGAACTACTTAAACTTACGTAACCTTCGAACTATGAGAAAAACAGCTTTTGCGCTCCGACACAATTTACATAATACTAATAGTGTTCTATGATTTGGTGGTCCATTGCCCATGACACTAATCTGGTTACCTCACTTACACCTAAGCGGAAAGATAGCCGATCTGTTTACTGTTGTGGCACGCCCTGGGTACCCATAACTGGAGTGAGTTGCTCAATTATTAGCAGTTTATTCTTTGTTATGATACCAATATCTGACGGAGGAATACCGTGGATGGCAAGGACGTCTAGCACTGCAATGTCAAATACCACCACCACGCATTTCTGCACAAAACGTGGGTCAACTCGTTTCGTTGTTGAAGGTCAAAACTAACAAGAATACACAGAAAACAAGAACACGCAAAAAACTGCTAACGCTCTGAGCTCTACTTCATAAGTGACGCTTATAATATATCGGAAGCTATATTTACAAAACAATAACACAAATTATAGGCCTATACGTGATGATATTACCAATACTTGATTAGCTATGTAATCCTCTGTTTGTGATAATAACTATAAGTCCGTGATAATCACTCATAATGGTGATCGCTGCAAGGTAATGTGTGTTTGATATTGATCAATGAAGTCAAGCGCGGTAAAACCTGCAAGTCCCGTCATCTCTGCTAAACGCTATCAATATCGTAGTTGACAGTTTTAGTGGCTTGATTTCATATTGATGCATCTGAATGAGGCGCACTCTATACATATTTCGAGGAACGACCCTCTTTTTATATATTCGTATAACCATGTTTTCACTACTTCAAACTTTATATTGTGATACAACCAATAAGCTTAGACCTTAGACGTTACTATTGAAAAAGCGGGATTAAAAAACGACATAGTAGAACAAAAGACGTACGTTGTTGCAAAATTATGTTTTAGTTTGTGTATAATGTGTAAAACTCGAATCAAGATATTAAAAAAAATCACTAAAATAAAATAGATCGAAAAGGCAAACAATTAAAAGAATCACAGCTATACATAAAAGGTATTTTCGATTTTTCGGAAATTTACGCCACACGTAGCTATACTGCTCACATGGATGGATACATGTAAAAAATAGTTGTGTAATTTCCCGATATTCACTTCGCTGTTTGAATGAACGATTTCTAGGAGGAGACGAAAGATTTGTGGATCTCATAACAGTAAGACGGTAACACCCATGCTCACGATCACGAATATATTTTTATAGCCTAGCCTCGATGAAATGTTATGATCGAAATAATAGAATATGCTGCCTCTGCAAGAGTCCCACCCATACCGCTAATTTTGTCAATTTTCTTGACAGTCTACGCTGGTGGATGAATTAATTTGATCGCTTCAACGCTGTAATTAACATTTAAGTGTTCAGACAGGAGGCTGCTATAAAACGCTATGGTAAATTTCGCATATGTAATAAGGCTATACGTTTGATGCCGTCAAAACGGTAGCCTCCAATTTGCGATATGACCTACATTCAAAATATCTTTGAACTAAACAAATGAGGCAGTTAGCATTGTATGGAACAGACCAGACGAAGCACAAGCGCGATAGGCCAATCTATTTTTAAATTGCACGCAAAATATATTTTTTCTTATTGGGTACTGCTCACAATTTGCTTTCACTCGGGTGGGCGCCGGTGTTATTTCCCTTTGTTCGTACTCCTCATTAAAACGAACTGTTCTATGATATACCAAAGTCCCCTTCCACTCCTGTAGGATGAGGCGGGGATGGCGCGTGTTGTAGGCCTATAGGGTCCCCGTTCTCACCACACAATGCTGCGAGTAACGACGGTGGTAACGCGATCAACCGTGTTGTCATGCAACACTGCACTAATTAGACATTTATACGCCAAAATGGGTTCCCTAATGGCCATTAGTATACATTCCAAATAAACTAATTCGCTTGTATAAAGTGAATGTAGGACAAAACACGAAACGATATCTATTGGCGATATTGCGTAACTAGATGTCGCACTGACTTAGCATACATTGAACTACACCACTCTTTCAGCAGAATGTCGGATGTCCCTCCCTCCCCGCAACCCTGCTGCTTAGCGGTGGACCCGATGACGTAGAAGCGCTTTCTTTTTGCATGCGACGTTTCGTTGGGTTCGCGTATCGTTGTTTGACGCCATTTGTTGTCACACTAAAATAAATACTTTACACTTTAGAGGCATATTTTTAGAACTAGTAAAGTTGTGTCGAATTAAGAGAAATTAATGACAATTCGATGCATTTGGGGCGGGGGTTCAAACTTGTAATTTGAGCCCAACGAGCACGCTGTATACAAACACATTGGCTAATATTTTAACGAATCATGTACCGCGTTTTCAAGAGCTAAAAATAATGAAAACAATGGTTCTCCTGAGTAGCGAGGTAGTAATAGAAATAGCTTGCCAATATAAGTGGCAAAACGGTCGTAGACACGTTGGAAACATTGTCACTATCCGTATCACAAGACATAAATATAGCGATAGTGTAACACACCTGAAAGTCACGACTTGTGAATGATATTCGACGAGAGCGCTCCTCGTGGGGTTATATGGCAGCTTTAGTCACAACTAAGAAAATATAAGGATCATTTCATCTTATCGTGAGCGTTTTGTCAAATTCAAATGCGTTGTTCCATTTAAATATTGCAATTCGTATTATTCTTAAAATTAAGTTAATATTGCGGGGTTGTGATTTTTATAGCAATCATAATAAATCCCAGCCAGTCGAAAACGAATATGTGGGGCAAAACAGGAACAAATACATCAATACCTTCATCTCCTTTAAGTTAGGTAAACGAGTAATGTACAATTCTTGCCGTATACTTCTCTAGCAATACTGAATATATACTCACATAAGTAATGTATCCGATTCAGGGCTCTTCTGATGTATTATAGTCAAAGTGGAATGAAAATATCAATCAATAGGATTTATTTGCTAACAGCTAATAATACTATGAATATAGTTTACTTTATTCTACCCACCAATCATGAAGGTGTACTTCGGGTGGGTCTCAGCTCACCCCTTGCAACCCTGAAGCAGTTACTTATATCATAGTAAAACCCCTACTTATACATTCTCGCTCTACATCGCTTTGGAAACCAAACCTACAGGTGAATTCAATTCCATTAATTACATTAAGCCTATGTCAAACTGTTCAAGCATTAATCCCTGTTTCCCAACAGGCAACACATTAAGGCCTCTACGTGTAAGGCTGGTCTTGCAAGTTGCAGTTAACAAAGATTGGGACGAATGTCCAGTTAATTAACACAGAATACAAGTAAAACCACTCTTATCCAATTAAAAAGTTGTAGTACAGGCATTGAAGTACGAGCCTATTCTACGACTAATAAAAATCCGCAGTTCTTTTGAAGTCATCACTTGAGAATAAGGATGTACAAGGTCAACTTGAGGATGTACGTTCAATCAACCTGAAGACTGTTATAAAGCATGAGTGCGCGGAACGTGGAGTTGGCAAGTTGCGGGCAACAATAATGTCGAGCATTCAGCTATTACGAAACATTGCTCCTCAGTCCTCACTGATCGTTTCACCTCCTGTGACGTGCCAGTATATTTGATTTGATGATAATCATCGACCAATAATATGAATACAGAATTTCAAAAAAAGGAATGCAAATGCAAAATTCAAAAAATTAAATGCAGATCTAGCCCGTATTGGTTTAATTCTAGGGTAGTATATTGTGTCAAAAATATATTGTGAGATGTCGATAGGTTATATTGTTTGCGGTACTCAATTCATTATCGCCTGTATCTTTAAAGAAACAATCGCGAAAGCCTGGTAATGAATTGGATGGGATCATCGTTACTGCTAAACTCGTCACCGATTATAGAATATATATACATATCAAGGTATTTCAACTCTATGCGATGGTAATTAGTGGTAATTAATTTATAAACTGTAATTAATCAGATTCATAAAGCATGAACTTGATCTATTCCTATGTACGCACTAAACACATTGCAATAATACACTATTACGCCATTTTCTATCTCTATGATTACATTACACTCACCACTATAGCTTCAATACCCTACTCAAATCTCGCATTATAATCATTTTTTAACTGTTCTGAACTCTTTTATGTGACCGGAAATCGAACTGTGGGTTCCTACATTGGGAGGTGAAGACTGAAGACAAACGATCGTCTTAAAAGTTAAAACATTATAGAAGAATAGTCTGGCAATGAATGTTTTTAATTAAAGAGTCTACGAAGCGCACCCTCTGCGTTGTTTGGCCTCTTCTTCGGAAACGAGTTTAAAAAATGAATCACTTATAAATTTCCTGTGTTAGGAACTTCATTACCGTAGCAATTTCCATTATAGCGATTTGGTTTGGCTTGCTGAAACGTATAGTAATAGCCGTTAGATATTTGCGTTCTGCGGGAAATGTTAATTATTATTCACAAATCTGGCTTCAGAAATGTTGTTCCGCGCCAACTTTCTCATTAATTATCGATTTCCCAAATTAGAACACTGCAGCTATAACATAAAATACGGCGAGGCTAAAATTATTTAGCTCACAAATCTTAGCGTATCGTTTGTGCACATCTGTTCCACAGATCGAAGATGACGCAAGAAGTGTAATAAATTCAGATTTCGGAAATAAAACGTTATAAAATATAATTGGGAATAACTGCTTCTGTATACTGGGACTACTATACTCAAAATACATTCTTTGAAGTAACTGAAGTATGGGTTGAGTAAGATAGGCTTCCAGGATCTATGAGAGGCAGCACTTGCTCTCTTCCTTCAAACCATTTATAGGGGGGAGATAGTTATGAAATATACATTGCATGTTATAATCTTATACTCGTATAGGTAAGCATGTGGTAGGGAGCAGCAGGTATATGTAAGCGTGGTTAGATAAGCGCTGTTAACATGATTATAAAATGATGAAATAAAACGTTTTCAAAGAAAGAAAATGGTCAAAAAAAACAGCAAAGTAGGTGGCGGTAAAGAGGCAAACTTGAACAAGAGAACCAAAACCCTTTAGGATCCTACTTGTAGAATCTACAAGTTTTAAATTTTGTTCTACACCTTTTCATTCTAACAGTAGTTTATGCACATGATATTTACAAATATTTTACTAAATAACTTATTATCATGGGTAGACATCTGTAAAATCCGAAGGTTACAAAATTTAGTGCTGCTATATATCGGCAACTGTATAAGCTTACGTGACACATCCTCTAATTTGGATCAGTACTATCTTCTTTTTTAAGACTTTGTATTACGTTTATGCAGGATGGAACACTCGCATAAAAACAAATCTATGAGAGCCTGATTTACAAATTCGTATTGCAATTGCGTGGTGGGCGTTCTGACATTATGTTTCCGCTAAACGTCCTCTTAAACTGGAAACATTATGTTTAATAAAATAGCTGCTCCCCAGGAAATTGGGTTAAGGCGAGGTAAAATAAACAAAACATTATTTATGGTGGAATTATTCCAGTTTTATAAAATTATATTAAGTGTGCCAAACGGAAAGAGTGTGTATATATAGATGTTATAGAGCAGCCGCAGCCACAGCCACTTCGAAGACGTATACTAATAAAAATTATATTAACTTGCTTTAGAAAGTATAGAAAATTTCACTACGAAACCAGAAACATCTAAATATATTTTCACGGGAACAGCGTTCATGCCATACTTTATTATTAAATTTCAATGAAAAAATAAAATAAAACACAACATATAAGTGGTGTAAATTCTGTATTAATTACTACAATATTTAACAATATTTATTAACAATATTTATTATTAAATTTCAATGAAAAAATAAAATAAAACACAACATATAAGTGGTGTAAATTCTGTATTAATTACGAACGTTTACACAGCCAGGTTTATTGTGGCACGTTTGGTAACTAACGCGTACACAAGATGCTTCGTGGGCTTACATACAAAATGCGTTTGTAAAACAGTTTGAAACCATTGCTAAATAGCAAATTAGTTGGATAGTATTCAAGATTTATAGCTTACCGTTGAATTAATGATACCCAACATATATTTGCCCATTTAGTGCCTCAAGGTACCCGGGCAGTTTTAATGCCTTTTATGGTTTGTATTGAAACAATTTTGGTCATTTACCTATACATTAATTGTTAAGCTTTTTGAACGATGCCACTTTTATTTTACTTGCACAGTATTCATTTTATTTGTTTCGTCAACTATTACAGGGCCGTCTTTTCATTGTCGTATTCCATTTGCACAATTCGAACAATATACGCTACCTGTTTTACTGGTTACGCGTAATTGTTTTGCATAGCTATTCTCATTTGTGAATGACCCATTCTACTGACGGCAATATACAAGACTGCTATATAGCCAATGGCAAACTAGCAGACATGTTTATTGTTTAGGACTCTGTTTACAAAATTAAAATAGCTGAGCGATGCATTGAAATATTTCTCTCCTAGAGCGTTTGAAATATTCAAAGTTGTTGTTTTTAGGAATCAGTAACGTATAATCACGCTATGGGCAATGTGTGAGTGTGTTGTATTATTCGCGCATAGCGCTTGATCGTGACTGCCAACGAGATCACTCGAAGAGCCGCGTTTACTTATAACAACATTCACTATTTGACGGTCAGATTAATGAAACAAAATTTATTTTTGCGGCCCTCGGTTTTATCAACACTCAACGGCAAAGTAAAGAGATTCGATGTTTAAAAGTGGTCACTCAAGATTCGTGAAAAGTATAGAAGATTGCAATATACACAGTGAACGTGTCTTGTGGCGTTGCTACATGTGGTGGTGCGTAGGGGAGTTGTTGGCCACGTGCCACGCTATCGAGTATCGACCTATACAGTAGACCAACATTCTCATTACGTCCTTACGCTGATCAAAGCTTATATCCATAAGCAATCGCTTTGAGCAAAAAGTTCCGTACAACGCGCCGTGAAGACTAGCAAGGTAGTTTTATACATTTGCGAAAAAGTTAAATTATCTAGTTCCCTGAAGTCACACGAAAGAAGCAACCATCTGTAAAAGTTACTCCTCTTCACTTACTTACCTTCCACTATAACGTTGTAACTTCAACTTAGATATTTGTCTTCTGATATTTAATATTTTATATTATATTGCTTGCTTATATTTGTCTGATATTTGACTTCCCCAAAGAGATCGTTTAATAAATCAGTTGTTTTTCTTTTCTTTTTTGCTGTCGATATTTTTCCCTTCCTTTTTGCCACTTTTTCCTTTTTTCATTAAATGACATGCATGAAACTGTTACCTTGCAACAACGGGCGCCTGTAGGGGTAGAGGACGACTATGAATTCCAGCCTAAGTGCCTTACTTGGTCAGTGAGATTTGAACCCACGTAAACGTCCCTGTGTTCTACACAACTCGTTATGTCGTGCTCCAACCATATGAGCCTATAGTGTGCGTTCTGACAGTGTTCCAGACGTGGTTTGGTGTTTCTTTACTTGCTGGATATATCTCGAGGAAATCCTTGCAACAATACAGCTTATCTTTGGGCGACCTGTGAAGAAATTAGTCGCGCACACAACTGGTTATGTGGTGCTCCAACCATATGAGCCTATAGTGTGCGTTCTGAGAGTGTTCCAGACGTGGTTTGGTGTTACTTTACTTGCTGGATATATCTTGAGGAAATCCTTGCAACAATACAGCTTATCTTTTAGCGACCTGTGAAGAAATTAGTCGCGCACACAACTGGTTATGTGGTGCTCCAACCATATGAGCCTATAGTGTGCGTTCTGACCGTGTTCCAGACGTGGTTTGGTGTTACTGTACTTGCTGGATATATCTCGAGGAAATCCTTGCAACAATACAGCTTATCTTTGGGCGACCTGTGAAGAAATTAGTCGCGCACACAACTGGTTATGTGGTGCTCCAACCATATGAGCCTATAGTGTGCGTTCTGACCGTGTTCCAGACGTGGTTTGGTATTACTTTACTTGCTGGATATATCTTGAGGAAATCCTTGCAACAATACAGCTTATCTTTGGGCGACCTGTGAAGAAATTAGTCGCGCACACAACTGGTTATGTGGTGCTCCAACCATATGAGCCTATAGTGTGCGTTCTGACCGTGTTCCAGACGTGGTTTGGTGTTACTGTACTTGCTGGATATATCTCGAGGAAATCCTTGCAACAATACAGCTTATCTTTGGGCGACCTGTGAAGAAATTAGTCGCGCACACAGCTGGTTATGTCGTGCTCCAACCATATGAGCCTATAGTGTGCGTTCTGACCGTGTTCCAGACGTGGTTTGGTATTACTGTACTTGCTGGATATATCTCGAGGAAATCCTTGCAACAATACAGCTTATCTTTGGGCGACCTGTGAAGAAATTAGTCGCGCACACAACTGGTTATGTGGTGCTCCAACCATATGAGCCTATAGTGTGCGTTCTGACCGTGTTCCAGACGTGGTTTGGTATTACTGTACTTGCTGGATATATCTCGAGGAAATCCTTGCAACAATACAGCTTATCTTTGGGCGACCTGTGAAGAAATTAGTCGCGCACACAACTGGTTATGTGGTGCTCCAACCATATGAGCCTATAGTGTGCGTTCTGACAGTGTTCCAGACGTGGTTTGGTATTACTGTACTTGCTGGATATATCTCGAGGAAATCCTTGCAACAATTGCAGCTTATCTTTGGGCGACCTGTGAAGAAATTAGTCGCGCACACAACTGGTTATGTCGTGCTCCAACCATATGAGCCTATAGTGTGTGTTCTGACAGTGTTCCAGACGTGGTTTGGTGTTACTTTACTTGCTTTGCTGGATATATCTCGAGGAAATCCTTGCAACAATTGCAGCTTATCTTTGGGCGACCTGTGAAGAAATTAGTCGCGCACACAACTGGTTATGTCGTGCTCCAACCATATGAGCCTATAGTGTGTGTTCTGACAGTGTTCCAGACGTGGTTTGGTGTTACTTTACTTGCTTTGCTGGATATATCTCGAGGAAATCCTTGCAACAATTGCAGCTTATCTTTGGGCGACCTGTGAAGAAATTAGTCGCGCACACAACTGGTTATGTCGTGCTCCAACCATATGAGCCTATAGTGTGTGTTCTGACAGTGTTCCAGACGTGGTTTGGTGTTACTGTACTTGCTGGATATATCTCGAGGAAATCCTTGCAACAATTGCAGCTTATCTTTGGGCGACCTGTGAAGAAATTAGTCGCGCACACAACTGTTTATGTCGTGCTCCAACCATATGAGCCTATAGTGTGTGTTCTGACCGTGTTCCAGACGTGGTTTGGTATTACTGTACTTGCTGGATATATCTCGAGGAAATCCTTGCAACAATTGCAGCTTATCTTTGGGCGACCTGTGAAGAAATTAGTCGCGCACACAACTGTTTATGTCGTGCTCCAACCATATGAGCCTATAGTGTGTGTTCTGACAGTGTTCCAGACGTGGTTTGGTGTTACTGTACTTGCTGAATATATCTCGAGGAAATCCTTGCAACAATACAGCTTATCTTTGGGCGACCTGTGAAGAAATTAGTCGCGCACACAACTGGTTATGTGGTGCTCCAACCATATGAGCCTATAGTGTGCGTTCTGACAGTGTTCCAGACGTGGTTTGGTATTACTGTACTTGCTGGATATATCTCGAGGAAATCCTTGCAACAATACAGCTTATCTTTGGGCGACCCGTGAAGAAATTAGTCGCGCACACAACTGGTTATGTGGTGCTCCAACCATATGAGCCTATAGTGTGCGTTCTGACAGTGTTCCAGACGTGGTTTGGTATTACTGTACTTGCTGGATATATCTCGAGGAAATCCTTGCAACAATACAGCTTATCTTTGGGCGACCTGTGAAGAAATTAGTCGCGCACACAACTGGTTATGTCGTGCTCCAACCATATGAGCCTATAGTGTGCGTTCTGACAGTGTTCCAGACGTGGTTTGGTATTACTGTACTTGCTGGATATATCTCGAGGAAATCCTTGCAACAATACAGCTTATCTTTTAGCGACCTGTGAAGAAATTAGTCGCGCACACAGCTGGTTATGTCGTGCTCCAACCATATGAGCCTATAGTGTGCGTTCTGACAGTGTTCCAGACGTGGTTTGGTATTACTGTACTTGCTGGATATATCTCGAGGAAATCCTTGCAACAATACAGCTTATCTTTTAGCGACCTGTGAAGAAATTAGTCGCGCACACAGCTGGTTATGTCGTGCTCCAACCATATGAGCCTATAGTGTGCGTTCTGACAGTGTTCCAGACGTGGTTTGGTATTACTGTACTTGCTGGATATATCTCGAGGAAATCCTTGCAACAATACAGCTTATCTTTGGGCGACCTGTGAAGAAATTAGTCGCGCACACAACTGGTTATGTCGTGCTCCAACCATATGAGCCTATAGTGTGCGTTCTGACCGTGTTCCAGACGTGGTTTGGTGTTACTGTACTTGCTGGATATATCTCGAGGAAATCCTTGCAACAATACAGCTTATCTTTGGGCGACCCGTGAAGAAGTTAGTCGCGCACACAACTGGTTATGTCGTGCTCCAACCATATGAGCCTATAGTGTGCGTTCTGACAGTGTTCCAGACGTGGTTTGGTATTACTGTACTTGCTGGATATATCTCGAGGAAATCCTTGCAACAATTGCAGCTTATCTTTGGGCGACCTGTGAAGAAATTAGTCGCGCACACAACTGGTTATGTGGTGCTCCAACCATATGAGCCTATAGTGTGCGTTCTGACCGTGTTCCAGACGTGGTTTGGTGTTACTGTACTTGCTGGATATATCTCGAGGAAATCCTTGCAACAATACAGCTTATCTTTGGGCGACCCGTGAAGAAGTTAGTCGCGCACACAACTGGTTATGTCGTGCTCCAACCATATGAGCCTATAGTGTGCGTTCTGACAGTGTTCCAGACGTGGTTTGGTATTACTGTACTTGCTGGATATATCTCGAGGAAATCCTTGCAACAATACAGCTTATCTTTGGGCGACCCGTGAAGAAATTAGTCGCGCACACAACTGGTTATGTGGTGCTCCAACCATATGAGCCTATAGTGTGCGTTCTGACAGTGTTCCAGACGTGGTTTGGTATTACTGTACTTGCTGGATATATCTCGAGGAAATCCTTGCAACAATACAGCTTATCTTTGGGCGACCTGTGAAGAAATTAGTCGCGCACACAACTGGTTATGTCGTGCTCCAACCATATGAGCCTATAGTGTGCGTTCTGACAGTGTTCCAGACGTGGTTTGGTATTACTGTACTTGCTGGATATATCTCGAGGAAATCCTTGCAACAATACAGCTTATCTTTGGGCGACCTGTGAAGAAGTTAGTCCCTCGTTGTTCCCGCACTCTACAAGGCTTACACTTAACCGCAAAACAACGTAGGCGTACAGCAATATTAATTGGGATAATCCTCTCTCTCTGCTAATCTTTCTTTGGTATAGTCTCTTGTAGAATCCAATATTCAACTCGAGTCAAGCTAGTAACTAGGGACGTGGTTTAGTTAGGCTACTTTCAAAGTCCATTAGCAGAAGGACGGTAGCATTGCATAAAAACATTGCGTACAAATATATATATATATATATATATCGCTGTGGCAGTGTTTTCGATTTTATATGCAAGTGTTTTTTGGTTGTTGTGGTTTTTTATTTGTTTTTGTATGTTTGTATGTCTTGAAAAGGACGACGCTAAAGTCGTTGAAACGTTGAATTATCATTTTAAATAAAATTTGGATCGGTTAAACCGTAAAATGTATCCTTACTTTATATATATATATATATCGCTGTGGCAGTGTTTTCGATTTTATATGCAAGTGTTTTTTGGTTGTTGTGGTTTTTTATTTGTTTTTGTATGTTTGTATGTCTTGAAAAGGACGACGCTAAAGTCGTTGAAACGTTGACTTATTATTTTAATTACAATTTGGATTGGTTAAACCGAAAAATGTTTTCTTACTTTATATATATATATATATATATATATATATTATGATCGGATATATGAGAATCATGTTCTACGGTGATGTACTACGTATGTACGCAATAAATAATATTTTCTGGATAAATCACCAATCCACACATGTGTAAACTTCTACTCGACTTGTACATCTAACGTTTTATTGTCAGCAGCAACCAAATACACTCGAATGCCCCTGACATTGGCATGACTTGCTACATTGAGTGGTAGCTAGAAAAGAAACTCGAATGCTGAATCTAACCTCTACCCATCAGTGTTTAAATATACGAGTGGAGTTTCAACACAGTCATGCAGTATTATGTTTTGAACGTTTGGTGTAGGTGGATTTTGTGTTTTAACATGTTAATCGTACCTTAGCGAAACGCGTCAATAAATTATTTAAGTCATCACTTATCATCAGTGAACCAAAGATTATGAAGTACAGCCCTCCATTGGCATGTTAGTTGTTTGGCCATGTATTGTCTATCTTTTTGAGGAGTTTTGCGGTATCACAAAATCTCTCATTTTTTACCAACCAATAACTTATTTATTTATTACCCTCTTTACATAATTAATGTGTATACTTTCGAATTACATCAACAAATCCAGTATGCTATTATTTCATTATACAGATAATAGGTACACATCTAACCTTCCACCGCGTCTTTGAATGTAACATGCAGTCGATTCAAGGCAAACCATCACATCATCGTTTACAAGGCCGACAAAACTAATGTGTTGACCTGAGACGATCGACCAATCGTTGCACAGTTTACATAGATAGATGAAGATTTCGATCTGCCACAACACCCAACAGGTGTGACGCATGCGCTCTTGTCGCCGAAGGGCGCGAGCTCATTATCATCAATATGTTGGGGGTTGGGTCCTAAAACACCATATGATAGGCCTACTTGCCGAAGTCGTTATCAATTTGTGGTTCTCAGCAGTGTATGGCAGCAGTATGGGGTGGGATACCATCCACCCAAGTAAATTAATTGGTTTAACCATCATTAAAACTACCCTCCCTCCTGAAACACTGCCAACTTGATCTCGGAGTAGGCTCGAAGGCCTGTGAGGCTCCTTGGGCACAATTATCAGACTTTGTATTGTTTCTTCTAAATTACAGTGCTTTACACAAGTGTATTATTGTTATTTATTATCAACAAGCGCCTCTCAGAAATTATTGTTACATAATTATTATAATGAGACGTGTGATTTGTACGTGTCCAAAGAAATTGTTCGAATGTAAAATGGTTACAAACAATATTTCCATGGAATATAATTCAAGACTGGAAAATGATGAGTTAAAAAAAATCGTGTGGCCGTTTGTTTGGCTACTCTACTATAATCACCATTTTCAGAGGAAAACTTTCATGCAATAGACTATACCCTACCCACCTATGTACTTGCCAAGACACTTTTGATTAACTTACACATCGGCCAAAACCTCCATCAAATGTGGGACTACACCTATTTTACGTACGGAAGTAATAACGCAGCATTATGTATTCTATCTGTAGAGAAAATAAAATGTGTATTTTGTTATTATTTTGCCTTCAGTTCAGCTATACCTTTAATTAATCCTCAACACAGCCAAGGTGTGTGCTACCACCCGTCCAGTAATATTCCCGTTTGATAGAACCGGGAAGTGTTCCGCACGTGGGGTTGAACCCACGGCCTCCTGTTCCATGGAAAGAGTGGGTTTAAATACCTGTCAGGACGAATAGTTTTTATTGTCTAGCCATTTCACTTCTAGCCCGAATAACACGGCACACTGAGGGCAGAGCGTGGGCAGCTCGTAACAATGAAAAGAAAAGGTGTTCTAACTCTAATTGTGCCAACAAAGTTTTTCCCATTGAAAGGTAATAAATGCTCAACGATGAACTTCTGTCGCATCGAGAAAAAGAATATTCATTGCATCTATTGCATATAAGGGATTTGGCGCGTTATAGCCTATAAGAAAATGGGAATCAACTTCTCCAAAAATGTTTTCAAAGCTGTTACGACGCGTTTTGACACAATGGGAATATAGTTTTTGGTTATATACCTTGGGCATATTATTTCGTGTTTTTTTTTAAATTCAAATTAGTCCACGTGTTGTGATAAAGTATTTTTACATCCTTTGTCTCATTGTATGTATTGCATGCACGTTGCATATTTAGTTAATGTTTACCTACTCTATTCAACGTGTAATATTCACAGGTAAGGGTATCTTTTGCTGGTATGAATATTATTATTATGCCAACTTTTGGTCACATAGAGAACTTGATATTGTGGACCTATGTAACCGTAATTGTAACACTTTGGGAGCTGGCAAATTAGCAAACCGAAGTACACCAAAGTCAAACTGAGGCGATATGCCTACTTTAAAATAATATGTATTAGGCTTATATAAGTGCAAGGTTATGACGTTGTAAGATTGAAAACGCGTGGGTTCCCAACAGAAAGACGTGTTTCATTAGGTGCCAAGGGAGTCAAACTTTTCTAAATATCACACACCACCCATGTACACACCTATTTTTAACATTTTGATTAATCAAGGGCAATCTTTATATTATTAGGTTGGCTAGTCGCCATAATGGAAAAAAGGTCTCATTTGCAACTGGTGTTGTGATTAATTATTGTTGAAATTTTAAACGGAAAATGCTTACCAGGGAGGAAGGGGGGGGGGGGGGGGAGCACGGCCGAGACTTTGTGTCCCCAGCCAACAGCGTCAGTACTATATAGCTGTTGTGCCCTACAACAGCTATTCTTACAATTCGAAACTACTAAATTAAATTTGATTTTTGAAAGCGACAACCACGAACGTTTTTTTTATTTTTTTATACAATTTTGTAACAGACAAATTGTTGATAACATTTATCCAAAAACCGGTTGTTGTCAAATCAGCTTGGGCATTTCTACCGGCATCTCTGTCTTGGTGTGATTGCGCTCTCTCAGTGTGCGAGGCCTAGCATCTTGACACACGGGTCGCGCGTGCTAAGATACCACCTTTCAGCGGCCTTGTGTAAGATTGAATAACGCCGCAATATATCGTGGTATATTAATATTAATAGCGGCTCCGAGAGAGCGCCCCCCTCCCCCCATCCTGGTACGGCGTGACGCGACCCCCCAGTGTCTGTTACTATACACCCCGCAGGCGGTTATCAACAACAATGGTGCATCAGTTTGTCATAGAACCGATGGAAAGAGAGCGCGGGCACCTAAATATATAGGATGCTGGGCCCAGATTCACAAAAGTGCCTAAGTGCTAAGACTTCCTAGTTTAGGTAAATCTTAGTGATATAAATCACGCATATGTCGTTCTGCAATGTCATAAAGATAAAATATAGTAAAATATCAACAACTTAACCAATGATATTTTATTTGTGAATGTGTAGATATATTCAGAGATGATTTGTCTTGATTTATCTAGTTAGGATTTGCCTAACTTTGGACAACTTAGAGTTAGGCATCTTTGTGAATCTAGGCCATGGTCCCGAAAGCAACCAACTTTTATAATAATTGCTATCGATCCATGTTCACAATAACTCGTGCAATACGAATAGTTTTATCATATCAGTAGATTATTGCAATTTTCTAGATTTGTCTAAATTACTTTAAAATTTGCATTGTTTCCTTAAAAAACACTCAACTGATTTATACCGCCAGAGACTTGTATACACGGCCAGGTAAGTAAAGTCGTTCCACAACAACCTTGTAGATGCTGACGTCATAGATGAGTGAGAAACTGGCCAACCAAATGCCAGTTATTAAAAACCGCACTCGCCGATTGGCTCAGACGCTCATCTATGACGTCAGCATTCAGAACGGTTGCTGTGAAACTACTTAACAGCGTAAATAATCGTGTGAAGCGATCGTTCAAAATAGTTTGTCATGTAGAGCACGTATTACAACAACGAAAATGAGTATAAAAGAATCCATTGGAAATGTTCACTCGCTAATTGTTCTCTTCACAGTCGATACTATCGAGTAATTAGCGAACACCAAATATATTTCCTAGTTGTGCTGGAAAGCTAAATCCGCATGACTGGCATTCTCGATTGGAACACGTTTACGGCCTTTGCTTTTCGGAGAGTAATTCGTAGAGTAAAGGGAGTAGTAGTGAAGGTCCGTCAATCCACTGGCGGAGGTTCGGACATGGAGTTCGACGAGCTACCACCAGGGAATGAGCGGACCTTGGATAGCAGTCGGATACATTGACCTTTGCAGGCACAACGCGCATTGCTTTGCTACAAGCTAGGGGCTTGTGTGCTCTTGGAACCGTCTATAATCATACTGATTACCTTGTACGCGATGGTCAAGTAGATTTCAGCTTCGAGGATCCTACGGACGGTTTTGTGGAGGCGGACAAAAATAAGGAAAGCAGAAAGTGGTGCCAAATCGTGTGATAATCTTAGATGTTGGCTCCGCTCGGTGGGAACAGAGTACAATATTATTAATATTACGTCTATCTCTTTAAAAACTACATTAACGCGCCGCGAGTCCGCGCAAGAAAAAGTAATTTTCAACTACAGAGAGCGAAATAGCGAGTCTAACGAGGTGGTATTGTTAAAAAACGGCAAATTATTTTACGCTGTTGATAATGCTAATGGATTCAGCTCATGAACGCAATTGTTTTAAGTGCTGCGCTGCCCCTTTTATCCAATACCTAATACTAGGATTGTATAATGTGAAATGGCCATACCTCCAGTGGTGCAGCAACCCTCATTCAGAGAGTATCGTCCCCCGTGAACTATTTTCTCCCCCGCGTGCAGAGCCTAAATTATAAACGAGTACGAGTTGTTGGTACTTTTATGTTTCGAGATCACGAATCACGATATTTATAGACAGTAGCTAAAGCAATCGAATCACACGAACAGAAGTATATTCGTAGTTATTTATGCCCCTAATTTACGGTTATCGTTTTCGATAGTGAACAAACTAGTGGTAAATTAAAGATAGTGACAATTTGAGCAACGTTGCAGAGGGTTATATCGCGAGATGTATTCTATAAGTTGTAACTTGTAACCTACAGAAAATCGACAAACCAGAGCTCATGTTTAGTCGCTATCTCACATCTTTATGTTTTGATTTCATGTAACGAATCAATAATATGTGTTCCCTTATTTTTATTCTGAATATTTTTTTGTGTCATTCTCAAGTAAGTTGTAACACATATTCATTCTTAGATTGATATTGTGTAGTTATTTCTCCAGAACGGTGTGATTGTAATTGTATGGACTATATACGTCCAATCCGGCCGTAATACAATCTGATCGTCGTCCAATTCGACCAGCATTTTTTGGTCAGAACAGATAACGGTCAGATTGTCCATACGGGCATCACAATGGATGCGCCAGTATGTAGGACTGCTGCTCTTTCAAACTGAACTGAAAATAATTAATTAAATAAAACAAGTGAATGAATAAATTATGATGAAACGAATCATGAGTATAAAAAATAAATGAATAAACTTGTAGTCAGCATTAGGAGTATTTTACTTCTCTGGGCTAAAAAAAATGTATTACGTACTCTACCTTCACGTAGCACGTGACATAGCACAGGAAGAGATAACTAATACTTAGTAGTAAATTGCATTGAGCCTATGATTGTGAACAAACATGTAGGCCTGCAAGTAATTGTAAGTGCAGCAAGTGTGGGCGTTGAGCAGTTAAAAAAAGCCCCAAGCAACAGATGGTTTTGAGTGGCGACTGGCGATTCATCACGACTCATGAGTCACCATAATAATATAAACCTGTTTCGAACAAGTGTGCAAAAACTTAGTGTAAATTATCTGCGTAAAAGTAAGTAAGCGTATGTAATGAGTACTTGGCGGAAAACGTTATGACAACTGCTTGAGGGCTCCTGTGGCCCCAGTACAACCCGTATTGACAATAAGATATAACCAAAACAAGAATGGGACTCAAAAGTTCAAATGGTTGGGTTTGAGGCTATATGTCGTCTACGTGTTCCCAATTGCAAACAGATATTGACCAAGGAACGGACCAGAGAACGGAGCACCGGAAATCACATGAAAACTCTTCGGTCCAGGTCAAAAGCCGCTGACTAGACGCAACATTTGTGAATGGCCATGAGATCGAACCTGTCAGTGGCCGCCACAATTTACTCCCGAACCCACGAATCTGCGCCGTTGATTGCATCGCAACAAGTGTGTGTACAAAATAAACTATACATCGAAGTCGGACCAATGTGTCTTGTTCAATTTATAATTACGATTAAATTTCAGGCCGCGAAAACATGGCGTGTTTATGGACCATGCAATCGGATAACATTTCTGAACAGGATATAATCTTTAAAATGAAGTTTCTCGCTAGACCCATTGAATTTGTGTATAAACTTTTGGGTGATGTATTTTTGGAAAGAACCTTATTTCTTATTGATGCATGTTACGTAAAAACACGTATGAGTGAACGTTCTGTAGAATAGGGACTGCTGATGTGAAAGGAGATCATCTACGCAAAGAAAATATATTCTCAATTCACATACAGAGACGACTTTGCCAAAACCAAGATAAGCCGAGGACGTTTTCAAATATACAGCCAACGAACATAGTTGCACAAACTCTCTTTTCATTCCAAATACTGTCAAGAGTAAATCCTAGATCACTATGCTGTTATTGAAAGGAGGAAAATAAGGTGGACGTTCTAGCGAAGATTGGAATTTTAGGACGACGGACGATGGAGTGCTGTGGCGTAAATTCGAGGGGCAAGGGGGGAGGGGGTTGGTGGAACTATCATAGATAAAATATAGTTCGGAAACCGGCTCCACGCTCGATGCAATAGGGTGTCTCGGGGAGGGTGCTTACAACAGCGCCGCAGGCAAAATTTGAAATCAAAATTGTTTTGTGATTTAGAACCGTTTGAGCAAGACCAACATCCAGTTGTCTGCGGAGTGGTATAATATAAAAGCACGAGACTCTTTGATACCAGTGGTATTTGGTGGCAAATACTGCTACTGATCACCAATACATTATAAATAGGAATTATAAGGTTTCTGAATGGAACACATAATCTTTTTTATTTAATTATTTAATTAATTAATTACGAATGGCAAAACCATACAGTACACCTATTCTTGTCCGCCATTCTGTAGGCTTATAGCTAACTGTTGTACACCGCTAATTGATCAAGTAAAGACATAAACCTTGTAGCGGAGATTGGATTGTACAAGTCTTACCTTATTAAGTGCTTTGTGCAGGTCATAATATATTTACTGGTATTAATTTGTCAAGGCCTAAATTCTTGCATTTTAACCTATTATATTACAAGAATACAAGATACTTAGATCAAGAAAAACGAGACGTTTTCTATTTTATTAGCTCATTAATTAAAAATAATTCTGCTACGCAAGACTTGTTTGTGGCAGCGCCGCCCGAGGGTCGGTGTCCGCACGCGACTATGACGTGTGTCGCTCCACAGCAACCTTGTGGACGCTGACGTCATACACGAGGGAGGCATTGGCCAATCAAATGCCAGTATTTGAGAAGCCAGCCGCTGATTGGCTCCGCGACTCACTCATCTCTACTCTTTCGCCCTAGACTCATGTGGTTCAGGTAATGCTCGTAGCAAGTGTCTTTCATTGTAGGACTAAATTAGCGATAGTGAATAATGAATGTAAACATATTTCAATTCAATAGTTCAGGGGAAAAATCAGAAATGAAGTTTAGTTGAAAAATTTGCACATCATAATGGCGGATGAAAATGGGCATTACGTCAAAGTTCGGTGGCCAATCAGCTAAAAACTAACAAATTCTATTAAAAAAAGTTATGATTTCTTTACTCAGATTTATTCCAAATCAAATGTGTTTCTAGAAGACGCATCAATATTTTCCATATCTACCATATATCGCTCTCCATGTCATCAAATATTTTCCTATCTTCCATAGTTTTCAATTGTATCAGACCACTGATATGACGCCTCGAAAGATAGGCAGCGGAGAAACGGGTTCGTGCTATCTCGCACGTAGTCTGCTCCTGTTGAAAGGTAGCAGAGAAATGTGGGAGTGCAATTACCTTGGTGGACTGAAACTTGAAAGGTACAAAGTTTGAAAACTCTCCTCGTCAAGTGCTCAGTAAATTAGTTTGGTGGAAGAACCTAACCTAAAGCACTAAGAGTATAGTTTGCAACCCAGCGCGCATGTGAAGCGATTTAGTTTTAGTTGGTCCGTTTGCAAATGCAATAGTGACATTATATTCATGTACTTGAGTATGGTTTATGTGGTTCCGGTCAAAGCAAAAAGAGAAACATGGCCATTAATGTATTCATAGCTGGAAACGCATGGCAAGCAGCGCGTGAAGACATCGTGTTATTGTTCCGGCGTGCCAGATTGCACGAGGAACAATTATTTTAGAACTATAAATAGATTTATAATAACCCCTAAAACTGACTCGTTGATAATGTTTTTACTAGAAGTGGCGTAGATAGGAACACATTAAGCGGGGGGGGGGGGGGGGGGGGTTGACTTGTCCTCAGGAGAGAATGTAATACACAACTAACATACATACATAGGTATGGTATTTTACATAGGTATTATATATTTAGGTATTTATATATTTAGGTATTTTACATAAGTATTATAGTTATGCATCAAAGGTGTATGTTAAATAAAGAAAATATTCCCATAAGCGTAAAACTGATTGGATTTATTACCAAACACTATAGGCAAACAAATAAGAAAAAGTAAAGATGTTTACAACCAATGTTACGTTTCTCACCAAAACAAATGTTACGACACGATTCTATAGATAGAGACGATGTAGGCATATAGATTGCGCAAAGCGCGGGGTAGGCAACGTCCCAGTCGACAAAAACCTGTTCGAAGAAGGTGAAGATTGATTATCCATGACAGTTACTTACACGATATCATTAAAACTATATGAGCGTATTTTTTCTTGAGCTACTTAGTAAAATAATAATGATCACAAAGTTGCGCCTCAGTTCGTCTTCAGTGATCATACGCAAACGCAATAGGTATATTCAACTTTTTAACACGCGCAGTTGTGTGTAAATTTTACTCCATCCATGATGCTATACTTACTACGCAGCCTACTGTACAGTGTTTCCGAGTTGAGGCCTGTAATTTGTTAGAAGTGAAGGTAACCTTACACACTTAATTTCAACCCCGATCTAGTTTCTGGGGGGGGGGGGGGAGGGGAGGGGTAGATTAACCCTCTAATCGATTCCACCTACGTGTACTGTTTCAGCTCTTTACCTCAATCACCAGCTTAATACTCAGGTACGTGGAGAGTCGAAGTTTCTGTGTTCAGTGTTCTACAAATAGACATATGACATATGAAATAGACATTCTATTCTACAATAGACATTCTTAGCTCGTTCCAGTACATTGCCAATACAATAGTTGAGCGATCGGGATTGTCCTCAAAAATGTGGGCGGACTGGGAAATGAACTGAGAATCTTGTGCAGAGCTGGCTCAGCGGTATGACGCGAGACTCTAATTCGGGAGGTCGCCGACCTTCGATTCCGGCCACCGGCAGTCCTGACTGAAGGTTTTTTCCGAGGTTTTCCTCAGTCGTAAAGGCGAATGCTGGGATTGAGTGGGGCACATCAGGTAAAGCTGGTGAGCACCCTATAACGGGTATTCCTACGAAAAATTAATTATTATTGTGCTCTACTTTTATTTAACACGATCTACAAAGAGCCAATGTTTTTCAACGACGCATCTAGAGAACAGCGATATCTCGAGTTACTCACATAAAACGCATAAAGTGCTGACAACAGAATGACATCATCGTTATGACTACAACCTGCCTATAGTCCAACAACGGTCTGGTCAGACGTATAACATTTTACTGACAAAAATGGTATTATCGAAATATTTGTAATGAAATGGTTGTGACTTTGAACTCGGCCTTATCGTTTGATAGCAACAGGATCCAAACTTGTAATGATGATCGTTTTTTTTTGGTAGGCCTACAACACATACAACGTGCATCATATGGTCAAACCATAACGTCTCAGGTTACATACAGAGCTGTATCATACAGCTCAAGACTTTGATTGAGTCCCTGGTTATGTGTCTACACTTTGCCCTTTAAGTAAAACTGTATTGTAATCAACAAACCAAGTTTTTAATGCGGGTACCCGTAGGGGTAGACTAACGCTGTCGTCCTGTTTACAATTCACATATACTGTAATTTTAACTACTGGTCACGGAATGTTTTGTTTAATATTTATTTTCTTATAAAATAACAACTCGTGCAGCAAAAACAAATATTGAAACGCAAGACCAGTACCTACTATAACAAAATAAAATTGTCTGTACGTCAACAAAGTGTGTGTTTTCAGACAAAGCTCGCGTCACAGAATCAAATGTACGTGTCGTGTGTTGGTACGGGTACGGTGGGGGGCAGGCTTATATGATTGCAAGGCAACCTTGTTGTATTTTGAATGAAGATTAGTAGAAATTACAATAACAGAATTATGACAGTGTACCGGCCGGTACGTTATTGATGCATGTAATAATATTGTGATGTACCAAGCCGGGATCGGCCGTAACAATAACTTCAATGGGTTCTGCAATCGATAGTGGGTAACAATTGAAAAAGTAGCGACTACTAAAGATGAAAGTTTGAATTTTGACTCACTCGAGTGCCCACAAAATACCTAAGAATAATAATAAATAAGTGACAAAACTAAAACACCGATACAATGCACGAATAGTACGAGAACAAACACACCACACGCTCGACGTGGCGATGAAGACGAATGGGATGGGTTTGCTTTGCGTCGAAATGGGGTCCTGGGTTCACAACTCGATGTCCGGTTTTCGGCCATAAAGCAGCCTATACGTGTTTGGTATCAATATCGTATATCAATATAGAAAAATACAACAAGAGCTCAGATCTGAACTGAATGTAACAATCATAAGCGCAAAGTAGGGCCCTGCATCCATCTCACAACATTTACATCATCTCCCATTAAAGTGTCTTACTATGAGAAATTACTTACACAATAAGTTGCCAACCGGCAACCATTGTTATTGTTATTGTTATGCATGTTAGATGAAAACATAAACACATTTCGTCAATAAAGCAACATTGTAAGCAAAAAATCACACAGCTATAATTAAAACAAGGTCAAACAAAGGCCTTGAACCTAGCCTACTAAAAGATCGTGATGTTGTCATATACATACCAGAAATAGGCAGTGATGCCTAATAGTAATGGCCTACTGTGTATTTTACTAACTTGGTTGTGCGGAGCCCGTGCCATGTGCATAATGTAGTGTCATGTTCATGGTTGGTAATCTGCATTGTTTTTATCTCGATAGAGTATGATTCCTCTATCGGTGACCGGTACACGCAGGAGACCAAATGCAGTGTTATGTTTTACCACCAACTGACCGCTCACATCACTGCACCACCGTCTCGAATCTCGATTACAAGTTAAGCTCGATCAAGTATCAACCAAAAATGTGTCTTATAACAACCGTCAGATGAGGTGACGGCTCACTTTCACGAATATATTTCAAATCGCAAAAGGGATATACTATTTCCTGGTTTTATTTATGGTATTTTATTTTAGTGGAATGCAGCAATATTGTTACTTGTATTGTATGTAATAACGTAATAGCAGCTATCAACAAAAGTACGTGTAATGCGTTCGTTAGGGGAAAGATTCTGCTACACTGTTTTAGTTTGAATGCTGCAAATAATTGACAGAAAGTCACATTTGTTTAGGCCCTTGTTCCGGTAATTTGAACTCAAAAAAGTATAACACAACGTATGAGCTTAGAGATAAGCATCTCGCAATACCGGCCACATTATATTACCTATACCCGCGTTACAGTTACGATCGATCGATTGACTGAAAAGGCTTTGGCATTTACAGATATGAATATGATACAAATTAGTTTGTGGAGTTCTTCGTGGGAGCTTGCTTCGTCTACTGGTGAGGATTGTACCGGGGACTGTACCGGGGATTGTACCTATTGTAGTATTCTCAAATCCTGTCTTGAGTGAGCAAAACTTAAATGGCTCCAAGACGGCAACACATGATTTATATTAAAGCGCTTTACGTTTTTTATAAGGTAAAAAAAAGTGTATTACGATCTCGCCGGCATCTAAAATATATCTGCTATCGAAAATACTGGTTTTGAGATGTTGCTTGGGTCCGCTCCACTAGGAGAAGGGAAAAGGGGAACGGCAGCAATATACTTTTCATACAAAGGAAAGGGCGTATCTCAAATCTCAATTTTGACGCTAGTCGACTAGCTAGCAAACTAGCGCAACAATCAGTGACAATTAATTGTGTTAGTCGCCGAGGCTAGTCAACTCCCTGTTTGCCTAACAATCGTACACGTGAGACCAGTAAAATCACAAATATTTTTAAGTATTTATCGGTATTTAACTGTATTTCTTTATGTTATTTTATTATACATACTATTTTTATTACATATTCAAATATTTATATTTATATGTATTTATATATCAATTTACCCAATGTTTATGTGTTTTCTATAATTTCTATCGTAAGCCTATTATTGCAACAAACAAAAATTATGATGGCCGACCATGGGCTTTAAATGCAACACAAAATAATGTTTGCGTTTTTTAAGCGTGTGAGAACTTCTGCGTGGATTGTTTGATTGATTGATATTTGGGCTTAACGTCTCACATTTTTGCATCTTGGCTAATCGAGACGATGAGTGGGTGGAATACGAAGATGAAGTAGTAGGGGGCTGATTGAAGGAAAGGGGCAAGTCGGAGGGCGGGGAGGGAAGGGAAAGGGGAGAGATAATACGTTCAGCTAAATTCTTCACGCCCCGTAATGTTGTTGCCAACGACAAGATCGATCTGCATATTATACATTGTTGGTGAACGGCGATCAGTTTACGTAAGGGGCTTGATACCTACAAGCGTGCTAGACATAATCAGACAATGTTTACATTCAGTGACTGATAAGGTGAGAAGTTGCGTAACCGAACACAAGGGCTGGGCCAAGCAACGGGCGACGCCGTGGGATCCATTGACATTACTTGTATTATCCACCCCCTCCCCCGACCAAATTTAGTCTACTAGGTTTTAGGTTTGTATTCAAATGTGATAGGCATGCCCTAACGTCTTATTGATAAGAAAATATAAAATCTTGTAGAATGTAGACTAGGCCTATTTCCTCCACTAGGCCTAACTTCCTGTTCAATGAATCTATGATAGGCCTAGCCTAATATTGAAAAAATGCTAAATTTTTTAACTCACCTATAGTCTTAATTATTTCGTAGTCCTCCAGGCAGCAGTCCTTTTCACCATCTGAATCGCTGACATCCACGGAAGGTTCCTTAGGAAGACTTCCTTGGCGACGCCGGGCAACTCGAGAGGATGCCATAATCAGCCTCCGAATTTAGAGGACCTAACCTTACTGCAATTCACACGCACGACACAAAATACTACACGATATCTCTTATGTTTATCATGTTAGGAATATGTTGTTAAATAGGAAGATATCCTGACAACAATACAGAAATCACACTTTTACGAATGTTTTGTTTTGCGTTGGCTTGACAACGGTTGCCTCAAGATCCCCGCGCACCTGCCAGTGATCAGCCTAGAGCGGAGTAAACGACACAACCTCCTCTCAGTAAGATCGACACAACACTGGCGAGCGGCGGTTCCTTTCGCTTCGGCCGCCAGCGAGGGGAGGGGAGGTGTGAGGTGTGAGGGGGGGAACGCAACGCGCGCCGGTGGGGGAGAAGCAACCACCCTCACTCACCCCTTCCGCTCAAAATATTCCTACCATTCATACACAAAACAACCGTTCGAGGTATGTCCGGAGGGTGCTTACGTGCGCAACGTTACGTAGCTTCGGACGGAGACGGAGCCGAGATAATCAATATTCAAGGTTCGAGGTGTGCTTTACACAAGTTGTTAATTCGAATGGGCTATAAATAATCAGGGAAGTAAATAAAAAGGCATGGGGTATTATTGAAATAATAATAAGGAAAGGAAACCTGTAAGACATGTAATAGGTAATCACCCTTGCAATTCGTCGTTAACCTAATTATCATTAATGAAAAGTTTTGTGTGTTGTTTCGATTTGGACACTACACAGCCTAAACGGTAATAAAATAATAACAATAATAATAATAATAATAATAATAATAATAATAATAATAATAATAATAATAATAATTATTATAATAATAATAATAATAATAATACTATTAATTACTACACTCGAACCGAGGTCTCTCAGCTGCTGGAGCACGTCGTTCCATTACTGCACCATCCTAAGCCCAGGCGGGACCCGGGTTCGAGTGTCGGTCGGGGTTGGATTTTATAATTTCTGGAATACACACTACATAAACACAAATCTGCACTCTTCCAATTATTTATTATTAAATTTGTTTGATTCGTTCTTACTAGGCAAGGGTCGTTTAAACATTTAATCTGTCTTTGTTGTTAATTTGTTGTGGCACCTTAGAAGGATAATTTTTTTTTTTAAACAACGCTTATATTTGTTTATATGCTCAAATAATCTACCCAGCAGACCGGATTAGACAGTGTCTTATCTACAGATGCGATAAGCGTCCAGGTAACCAAGGAATTTGTAAATTATCTTTAATTTACCTGTTTCAATTAGATGGTAGGAACTAGGGAAGTATACAATTGAGTTGGTAGGCCTACCACTTGGACTCACACCTCTACGCCATAAGCATGAGAATACTAATAGTTCCGTCAAATTAACTTGCAAGGTGTTGTCGTCACGGATTATGTAGGCCTAATAGGGAAGTGACGCATGTAACAACTACCAACATAAATCTAGTTGCATCCCGTTCTCTTGCCTCAGGTATTGTGTGTCATGTTGTCAGACGTGGTGGGGTTGCATTCCATGCACGGTTGGTGCAGTTAATGCAGTGGACAATTACAATGCATGCAGGTATCTGGAAATCTCGAGTTGAATACCATTGAAATAGACCGTGTGGAGCCACCGTCTTTTCTCAGAATTTTAGGGGACACCTTGCTACTTACGGGGTGGCCAGTGTTCATTGGGACAACTGTAGCTTGATGGCAATAAACTAGTCCCAGCAAAAGTATTCGCATACCGATCTCAGGTCATTGTCTACTGCCCCTTTCAACCGCGCCAATTGAAAGAAAATCAACAGATATTCTTTCACACAGTCGTAAATGCACAGTTCGGCTTAGTCGAGTGCACAGACGGTTTGGCCACACTCACCGTTACAGGTAACCAACGGAAGGTCTTAAATTAACCCCTATGGACATGTTTAGACTAGACGGTAGGGATTAGCGAAGTAGAGAATTAAGTTGTCACCTTGGACTCGGCTGTGTCGTAAGCATCAGAATACTTTCGTATGGGGAAACATTACAACAACTGTTACACTCGTGTTTCGTTTTGTTTTAGGCCTAGCGGAGATGATGGCGTCGAAAACCAGTGCAGCCTTCCGAAAGGCAACTCTTGTTCCTACGAAGAGTACGCTAGTAGCGCTCTCATCAGCTACACGGACACATACGTCAGTAATAAGTCCCAAACAAGCTGTGTAATCTAGAGGGCCGTGATTAGCTCTATTTAACATAGAGATGCTATTTAACCCATTGAGCCAAGAATAGTTGTCTGGTTTTTATACCCCACGGCCCGGATTTGCAAGAGGTCTTACGTCTTTTTATGGTCTTAACTCGTAGACCGGCGTAACTTTGGACCTCCTGTAAAACCAGACCCAGGTCACACGAATAATTTACTTATTCCTGGTAGAAACAAGGACACAATGAACATTCCAATAATATGTTTTAATGTATGTACTCAGATATTTTCCTGGATTCACAAGTGGCTCAAAGCTAGGCCGGTCTTAGAGATAAGACCAAAAAAAAGACTTAAGACCTCTTGTGAATGGGAGAATGAAAGTGGATATACTAGGACAATAAGTGTAGACAACCTTTGCCATGCCCATTTGTTTTGTATATACATAGATAGCTTAAATAGATACTACTCTAGGCCTTTAGTACTCTATTACGCAATTTATAAAAGAACGGCTAAAACATATCCATATTATTTGAGTACCATAGACGTAGGGTAGGGAAACACATATCAACTCACTCTTTATTGATAGTACAATACAATCATAATAGAAAACAATAATTATATAATTATGAAATTACCAAGTCACATACTTGTTTATTATTAATACAATACAAACATAATATAAAACAATAATTGTATAATTATGAAATTACCAACTCACATACTCGTTTACTCATAATACAATACACACATTATAGAAAACAATAATTATAAAATTACCAACTCATCATACTCATTTATTGATAATACAATACACACATTATAGAAAACAATAATTATAAAATTACCAACTCACATACTCGTTTATTATTAATACAATACGAACATAATATAAAACAATAATTGTATAATTATGAAATTACCAACTCACATACTCGTTTATTCATAATACAATACACACATTATAGAAAACAATAATTATAAAATTACGAAATTACCAACTCACATACTCGTTTATTATTAATACAATACAAACATAATATAAAACAATAATTGTATAATTATGAAATTACCAACTCACATACTCGTTTATTCATAATACAATACACACATTATAGAAAACAATAATTATAAAATTATGAAATTACCAACTCACATACTCATTTATTGATAATACAATACAAACAATAGAAAACAATAATTATATAATTATGAAATTACCAACTCATACTCATTTATTGATAATACAATACAAACATAATAGTAAACAATAATTATATAATTATGAAATTTGGTTATGAAAGTAGGTGCCAATCGGCTGGAATGGTATATAATGTGAGGAAAGGATCCAACAGCTTACCTTCGTGTAAGATGACGGATTTGCGAGTTTGAAGTACACATAAAAAACATAATACAAATATAACGATATATTTTGTATTATGTTTTTTATGTGTACTTCAAACTCGCAAATCCGTCATTGTATACCAAGGTAAGCTGTTGGATCCTTTCCTCACATTATATACAATTATGAAATTTGGCATTGACAAAATATTAACAACTAAGGTTAGATTTTATTGTAAAAAAAAACAACTCATGTAGAAATACTTGGTTTTAATATCAGTACAATATGTCAACTCTGGTTTAAAAACGTACCTTCCTTCACATGTACCGGTATTTTTTACTTAATAAGAACTAGTAAATAGGGCACACTATCATTACAATTACTAACTACCTTATGAATGTACTTAATATTAATAACAGAAAGTCTAGGTGACAATTAACGATAGTTTATTTAGTTTATTTACACAACAATGTCTGCATTATAATATAAAAACAATTTTTTTTTTTTTTAAATCGGCCTCCTCCATCCCCATAGCCGTCCATCTCCGCCTTTACCGCGGAGCAAAGAAAATAAGGAGCAAACTAGTTTGAGTCTAGAGCGAGTCTATTTGACGGCCTGGCCAAACCGCCAGATAGACATAATACAAGAGTATAAAATTAAGTTTTAAAACTCATTCTTTGAACTTTCTAGCACGAGTACTGAGCACATTACTATTTCAACTCTACTTCAACTAACAACACACTCCTACTACTAACTACATCTACCACACAATACTACTAACTACAGCTACCACACAATAATACATAAACTACAATAGCGTTGTGCTTTGTACACGCGCAATATTTACTCGCGAGCATACATAATACGAAAATCGTGCAAATGTGCCGATCAAAACAAAAACCGCGCGTGCTAACGTTGACTGAACTAGTATACCATTTATTTACCGTTTAAAAAAAACTAATTAACTCCTTGTACAATATTTAAATTGTTTGCTCCGCCGTGTTATTGTTCTTTACATTTTGAAATGCTAAGCTTAATATTATACGCTACTTTTTCTATTCTTCATTGATGAAAAATTCGAGCCTCTTCTGCGGTGCTGTCTTCAAATCTAAAAGAAAAAAATAATGTTAACAGGGAAGGATACCTCTACGTCAAAAACCACACAAAAATTTCATTTTTAAATTATATCACAAGAATGGGCTTCGAAATCGAAAATCTGAATCAACAGCGCACTGTGGTTTAGTAAGCCCTACACTTTGAATGTGCTTAGTCGTGACTTACATTATGATCAGTAAGTTATTTTATAAATAATTAATTTTATTACTAATTATCGAATTATAATCAAAATACTACGCTTATGGTTATAATATTTTATTCAATCTGTAGGGCTTACCAAAGCAAAGTGCGCTGCTGATTTAGATTTTCGTTTTCTTGTTGCAATCTTGAGATATAATTTTTTAATAATGAACATTTTCTGCGGTTTTTGACGTAGAAGCTAACCCCTTTAATTTGTGGAAATAATAAAGCGAGCGAAGCGAGCGTCTCCACTTGACTCTTATGGCACTTCGTTCTGTTTTTTTTTTTTTATGTCTGTTGATAGCGGTCGAACGGAACGTCCGATCAACTTGAAATTTGGACCATCCACAAGCCTCGATGTGAATTGAAGGTGTATAGTTTTGAGTTAAAATCGTTCGAAAAGTTACAAAGTTACACCATAATTACTGCAAAATATTTTTCGGAAACAAAATGGTGGCAAAATGTGAGAAAGCCATATTTTTGTAAAGCTTTGTCCGGTTACGAATATGTTCATTTTATGGCGATCTGATAAATATTGGCAAAGTTACACAAAAGTTACTCGAAAATATATTTCTGAAACACAGTAACAGCAAAATGTGAGGTGGCTATCTTGTAGTACATTTTCGTCCGGTCACGACTATACTAATGTAAGCGCAATCCGATACGTATTAGAGGCAGGAAATTACATTTCTATTGCTGTCAATAACTGTTAGTAACGGTGGCGGACCGCGGCGAAAACACTAGACAGAATGGCAACGAAAATTCTTAGCAACGCACATTGCACTGCATTCAACAATATCGGGAAGTATATTAGCTGTATGGAAATTAGAAAAAATTTTGTAATGCGCATTCTTGAATTGTTGTTAATTGTTGTTTTTATTAGCTTTGAGATCTTTTCGCCAGAACGTTCGTAGATATGGACGCGCTCGCTTATCAACGCGTCAACAGAGCGTTTTCCTAGATAAAATATATTAGGTTGTTTGTTTACCTCTCTCCTGGTGTGGGATTACTGCAACTCGAAGGTCCTGATGGAGCATCGTCTTTAGGCAGCCCAACGCGTCGCTTGTAGATCTATTTCATGTAACAGAAGGACACATGAGTTACGTAAATGCTGTAAGAAATCAACAACATTGTTAAGCGAGCGAAGCGATCGTCTCCACTAGACTCTTATGGCACTTCGTTCTGTTTTTTTTTTATGTCTGTTGATAGCGGTCGAACGGAAAGTCCGATCAACTTGAAATTTGGACCATCCACAAGCCTCGATGTGAATTGAAGGTGTATAGTTTTGAGTTAAAATCGTTCGAAAAGTTACAAAGTTACACAATAGTTACTGCAAAATATTTAAAATGGTGGCAAAATGTGAGATAGCCATATTTTTGTAAAGCTTTGTCCGGTTACGAATATGTTCATTTTATGGCGATCTGATAAATATTGGCAAAGTTACACAAAAGTTACTCGAAAATATATTTCTGAAACACAGTAACAGCAAAATGTGAGGTGGCTATCTTGTAGTAAATTTTCGTCCGGTCACGACTATACTAATGTAAACGCAATCCGATACGTATTAGAGGCAGGAAATTACATTTCTATTGCTGTCAATAACTGTTAGTAACGGTGGCGGACCGCGGCGAAAACACTAGACAGAATGGCAACGAAAATTCTTAGCAACGCACATTGCACTGCATTCAACAATATCGGGAAGTATAATAGCTATGGAAATTAGAAAAATGTTTGTAATGCGCATTCTTGAATTGTTGTTAATTGTTGTTTTTATTAGCTTTGAGATCTTTTCGCCAGAACGTTCGTAGATATGGACGCGCTCGCTTATCAACGCGTCAACAGAGCGTTTTCCTAGTTAAAATATATTAGGTTGTTTGTTTACCTCTCTCCTGGTGTGGGATTACTGCAACTCGAAGGTCCTGATGGAGCATCGTCTTTAGGCAGCCCAACGCGTCGCTTGTAGATCTATTTCATGTAACAGAAGGACACATGAGTTACGTAAATGCTGTAAGAAATCAA
Organism: Isoperla grammatica; assembly: GCA_945910005.1. Classification (NCBI taxonomy): domain Eukaryota; kingdom Metazoa; phylum Arthropoda; class Insecta; order Plecoptera; family Perlodidae; genus Isoperla; species Isoperla grammatica. Next base: position 12,861,905 of record OX246737.1, read on the forward strand.
CAACATTAGCTATGTTTACATGGCGTATTGAGTATTGGATTGGGATTGGATTGGATTCAGATCGATGCGTTTACATGACCCGAATTTATCACGCACTCAGTTCGTTTTCAATACCAAGCGATTGCAATCTAGCGGTGTTTTTATGAACTTCTTATCTACTGCCATCTTTAATCTGGCTATCAGAAAGTGGATGCATTAGTTCGTGTAACACAGGCGGTTGTACCATAATCTTACAATTGTTTTGCTTTGATGTTACCTCTTCACACGATTACACGTTTCGTTTAGACATTACTCCTCGTTTTTTTTTTTTTTAAGTAAACACGCACAGTCCGACGAGTTTGCGGTATGACGCTTTAAACCGCGTGCTGATTGCCGTCAACTGTCACAATACACACGTACAACAACAACAACCTTGGTGAATTCGATACGATTCTAGAAAGTCGTTTACATGCACAGATTCAATACAATCTCTCAATACGATCCCAGCTTTTAGGGGATTGGATTCAACCGATCCAATCCGAGTTTAAAGTGTTTACATGGAGGATTGAACAGCCGGATCGTACTCAATACCGTATTGAATCCTCCATGTAAACATGGCTATTGTTCAGCGAGCGAAGCGATCGTCTCCACTAGAGTCTTATGGCACTTCGTTCTGTTTTTTTTTTATGTCTGTTGATAGCGGTCGAACGGAAAGTCCGATCAACTTGAAATTTGGACCATCCACAAGCCTCGATGTGAATTGAAGGTGTATAGTTTTGAGTTAAAATCGTTCGAAAAGTTACAAAGTTACACCATAGTTACTGCAAAATATTTTTCGGAAACAAAATGGTGGCAAAATGTGAGATAGCCATATTTTTGTAAAGCTTTGTCCGGTTACGAATATGTTCATTTTATGGCGATCTGATAAATATTGGCAAAGTTACACAAAAGTTACTCGAAAATATATTTCTGAAACACAGTAACAGCAAAATGTGAGGTGGCTATCTTGTAGTAAAGTTTCGTGCGGTCACGACTATACTAATGTAAACGCAATCCGATACGTATTAGAGGCAGAAATTACATTTCTATTGCTGTCAATAACTGTTAGTAACGGTGGCGGACCGCGGCGAATACACTAGACAGAATGGCAACGAAAATTCTTAGCAACGCACATTGCACTGCATTCAACAATGTCGGGAAGTATAATAGCTATGGAAATTAGGAACAAGTTTGCAATGCGCATTCTTGAATTGTTGTTAATTGTTGTTTTTATTAGCTTTGAGATCTTTTCGCCAGAACGTTCGTAGATATGGACGCGCTCGCTTATCAACGCGTCAACAGAGCATTTTCCTAGTTAAAATATATTAGGTTGTTTGTTTACCTCTCTCCTGGTGTGGGATTACTGCAACTCGCAGGTCCTGATGATGGAGCATCGTCTTTAGGCAGCCCAACGCGTCGCTTGTAGATCTATTTCATGTAACAGAAGGACACATGAGTTACGTAAATGCTGTAAGAAATCAACAACATTGTTAAGCGAGCGAAGCGATCGTCTCCACTAGACTCTTATGGCACTTCGTTCTGTTTTTTTTTTTATGTCTGTTGATAGCGGTCGAACAGAAAGTCCGATCAACTTGAAATTTGGACCATCCACAAGCCTCGATGTGAATTGAAGGTGTATAGTTTTGAGTTAAAATCGTTTGAAAAGTTACAAAGTTACACAATAGTTACTGCAAAATATTTTTCGGAAACAAAATGGTGGCAAAATGTGAGATAGCCATATTTTTGTAAAGCTTTGTCCGGTTACGAATATGTTCATTTTATGGCGATCTGATAAATATTGGCAAAGTTACACAAAAGTTACTCGAAAATATATTTCTGAAACACAGTAACAGCAAAATGTGAGGTGGCTATCTTGTAGTAAATTTTCGTCCGGTCACGACTATACTAATGTAAACGCAATCCGATACGTATTAGAGGCAGGAAATTACATTTCTATTGCTGTCAATAACTGTTAGTAACGGTGGCGGACCGCGGCGAAAACACTAGACAGAATGGCAACGAAAATTCTTAGCAACGCACATTGCACTGCATTCAACAATATCGGGAAGTATAATAGCTGTATGGAAATTAGAAAAAATTTTGTAATGCGCATTCTTGAATTGTTGTTAATTGTTGTTTTTATTAGCTTTGAGATCTTTTCGCCAGATCGTTCGTAGATATGGACGCGCTCGCTTATCAACGCGTCAACAGAGCGTTTTCCTAGTTAAAATATATTAGGTTGTTTGTTTACCTCTCTCGTGGTGTGGGATTACTGCAACTCGAAGGTCCTGATGGAGCATCGTCTTGAGGCAGCCTAACGCGTCGCTTGTAGATCTATTTCATGTAACAGAAGGACACATGAGTTACGTAAATGCTGTAAGAAATCAACAACATTGTTAAGCGAGCGAAGCGATCGTCTCCACTAGACTCTTATGGCACTTCGTTCTGTTTTTTTTTTTATGTCCGTTGATAGCGGTCGAACGGAAAGTCCGATCAACTTGAAAATTGGACCATCCACAAGCCTCGATGTGAATTGAAGGTGTATAGTTTTGAGTTAAAATCGTTTGAAAAGTTACAAAGTTACACAATAGTTACTGCAAAATATTTAAAACGGTGGCAAAATGTGAGATAGCCATATTTTTGTAAAGCTTTGTCCGGTTACGAATATGTTCATTTTATGGCGATCTGATAAATATTGGCAAAGTTACACAAAAGTTACTCGAAAATATATTTCTGAAACACAGTAACAGCAAAATGTGAGGTGGCTATCTTGTAGTAAATTTTCGTCCGGTCACGACTATACTAATGTAAACGCAATCCGATACGTATTAGAGGCAGGAAATTACATTTCTATTGCTGTCAATAACTGTTAGTAACGGTGGCGGACCGCGGCGAAAACACTAGACAGAATGGCAACGAAAATTCTTAGCAACGCACATTGCACTGCATTCAACAATATCGGGAAGTATAATAATTATGGAAATTAGAAAAATGTTTGTAATGCGCATTCTTGAATTGTTGTTAATTGTTGTTTTTATTAGCTTTGAGATCTTTTCGCCAGAACGTTCGTAGATATGGACGCGCTCGCTTATCAACGCGTCAACAGAGCGTTTTCCTAGTTAAAATATATTAGGTTGTTTGTTTACCTCTCTCCTGGTGTGGGATTACTGCAACTCGAAGGTCCTGATGGAGCATCGTCTTTAGGCAGCCCAACGCGTCGCTTGTAGATCTATTTCATGTAACAGAAGGACACATGAGTTACGTAAATGCTGTAAGAAATCAACAACATTGTTAAGCGAGCGAAGCGATCGTCTCCACTAGACTCTTATGGCACTTCGTTCTGTTTTTTTTTTATGTCCGTTGATAGCGGTCGAACGGAAAGTCCGATCAACTTGAAAATTGGACCATCCACAAGCCTCGATGTGAATTGAAGGTGTATATTTTTGAGTTAAAATCGTTTGAAAAGTTACAAAGTTACACAATAGTTACTGCAAAATATTTAAAATGGTGGCAAAATGTGAGATAGCCATATTTTTGTAAAGCTTTGTCCGGTTACGAATATGTTCATTTTATGGCGATCTGATAAATATTGGCAAAGTTACACAAAAGTTACTCGAAAATATATTTCTGAAACACAGTAACAGCAAAATGTGAGGTGGCTATCTTGTAGTAAATTTTCGTCCGGTCACGACTATACTAATGTAAGCGCAATCCGATACGTATTAGAGGCAGGAAATTACATTTCTATTGCTGTCAATAACTGTTAGTAACGGTGGCGGACCGCGGCGAAAACACTAGACAGAATGGCAACGAAAATTCTTAGCAACGCACATTGCACTGCATTCAACAATATCGGGAAGTATAATAGTTATGGAAATTAGAAAAATGTTTGTAATGCGCATTCTTGAATTGTTGTTAATTGTTGTTTTTATTAGCTTTGAGATCTTTTCGCCAGAACGTTCGTAGATATGGACGCGCTCGCTTATCAACGCGTCAACAGAGCGTTTTCCTAGTTAAAATATATTAGGTTGTTTGTTTACCTCTCTCCTGGTGTGGGATTACTGCAACTCGAAGGTCCTGATGGAGCATCGTCTTTAGGCAGCCCAACGCGTCGCTTGTAGATCTATTTCATGTAACAGAAGGACACATGAGTTACGTAAATGCTGTAAGAAATCAACAACATTGTTAAGCGAGCGAAGCGATCGTCTCCACTAAACTCTTATGGCACTTCGTTCTGTTTTTTTTTTATGTCTGTTGATAGCGGTCGAACGGAAAGTCCGATCAACTTGAAATTTGGACCATCCACAAGCCTCAATGTGAATTGAAGGTGTATAGTTTTGAGTTAAAATCGTTCGAAAAGTTACAAAGTTACACCATAGTTACTGCAAAATATTTTTCGGAAACAAAATGGTGGCAAAATGTGAGATAGCCATATTTTTGTAAAGCTTTGTCCGGTTACGAATATGTTCATTTTATGGCGATCTGATAAATATTGGCAAAGTTACACAAAAGTTACTCGAAAATATATTTCTGAAACACAGTAACAGCAAAATGTGAGGTGGCTATCTTGTAGTAAATTTTCGTCCGGTCACGACTATACTAATGTTAGCGCAATCCGATACGTATTAGATGCAGGAAATTACATTTCTATTGCTGTCAATAACTGTTAGTAACGGTGGCGGACCGCGGCGAAAACACTAGACAGAATGGCAACGAAAATTCTTAGCAACGCACATTGCACTGCATTCAACAATATCGGGAAGTATAATAGCTATGGAAATTAGAAAAATTTTTGTAATGCGCATTCTTGAATTGTTGTTAATTGTTGTTTTTATTAGCTTTGAGATCTTTTCGCCAGAACGTTCGTAGATATGGACGCGCTCGCTTATCAACGCGTCAACAGAGCGTTTTCCTAGTTAAAATATATTAGGTTGTTTGTTTACCTCTCTCCTGGTGTGGGATTACTGCAACTCGAAGGTCCTGATGGAGCATCGTCTTTAGGCAGCCCAACGCGTCGCTTGTAGATCTATTTCATGTAACAGAAGGACACATGAGTTACGTAAATGCTGTAAGAAATCAACAACATTGTTAAGCGAGCGAAGCGATCGTCTCCACTAGACTCTTATGGCACTTCGTTTTTTTTTTTTTTATGTCTGTTGATAGCGGTCGAACGGAAAGTCCGATCAACTTGAAATTAGTACCATATACAAGCCTCGATGTGGATTGAAGGTGTATACTTTTGAGGCAAAATTGTTCGAAAAGTTACAAAGTTACACCATAGTTACTGCGCATCGTCTTTAGGCAGCCCAACGCGTCGCTTGTAGATCTATTTCATGGAACAGAAGAACACATAAATTACGTAAATGATGTAAAAAATCAATAACATTGTAGTAAATATAATATTACGTTTTTCCTTTACCTCTCTCCTGGTGTGTGATTACTGCAACTCGAAGGTCGTTTATGGCGCATCGTCTTGAGGCAGCCCAACGCGTCGCTCCCTCGTAGTTCTATTTCATGTAACAGAAGGACACATGAGTTACGTTAATAACTAAACTATCACTTTAAGGGCCGGTCTTACAATCTCCTAATAAAAAAATTATTTGTAGCAATTAAGCTATTTGGAGGATTTCAATAGTTTTGATTGGTGGTTGCCATGGAGAAAACAAGCTATTCGACGAATTAATAGTTATTGGGACATTGTAAGACTGGACCTTATTATCTGCAAAATGAGTATATTGCTTTGCTTTGTCGACTGTAAGCAAACAACCGAACCAAAACTTGTACTTTATATACTAGGAAGTTGAAATTGTTTAAGCTGTGAAATTAATTTGGAATGTACATTAATAAAGGAAGTAAATATTAACAACATCTACGTGATTCCGTAAGAACTAGGGTTAGGATCTGTATGGGAAGGTATATTACTGACTGTTGATATTTTGAATAAATTGGGAGCCACACTCATGATATAATTCAGTTTTTAAACAGATTGTACCGTTCTTTATATATTCTCAACCAGTGGCGTATCCAAGAGGGGGTTATGGGGTTCAACCCCCCCCCCCCCCATGCAAAAAAAATATATACATGCGGAGAGAAGGAAGGAAAGGAGGAGGGAAGAGGAAACTACTATTTTGATTATTGTCTATAATAACATACTCAACCGTTAAATCATACCACTTTGGGCTCTTGGTCGTCAGGAAGAGCTGCCTAGGACCTGTTGTCAAAAAACGTTTGTCAAAAACATCAACTAATTGCTTTTTGCATATTTATAAGTTGGCTACAAACAGAACTTAACGCAAATCAGTGCTAAAACATTCGTCAGAAACGTGTAAAATGTATAGATATTACCACAAAATACAGCACTACTAGTTACGAGGAGACTTGCCAACAATTAAAATAAAAAATAATATAGGAAAGATATTTATTTTTGCAGTAATTTTGTTGTTCTGTGACTGGGTTTTTAATTTTCTTTGTAGTCATTCTTGTATTCTCAAACGTATTTTATGACATTTTCTTATTCTGAAACGTGTTTCCAGGCGTTTGAAACGTCATAAATGAAGAAAAAAAATTCGACTTTGGCGAATTGGCCTCCGGTGGCTGGGGCTTTCGCTCCAGACCCCTGCCTGCTTGGGATGTTCGACCACCCCCCATTATCAATTCCTGGATACGCCACTGTTCTCAACATAAATGTTAACTGTATAGTTAAAAAACTAGATTCTAGACCAGTGGTTAAAGTGGCCATGGAGAAGTGACGGTATGCACTAATGCTGTGTAAATCAGACAAAAGTGTGTATGTGGGGGGGGGGGGGGGGGGGGGTCCAGGGGGCGCGGCTTCCCAGATTAACCCCGCAGAGATTATTTTAGGGTGTCTTGTCACGAACATGTTGAAATTACTTTGAAGAGGAGTCAACGCTTGTTTTACGTACATTGGTGGTGAAAAAATAAAAATAGAAACAATTTCTTTATAAAAAAACATTGGATGAGCAAATGTAAATACCAAACCAAGGAAAACAAAAGGTTCAACATAATTCGTCGATATGTTTACAATCGATACAAATTAGTGCCGGTATGGCATACCGTTAATATTTTTAGTAACGGTATGCATACCGGCTCATACCGCCCCACTTTAACCACTGTTCTAGACTAACTTTTTGGATTAAATATGTCGAATAATAGTTTTGCATCGTAGAGTAGTATTTAGAAACTTAATTGCATCATGATAAGAAAAATTGAAAATAATAAAAAAATTGGCAGACGTTTTAGAAAAAAAACCTACATAATTTAATGATACTAACCAGAATTGTTTCCAACTATTTCTTTATCATAATTTTACAGACAAGCTGTGTTGGAATTATTCGTCCTAAAGTAAAGCGGTACTCGATCGTGCTGTGCCGCGACAAATATGATCAAATCTACTAAATAACATGATGTTGTTCCTAGCTCAATACACATGATACTAATGTAGGAATAGTTTTATCGCCGTAACAACAGCGCTTGTATTTTGCAACACACTCACCCCACGCTGTCTTGTCCCATGCTGACGTCACGGCGAACTAGACGCAATGTACATGCGCGCTTTCTCTGCGAGGTTCTGCCTCGTGGGTAGTGAGACTTGCAGAAAGTCTCGAAGATATCCAACGATCGTCTGCAACTGCAATACGAAGCAAAAGCAGAAACAACAAGCACAAAAAGTAGGTGCCCCACCCCCCATAAACCCACACGGCTGTTAGTTCAACGGACACATGTGAGAGAGCAATGACAACTCCCACACGGCTGTTAAGTACAACGGACACACGTGAGAGAGCAAAGACAGACCCACACGGCTGTTAAGTACAACGGACACACGTGAGAGAGCAATGACACCCCTCACACGGCTGTTAAGTACAACGGACACACGTGAGAGAGCAAAGACAGACCCACACGGCTGTTAAGTACAACGGACACACGTGAGAGAGCAAAGACAGACCCACACGGCTGTTTAGTACAACGGACACACGTGAGAGAGCAATGACACCCCCCACACGGCTGTTAAGTACAACGGACACACGTGAGAGAGCAATGACACCCCCCACACGGCTGTTAAGTACAACGGACACACGTGAGAGAGCAATGACACCCCCCACACGGCTGTTAAGTACAACGGACACACGTGAGAGAGCAAAGACAGACCCACACGGCTGTTAAGTACAACGGACACACGTGAGAGAGCAAAGACAGACCCACACGGCTGTTAAGTACAACGGACACACGTGAGAGAGCAAAGACAGACCCACACGGCTGTTAAGTACAACGGACACACGTGAGAGAGCAAAGACAGACCCACACGGCTGTTAAGTACAACGGACACACGTGAGAGAGCATAGACAGACCCACACGGCTGTTAAGTACAACGGACACACGTGAGAGAGCAAAGACAGACCCACACGGCTGTTAAGTACAACGGACACACGTGAGAGAGCAAAGACAGACCCACACGGCTGTTAAGTACAACGGACACACGTGAGAGAGCAAAGACAGACCCACACGGCTGTTAAGTACAACGGACACACGTGAGAGAGCAAAGACTGACCCACACGGCTGTTAAGTACAACGGACACACGTGAGAGAGCAATGACACCCCCCACACGGCTGTTAAGTACAACGGACACACGTGAGAGAGCAAAGACAGACCCACACGGCTGTTAAGTACAACGGACACACGTGAGAGAGCAAAGACAGACCCACACGGCTGTTTAGTACAACGGACACACGTGAGAGAGCAAAGACAGACCCACACGGCTGTTAAGTACAACGGACACACGTGAGAGAGCAATGACACCCCCCACACGGCTGTTAAGTACAACGGACACACGTGAGAGAGCAATGACACCCCCCACACGGCTGTTAAGTACAACGGACACACGTGAGAGAGCAAAGACAGACCCACACGGCTGTTAAGTACAACGGACACACGTGAGAGAGCAAAGACAGACCCACACGGCTGTTAAGTACAACGGACACACGTGAGAGAGCAAAGACAGACCCACACGGCTGTTAAGTACAACGGACACACGTGAGAGAGCAAAGACAGACCCACACGGCTGTTAAGTACAACGGACACACGTGAGAGAGCAAAGACAGACCCACACGGCTGTTAAGTACAACGGACACACGTGAGAGAGCAAAGACAGACCCACACGGCTGTTAAGTACAACGGACACACGTGAGAGAGCAAAACAGACCCACACGGCTGTTAAGTACAACGGACACACGTGAGAGAGCAAAGACAGACCCACACGGCTGTTAAGTACAACGGACACACGTGAGAGAGCAAAGATAGACCCACACGGCTGTTAAGTACAACGGACACACGTGAGAGAGCAAAGACAGACCCACACGGCTGTTAAGTACAACGGACACACGTGAGAGAGCAATGGCAGACCCACACGGCTGTTAAGTACAACGGACACACGTGAGAGAGCAAAGACAGACCCACACGGCTGTTAAGTACAACGGACACACGTGAGAGAGCAAAGACAGACCCACACGGCTGTTAAGTACAACGGACACACATGAGAGAGCAATGACAGACCCACACGGCTGTTAAGTACAACGGACACACGTGAGAGAAAGCAAAGAGAGACCCACACGGCTGTTAAGAGCGAAGGATACATCTTCGTCATGCACCACAGAAAATTTTCGTTTTTTAATTATATCTCAAGATTAACACAAAATCGAAAATCTGGTAAACCACAGCGCTATGGTTTCCGCGATTTTCGATTTTATGTTTTAATCTTAAGCTATAATTAAAAATTGAAAATTACTGCGGTTTTTGACGTAGAGGTATCCTTCGCTCTAAAGTACAACGGACACACGTGACAGAACAAAGACAGACCCACACGGCTGTTAAGTACAACGGACACACGTGAGAGAGCAATGACACCCCCCACACGGCTGTTAAGTACAACGGACACACGTGAGAGAGCAATGACACCCCCCACACGGCTGTTAAGTACAACGGACACACGTGAGAGAGCAAGGACAGACCCACACGGCTGTTAAGTACAACGGACACACGTGAGAGAGCAATGACACCCCCCACACGGCTGTTAAGTACAACGGACACACGTGAGAGAGCAATGACACCCCCCACACGGCTGTTAAGTACAACGGACACACGTGAGAGAGCAAAGACAGACCCACACGGCTGTTAAGTACAACGGACACACGTGAGAGAGCAAAGACAGACCCACACGGCTGTTAAGTACAACGGACACACGTGAGAGAGCAAAGACAGACCCACACGGCTGTTAAGTACAACGGACACACGTGAGAGAGCAAAGACAGACCCACACGGCTGTTAAGTACAACGGACACACGTGAGAGAGCAAAGACAGACCCACACGGCTGTTAAGTACAACGGACACACGTGAGAGAGCAAAGACAGACCCACACGGCTGTTAAGTACAACGGACACACGTGAGAGAGCAAAGACAGACCCACACGGCTGTTAAGTACAACGGACACACGTGAGAGAGCAAAGACAGACCCACACGGCTGTTAAGTACAACGGACACACGTGAGAGAGCAAAGACAGACCCACACGGCTGTTAAGTACAACGGACACACGTGAGAGAGCAAAGACAGATCCACACGGCTGTTTAGTACAACGGACACACGTGAGAGAGCAAAGACAGACCCACACGGCTGTTAAGTACAACGGACACACGTGAGAGAGCAATGACACCCCCCACACGGCTGTTAAGTACAACGGACACACGTGAGAGAGCAAAGACAGACCCACACGGCTGTTAAGTACAACGGACACACGTGAGAGAGCAAAGACAGACCCACACGGCTGTTAAGTACAACGGACACACGTGAGAGAGCAAAGACAGACCCACACGGCTGTTAAGTACAACGGACACACGTGAGAGAGCAATGACACCCCCCACACGGCTCTTAAGTACAACGGACACACGTGAGAGAGCAAAGACAGACCCACACGGCTGTTAAGTACAACGGACACACGTGAGAGAGCAATGACACCCCCCACACGGCTGTTAAGTACAACGGACACACGTGAGAGAGCAATGACAGACCCACACGGCTGTTAAGTACAACGGACACACGTGAGAGAGCAATGACACCCCCCACACGGCTGTTAAGTACAACGGACACACGTGAGAGAGCAAAGACAGACCCACACGGCTGTTAAGTACAACGGACACACGTGAGAGAGCAAAGACAGACCCACCAACTGTTAAGTACATTGGACACACGTGAGAGAGCAAAGATAGACCAACCAACTGTTAAGTACATTGGACACACGTGAAAGAGCAAAGACAGACCCACCAACTGTTAAGTACATTGGACACACGTGAGAGAGCAATGATACACCCATATTACTGTTAGTACAACACCTACCCGGCGTCATGTGCTGATATCTCCAAGGGGAAGTTGACACTTCTTCACCTTGCTACATAGGGTGGCGGCCGAGTGGGAGTGAGAGGGGTGGCTGGAACTCTTGAACTCGAAGGTCTCGTGTGATGGGGCTTCATTGTCTGGCAGCCCAACCCCGCGCTCAGTAACTTGCTGTAACAGGACACTAGAGTTACAAACATGCTTGCGGGAAATTTATTATAATTTGTTTTATTAATAACAAAAATGTTTTAATAAATTAAATTAAAATAATCAAATATTAAATATTAAATAAATTACAGACCTAACATTTTATACTGCGTTAATAATGAATGTGTTAGGCCCTACTTATTTTTAATATGTGATACTAATGTATTTTTGACAATATGCTTTAACAAGTGAACCCTTAGGTACTTTTCGACAGGAGTAGGCTACGTGCCGGTACCAGGTACCCGTACCATCAGACCATCAGACCATCAGCCGGTACCATCCGGTACCATGGTACCAGCCGGTACGATCAGACTAAAGAGGGCATTGTGCCCTCCACTGGCCGTATTTACAATGAAAGAAATAATAAACACACTATTTGTTTATTTTAGTTGTATGCGACTGGTTGTGGCAACCATTTGAACTCTGTACGTCTACCGTATCCCCACCCCCCTACCCCTTCCTCACCCCTACTGCCGAGATAACAGAGAAGCGGTATTGACAGCGCAGTACCCATGGTCTTGAGCTCGTAGAGTGAACAGTGTCAGCGTTAGTTCGTTGACAAGATGTATCGAAGCACTAATCGCGACGACTTGTTGCGCCTAGACCAGAGAAGGACGGTCAAGAGTGTCATTTATATATTGTTATAGTCAGTGTATAATACGATTTCATTAGATCGGTCGGTAATTCGTAACACAGTGTATTCAGCGTGATCAGTTTAATTGAAGTGTAATCAGTGTTATCAGTGTTGTCAGTGTGATCGAAGTGTAATCAGTGTGATGTAAGATCCCAGTAGGCTTCACTGTACGTCTCGCATTAACCGACTGAGTAAATCCAGAATATCATCAATTAGTTTCAGTTATCTACCCATCATCAACGTCAATCATCACCCATACGTTGCAACAAGCCCCTTCCCCCGCTAAGAGATCGCCTACATGCCACCACCCATCGCCGCCTACCCCACTGGAACCATTGTTGACGCGTTGCAGGACCCGGAGGATGAGTACAAACACACAATACCATTGGGTAATATTTAATAACTTATAACTGATCCTTGTTTTTACTTCCATCTTCAAGACCAAATATACGTGTACATAAACACACTCGTGATCACTAAATTATAGATGCTGTTAACATAGCAAAATCCGTCAAGATGACAACCTACAAAAACTAAATAACTGAAAAAATCCCGTTTTATTTTTTTTAAATTAAAACTTATTGACAGATTTAAATAATTGTTTACATTATCCATTTTAACTATGTCGACACTGGACAATAGTTTTGAAATTGTAACTCTGACCGACAATTTGTAAACAAATATTTAGTTTCTATTTACGGGAATTTACATAGGTTCCTTTACAGTGCTCCACTTAAATGATTCTCATTTGAGGACCATTGAAGTTAGATGCACATACTTGCATGAATAAGGGCGTGTACGAAGAAACTTTTCTTAACCTACTTTTGGAAATCCTATAACTGTAATAGAATGGCAACAATGACGTGGCATGTTTGATGACTTTTACGGCAACTATGCAAGAGTTAACAACGAACTTTGTCGACGATACAAATAGCTTTTATTATGGTTTAATTGCGGTTATTGTATGATTTAACATAATCACGTTTTAGATCTAGCCTGTATCTACATTATGCAACTTTCTATTCACAGATAAGTTTGATAGTTTGTGAATTAGAGCCTTATTGAGAAGAGCACGGTTGAATGAAATTATGTGGATATCCATTGAACAATCAACGTGAAGGTTTTAATTTATTAAAAGAAAACTTTTTGTCGGATTTAAATAATATTTCGTGCAATCATTAGCAACATATCGAGAAAAAATTTACACAAATTCGTTACTTGTAGCTTGAACCGCCATCTTGTAAAATATCATATGTTTATTAAAAAGGTATTTTTTTTGTTAGAGTAATATGCAAATGATTTGTTTGATTTTACTAAGAAAAATCGCTCATCTGGCAACGCGGAGTGTTTTTCTAGTTACTTTCATTATCTACGATCGCAAGATAATGCAGTGATATACTTTGTGTGTGGACATGTTAAGCAGAGAGTGACGAGACGAGCGTTTGAAGCGGCTTGTGTTCCTTGTTGACATATGATAGGTCATCGCGACATTCTATTCAATCATAACATGACTGTGAGTAGGTGAATGGTTTGTAAATTGTAATGCTTATTTGTTGGAGAAATTGAAGCACAAGATGATATTTATTAAATTTTTCAAAGTTATATCCAACAAAAAAGGTTATTAACGTTTTTATGTACCTTTTGTGCATGGAATGTAAACAAATAATAAATATTTAAAAAGTGTGTACGTACATAAATAAAATGGCGGCTTATAACAGACAAAAACTCACATAAATGATAACATTTTTCATACATCTTATGAGGAGTTTGTTTTTGTACTTAAATAAAGTATAATGGACAGTACCTGATTAACAGTAAATAGATTTCTAATTTAAATTTAATTCTGCCTTCAAGGTCGAAGATTGACATTATCAGTACAAAACTAAAGCTCGTAACATCAAACAAGAAAAATCACAATTTGTTATTAAAATTTCTTATCCATTTCATAAAGAGTGTTTTCAAACTAAAGAAACTTATGAAATAATGATAAGCATGATTAACAGATCATTTTAGTAACATTAAACTCTGCCCTACACAAAAACTTATGTCCGGGGTTCATCCTACCGTAGGCCCACCAGTAGCTAACTTAACGAACTAAGAACCTAGCAGTTTTTGAAAAATATCTCCTAGCGAGTGTTATTATTGATGTAGTTGGTCCAGAGATATTATAAATCCATGATGGTCAAGTACAGGCCTTCGTCACACAATCATGTTGGACTTACCGTCATTGAGTGTTTGACGCCTCCAAAACTTAACGAACAATAACCTAGCAGTGTAATGTAAAATATCTCCTAGCGAGTGTAATTATTGATGTTTTTTGTCCATAGATACTATAAATCCTTCATGTTCAAGTATAGGCCTACATCACACAACATTGAGTGTTTGACGCCTCCAAAACTTAACGAACAATAACCTAGCAGTGTAATGTTAAATATCTCCTAGCGAGTGTAATTATTGATGTATTTTGTCCAGAGATACTATAAATCCTTCATGTTCAAGTATAGGCCTACATCACACACAATCATGTTGGACTTACCGTCATTGAGTGTTTGACGCCACCAAGTTGTACACCACTGCGATTATTGTGAATCAGTTTTCGTCACTTTGAAGTAGAACTCTCTTCATGAATCAGAATTTATGGTTTACTGTCCATGATACGATTCTATAACACTATTATTGCACCAAACAAATTCATCACAAGTTTACTTGAAACGACGTTGTGCAATGTACAACCTTCCAGAATGAGAAGCAAGGAGGCAATATGGCGCTCAGCTAAAAAAAAACGTGTAATTGCGCGGGAGTTGCTCTGATTGGTCTAATCACCTCACGTGATCTGCAACGGCCTGTTTAGATGACGTCAATGCTACCGTAATGCGAGAGCTGTAGTGAGCGGGTTTGGCGCTGTGCGTTGAGAAGGCGGTGTCTTAATTTACCATGGGGAGAACTTCTTTATCGGCTCAGTCTTTAGAATAGCGCGCAAACCAATTAACTTGACAGGTATACCAACTACTTAAATATAGAAACATTTTTAACGCTAGCAGGTTTACCAACTAGGTGACCAACTTTATGACTAACGTATTAACGACGTGTTATGATTATTTTTATGATTGCTATATTTAGATTCCAACAGTATATTTCTAGTTATTATTAGGTATAATGATATTTTACAACTTGTACCAACTACTTGAATATAGAAACAATTTTAACCCTAGCAGGTTTACCAACTTGGTGACCAACTTTATGACTATTGTATTATCGACGTGTTGTGATTATTATTATGATTGCTATATTTTAGATATCAACAGTATATTTTTAGTTATTAGGTATAATATTTTACAACTTGTACCAACTACTTGAATATAGAAACATTTTTAACGCTAGCAGGTTTACCAACTAGGTGACCAGCTTTATGACTAACGTATTAACGACGTGTTATGATTATTATTATGGTTGCTATATTTAGATTTCAACAGTATATTTCTATTTATTAGGTATTTTACATCTTGTATTCCGTCAACAATGATATTAATTCTATGATCATTCTATGATATATTATACAGATGAAAAACACTTTATGACTTTCATTCCTGAACCAGGGTTCGAAATTGGAGCGGAGGAATTGACGCCTAACCGACCACGACCACTACGCAAGATTTTATTGTGGAATATTAGGAAACTGATTTAAACTAGCTACTTGAACGTGATAATGTTGAGTTTATTAAAGGTAAGGGGGACGGGAGGGGGGGGGGGGGCGGGTTACTGATGATTTATGAAGTAGGCCTATAAAATTAACAAATGAATCACAAATGATCGTATTTTTAACCTAGAGGAAAGTCGTGTAACAGGACACCTGAGTTACAAACATGCTTGGGGGAAATTTAAAATAATTTGTTTTATTAGTAACAAAAAAATTAAACAAATTAAAATAATAAAATAAAAATAACTTAATATTAAATAAATTAAAGACTTAATATTTTATACTGCGTTAAAATGAATGTGATAGGCCGATCTTATTTTTAATATGTGATACCAATGTATTTTGGACAATATGCTGTTACAAGTGAAACACATATGAAGCCGATGGTCCCCTTGGTAATTTTCGACTGGAGTAGGCTACTTGCCGGTACCAGGCTTCCCTTCCTCCCTTCCTCATTATCATTCATCAATCATCACTCATCAGGCTAAAGAGGGCATTGTGCCCTACACTGGCCGTATTTACAATGAAAGAAATAATAAACACACCATTTGTTTATTTTAGTTGTATGCGACTGGTTGTGGCAACCATTTGAACTCTGTACGTCTACCGTATCCCCACCCCCTACCCCCTACCTCACCCCTACTGCCGAGATAACAGAGAAGCGGTATTGACAGCGCAGTACCCATGGTCTTGAGCTCGTAGAGTGAACAGTGTCAGGGTTAGTTCGTTGACAAGATATATCGAAGCACTAATCGCGACGACTTGTTGCGCCTAGACTAGAGAAGGACGGTCAATTGTGTCTTTATATATTGTTATAGTCAAAGTATAATACGATTTCATTAGATCGGTTGGTAATTCGTAACACAGTGTATTCAGCGTGATCAGTTTAATTGAAGTGTAATCAGTGTTATCAGTGCTGTCAGTGTGATCGAAGTGTAACTAGTGTGATCTAAGATCCCAGTAGGCTTCACTGTACGTCTCCCATTAACCGAGTGAGTTAATCCAGAATATCATCAATTAGCTTTAGTTATCTACCCATCATCATCGCCAATCATCGCCACATACGTTTGCATCAAGCCCCCCCCCCCCCATACAAGATCGCCTACATGCCACCACCCATCGCCGCCTACCCCACTGGAACCATTGTTGACGCGTTGCAGGACCCCGAGGATGAGTACAAACACACAATACCATTGGGTAATATTTAATAACTTAACTGATCCTTGTTTTTACTTCCATCTTCAAGACCAAATATACGTGTACATAAACACACTCGTGATCACTAAATTATAGATGCTGTTAACATAGCAAAATCCGTCAAGATGCCAACCTACAAAAACTTAATTAGTGAAAAAATCCCGTTTTATTTTTTAAAATTAAAACTTATTGACAGATTTAAATAATTGTTTACATTATCCACATTAACTATGTCGACACTGGACAAAAGTTTTGAAATTGTAACTCTAACCGACAATTTGTAAAAAAATATTTAGTTTCTATTTACGGGAATTTTCATTGGTTTCTTTACAGTGCTCCACTTAAATGATTCTCATTTGAGGACCATTGAAGTTAGATGCACATACTTGCATGAATAAGGGCGTGTACGAAGAAATTTTTCTTAACCTACTTTTGGAAATCCTATAACTGTAATAGAATGGCAACAATGACGTGGCATGTTTGATGACTTTTACGGCAACTATGCAAAAGTTAACAACGAACTTTGTCGACGATACAAATAGCTTTTATTATGGTTTCATTGCGGTTATTGTATGATTTAACATAATCACGTTTTAGATCTAGCCTGTATCTACATTATGCAACTTTTTATTCACAAATAAGTTTGATAGTTTGTGAATTAGAGCCTTATTGAGAAGAGCACGGTTGAATGAAATTATGTGGAAATCCATTGAATAATCAATTCGTGAAGGTTTTAATTTATTTAAAGAAAACTTTTTGTAGGATTTAAATAATATTTCGTGCAATTATTAGCAACATATCGAGAGAAAATTTACACAAATTCGTTACTTGTAGCTTGAACCGCCATCTTGTAAAAAAATCATATGTTTATTAAAACGGTATTTTTTTTGTTAGAGTAATATGCAAATGATTTGTTTGATTTACTAAAAAAAAATCGCTTATCTGGCAACGCGGAGTGTTTTTCTAGTTACTTTCATTATCTACGATCGCAAGATAATGCAGTGATATACTTATGTGTGGACATGTTAAGCAGAGAGTGACGAGACGAGCGTTTGAAGCGGCTTTTGTTCCTTGTTGACATATGATAGGTAATCGCGACATTCTATTCAATCATAACATGACTGTGAGTAGGTGAATGGTTTGTAATGCTTATTTGTTGGAGAAATTGAAGCACAAGATGATATTTATTACATTTTTCAAAGTTATATCCAACAAAGAAGGTTATTAACTTTTTTAAGTGCCTTTTGTGCATGGAATGTAAACAAATAATATATAATATATAAAAAGTGTGTACGTACATAAATAAAATGGCGGCTTAAAACAGACAAAAACTCACATAAATGATAACATTTTTCATACATCTTATGAGGAGTTGTTTTTGTACTTAAATAAAGTATAAAGGCCCATTCCACGATTAAACTTAACCGTAAACTTACAACTTAAAGTAAGGTTTGGCTTATGGAAGATCACACGTTTGTTCATGACCAAAACTTAAACTTGGTTTTGGGCTACGGTTAAGTTTGGAACGATCAAACTTTAAAATAAAAATAAACTTAACAGTAAGAAAGAACCAATCAGCGCCAGCCGCAAGGCCTAGGCTAGCTAAATCGAAAATGGAGCCGAACCATGCTCAGAATTTATTTGACGAATCGTTATTAAATGAGTTTATGAAGACCTAGCGTCTACGTTTAAGTTAAAGTTTACTTCTAAGTTTTTATCGTGAATGAGCCTTAATGGACAGTACCTGATTAACAGGGAATAGATTTCTTATTTAAATTTAATTCTGCCTTCAAGGTCGAAGGTTGAGATTATCAGTACAAAACTAAATGCCAGCTCGTAACATCAAGCAAGAAAGATCACAATTTGTTATTAAAATTTCTTATCCATTTCATAAAGAGCGTTTTCAAACTAAAGAAACTTATGAAATAATGATTAGCATGATTAACAGATCATTTTAGTAACATTAAACTCTGCCCTACACAAAAACTTATGTCCGGGGTTCAGCCCACCGTAGGCCCACCAGTAGCTAACTTACCGAACTAAGAACCTAGCAGTTTATGTAAAATATCTCCTAGCGAGTGTAATTATTGATGTAGTTGGTCCAGAGATATTATAAATCCATGATGGTCAAGTACAGGCCTACGTCACACAATCATGTTGGGCTTACCGTCATTGAGGGTTTGACGCCTCCAAAACTTAACGAACAATAACCTAGCAGTGTTATGTAAAATATCTCCTAGCGAGTGTAATTATTGATGTTTTTTGTCCAGAGATACTATAAATCCTTTATGTTCAAGTATAGGCCTACATCACACAACGTTGAGTGTTTGACGCCTCCAAAACTTAACGAAAAATAACCTAGCAGTGTAATGGTAAATATCTCCTAGCGAGTGTAATTATTGATGTATTTTGTCCAGAGATACTATAAATCCTACATGTTCAAGTATAGGCCTACATCACACACAATCATGTTGGACTTACCGTCATTGAGTGTTTGACACCTCCAAGTTGTACACCACTGCGATTATTGTGAATCAGTTTTCGTCACTTTGAAGTAGAACTCTTTTCATGAATCAGAAATTGTGGTTTACTGTCCATGATACGATTCTAGAAGACTGTTATTGCACCAAACAAATCCATCACAAATGTACTTGAAACGACGACGACGTTGTGCAATGTACAACCTTCCAGAATGTGAAGCAAGGAGACAATATGGCGCTCATCTAAAAAAAACCTGTGTAATTGCGCGGGAGTTGCTCTGATTGGTCTAATCACCTCACGTGATCTGCAACGGCCTGTTTAGATGACGTCAATGCTACCGTCATGCGAGAGTGGTAGTGAGCGGGTTTGGCGCTATGTGCGTTGAGAAGGCGGTGTCTTAATTTACCATGGGGAGAACTTCTTTATCGGCTCAGTCTTTAGAATAGCGCGCAAACCAATTAACTTGACAGGTATACCAACTACTTGAATATAGAAACATTTTTAACGCTAGCAGGTTTACCAACTAGTTGACTAACTTTATGACTAACGTATTAACGACGTGTTATGATTATTTTTATGATTGCTATATTTAGATTCCAACAGTATATTTCTAGTTATTATTAGGTATAATGATATTTTACAACTTGTACCAACTACTTAAATATAGAAACAATTTTAACCCTAGCAGGTTTACCAACTTGGTGACCAACTTTATGACTAACGTATTAACGACGTGTTGTGATTATTATTATGATTGCTATATTTTAGATTTCAACAGTATATTTTTAGTTATTAGGTATAATATTTTACAACTTGTACCAACTACTTGAATATAGAAACATTTTTAACGCTAGCAGGTTTACCAACTAGGTGACCAACTTTATGACTAACGTATTAACGACGTGTTATGATTATTATTATGGTTGCTATATTTAGATTTCAACAGTATATTTCTATTTATTAGGTATTTTACATCTTGTATTCCGTCAACAATGATATTAATTCTATGATCATTCTATGATATATTATACAGATGAAAAACACTTTATGACTTTCATTCCTGAACCAGGGTTCGAAATTGGAGCGGAGGAATTGAGGCCTAACCGACCACGACCACTACGCAAGATTTAATTGTGGAATATTAGGTAACTGATTTAAACTAGCTACTTGAACGTGGGGGGGGGGGGGGGGGGGGTACTGATGATATATGAAGTAGGCCTATAAAATTACCAAATGAATCACAAATGTTCGTATTTTTAACCTAGAGGAAATTCGTGTAACACCTGAGTTACAAACATGCTTGGGGGAAATTTAAAATAATTTGTTTTATTAGTAACAAAAAAATTAAACAAATTAAAATAAATAAAATAAAAAAAACATAATATTAAATAAATTAAGGACTACATATTTTATACTGCGTTAATAATGAATGTGATAGGCCGATCTTATTTTGAATATGTGATACCAATGTATTTTGGACAATATGCTGTTAACAAGTGAAACACAAATGAAGCCGATGGTCCCCTTGGTACTTTTCGACAGGAGTAGGCTACGTGCCGGTACCAGGCTTACCCTCCTCCCTTCCTCATTATCATTCATCAATCATCACTCATCAGGCTAAAGAGGGCATTGTGCCCTACACTGGCCGTATTTACAATGAAAGAAATAATAAACACACTATTTGTTTATTTTAGTTGTATGCGACTGGTTGTGGCAACCATTTGAACTCTGTACGTCTACCGTATCCCCACCCCCCTACCCCTACCTCACCACTACTGCCGAGATAACAGAGAAGCGGTATTGACAGCGCAGTACCCATGATGGTCTTGAGCTCGTAGAGTGAACAGTGTCAGCGTTAGTTCGTTGACAAGATGTATCGAAGCACTAATCGCGACGACTTGTTGCGCCTAGACTAGAGAAGGACGGTCCAGTGTGTGATTTATATATTGTTATAGTCAGTGTATAATACGATTTCATTAGATCGGTCGGTAATTCGTAACACAGTGTATTCAGCGTGATCAGTTTAATTGAAGTGTAATCAGTGTTATCAGTGTTGTCAGTGTGATCGAAGTTTAATCAGTGTGATCTAAGATCCCAGTAGGCTTCACTGTACGTCTCGCATTAACCGAGTGAGTTAATCCAGAATATCATCAATTAGCTTCAGTTATCTACCCATCATCAACGTCAATCATCACCCATACGTTGCAACAAGCCCCTTCCCCCGCTAAGAGATCGCCTACATGCCACCACCCATCGCCGCCTACCCCACTGGAACCATTGTTGACGCGTTGCAGGACCCGGAGGATGAGTACAAACACACAATACCATTGGGTAATATTTAATAACATAACTGATCCTTGTTTTTACTTCCATCTACAAGACCAAATATACGTGTACATAAACACACTCGTGATCACTAAATTATAGATGCTGTTAACATAGCAAAATCCGTCAAGATGCCAACCTACACAAACTTAATTAGTGAAAAAATCCCGTTTTTTTTTTTAAAATTAAAACTTAGTGACAGATTTAAATAATTGTTTGCATTATCCATTTTAACTATGTCGACACTGGACAAAAGTTTTGAAATTGTAACTCTAACCGACAATTTGTAAACAAATATTTAGTTTCTATTTACGGGAATTTACATAGGTTCCTTTACAGTGCTCCACTTAAATGATTCTCATTTGAGGACCATTGAAGTTAGATGCACATCCTTGCACGAATAAGGGCGTGTACGAAGAAACTTTTCTTAACCTACTTTTGGAAATCCTTTAACTGTAATAGAATGGCAACAATGACGTGGCATGTTTGATGACTTTTACGGCAACTATGCAAGAGTTAACAACGAACTAAGTCGACGATACAAATAGCTTTTATTATGGTTTAATTCAAGGTCGAAGGTTGACATTATCAGTACAAAATTAAAATGACAGCTCATAACATCAAACAAGAAAGATCACAATTTGTTATTAAAATTTCTTATCCATTTCATAAAGAGTGTTTTCAAACTAAAGAAACTTATGAAAAAATGATAAGCATGATTAACAGATCATTTTAGTAACATTAAACTCTGCCCTACACAAAAACTTATGTCCGGGGTTCAGCCTACCGTAGGCCTACCAGTAGCTAACTTAACGAACTAAGAACCTAGCAGTTTAATGTTAAATATCTCCTAGCGAGTGTAATTATTGATGTTGTTGGTCCAGAGATATTGTAAATCCATGATGGTCAAGTATAGGCCTACGTCACACAATCATGTTGGACTTACCGTCATTGAGTGTTTGACGCCTCCAAAACTTAACGAACAATAACCTAGCAGTGTAATGTAAAATATCTCCTAGCGAGTGTAATTATTGATGTTTTTTGTCCACAGATACTATAAATCCTTTATGTTCAAGTATAGGCCTACATCACACAACATTGAGTGTTTGACGCCTCCAAAACTTAACGAACAATAACCTAGCAGTGTAATGTTTAATATCTCCTAGCGAGTGTAATTATTGATGTATTTTGTCCAGAGATACTATAAATCCTTCATGTTCAAGTATAGGCCTACATCACACACAATCATGTTGGACTTACCGTCATTGAGTGTTTGACGCCACCAAGTTGTACACCACTGCGATTATTGTGAATCAATTTTCGTCACTTTGAAGTAGAACTCTTTTCATGAATCAGAAATTGTGGTTTACTGTCCATGATACGATTCTATAACTCTATTATTGCACCAAACAAATTCATCACTAGTTTACTTGAAAGGACGTTGTGCAATGTACAACCTTCCAGAATGAGAAGCAAGGAGACAATATGGCGCTCAGCTAAAAAAAAAACGTGTAATTGCGCGGGAGTTGCTCTGATTGGTCTAATCACCTCTCGTTATCTGCAACGGCCTGTTTAGATGACGTCAATGCTACCGTAATGCGAGAGTGGTAGTGAGCGGGTTTGGCGCTATGTGCGTTGAGAAGGCGGTGTCTTAATTGACCATGGGGAGAACTTCTTTATCGGCTCAGTCTTTAGAATAGCGCGCAAACCAATTAACTTGACAGGTATACCAACTACTTGAATATAGAAACATTTTTAACGCTAGCAGGTTTACCAACTAGGTGACCAACTTTATGACTAACGTATTAACGACAAGTTATGATTATTTTTATGATTGCTATATTTAGATTCCAACAGTATATTTCTATTTATTAGGTATTATGATATTTTGCATCTTGTATTTCGTCAACAATGATATTAATTCTTTGATCTATGATATATTATACAGATGAAAAACACTTCATGACTTTCATTCCCGAACCAGGGTTCGAACCTGGAGCGGAGGAATCAACGCCTAACCTACCACGACCATTACGCCAGCTGACCTAACAGAGTTAAATGTGGAATATTAGGAAATTGATTTAAATTAGCTACTTGAACGTGATAATGTTGAGTTGGGTGAACGTGTGTGTGTGTGTGTGTGTGTGTGTGTGTGTGTGTGTGTGTGTGTGTGTGTGTGTGTGTGTGTGTGGGGGGGGGGGGGGGGGGGGTACTGATGATATATGACGTAGGTCTATAAAATTAACAAATGAATCACAAATTTTCGTATTTTTTACCGAGAGTAAAGACGAAAATCATTAGCGAAATAATTATCAGTGTCGCTTTACGCAGGCTACAATAATAATGTTACCTAACGTCGCCCATTGCTTTCAGTTTCGGACTTCAATTTTGTACAGTTTATCATTTTCTAAAATCTTATCTGTTTGTGGAACGGTCTGACTTGGAGAGTCGTGGCATGTGACAAATAGTCACTTTATAACAATCGAAAAGCCAGCGAAGACATAATCGACATGTTCGTACGAAGTCTCGAGCAACCACTATACTTGACCTACTTTGCCGTGGACACGAGTTTTCAGGTGACATTTTGTATGAAATGGGTTTGCCAAGTCAATGACACTTGTTTGTGTATATAAATTGTGTAGGGTAACAATATTCTGATTTAATAGTATTGACATATTGAATGCGAAGATAGTGGAAACACTCCATAGTGCACACTAAACTAATCTATAATAATATAATTTTTGGTAGCAATGCTGCCCAGAGATTCCTGGCTCTCTTTAGGTGACTAAAAAAGGTATTGTTGTATTTTAATGTTTAGTGTTTTGCCTCGTTTAGAACGTTTGTATGTCTCAATCATTTCGCGTGGGAACTGATGCCCTATTTATGCCGCCATTACACGACTCAATACTTTCGTCAAACTTATTGAATTCAAGAACAAAAGCGAATCAAAGACAGCTTGGTAAAAAAACTGCAACAATATAGCCTCTATTGATTGATGCTTTTTGTCCTTGAATTCAATAAGTTTGATGGAAAGTATTGAACCGTGTAATGTGGGTATACGGTTCAATGTTCCGATCAATGTTCCTTGAATTCAAGGACAAAAAAGCATCACATAAAGTAGAGTTATTGTTGTGTTATAATATCTATGTATATTTTGATGCTTTTTTGTCCTTGAATTCAAGGAACATTGAACGGAACATTGAAAGGTCAGTAAGAATCCTTGGTGACGTAGTATGAGCGTCGGTAGCGTCGGTTTGCACAGGTCGTGGTGAGGCGACGCCAACTTCAGGTACCGGTAACCAAAAGTAGATTTTTTGAGGTTTTTATTTTTTTACGGGTAAACAGTTTGAGATAGAATTTTTTGGTTGTCAATTCCTTCTTAAAAATTGCTCTCTTGATATGTTTCGTGTTTAAAAAAAAAAAATAAAAAAAAAAAAAAATTTCAAAATTCTCCGATTTTGCTATTCTGTGAGCGTTTTTGAAATGTTGGGCGCCTGTATCTCTGTTAGTATGACCCCCAGACTACTTTCATTTTCAGGATGTCTAGATAATTAACGCAAAAAAAATAAAAAAAATACAGAAACAAATTTGAACCATCCGTATGGTTGCTACGAGCGCTTGAAAAAAAAAATTCCCCTTAGTAAACCCTTCTCAACTTTGCTGCTTCTCTGAATATGGAAGAAAAAAAAAACTGCAGGTATCGGGTCTCGAACCCGAGACCTTGAAAATTGTAATCGACGTCGCTACCCCGTACGTACGCCATGCCACACGATGGAAGTTGGAGCGCTTAGACTGGTATAGATAGTAGGCCTACACGGCTCTCAATATATGCATGTAACCAAATATATATATGGATTTACGAAGAGAGGGTCTCATTGGATTTAAAAAATATCCAAGAATACGATCTGATGATCTGTAGAATCGTTCTGTCTCTGTAGTAGGGCGCACTCCTACCAACGGGGTTGTCGAGCTGTCACATTCCTTACCCACATGTTAAAACAGCTGATTTCCAAGGGGGGTTGGCAGCAGTGTTCTGTAGTAGGGCGCACTCCTACCAACGGGGTTGTCGAGCTGTCACATTCCTTAGCCACATGTTAAAACAGCTGATTTCCAAAGGGGGTTGGCAGCAGTGTTCTGTAGTAGGGCACACTCCTACCAACGGGGGTTGTCGAGCTGTCACATTTATTTATATATCCACATGTTAAAACAGCTGATTTCCAAGGGGGGTTGGCAGCAGTGTTCTGTAGTAGGGCACACTCCTACCAACGGGGGTTGTCGAGCTGTCACATTTATTTATATACCCACATGTTAAAACAGCTGATTTCCAAGGGGGGTTGGCAGCAGTGTTCTGTAGTAGGGCACACTCCTACCAACGGGGGTTGTCGAGCTGTCACATTTATTTATATACCCACATGTTAAAACAGCTGTTTTCCAAGGGGGGTTGGCAGCAGTGTTCCGTATACAGCCGCACTCCTTCCAACTGGGTTGGTAGCAGACACAGCCTTTCATGTTTTGTTTGATTTTGGATTGACAGTCTGAGTCATGTTGCTCTCACCCCTGTTTAGGAGGGGTTGGACGTTTGGTCAGTTATAAGTGACATGACACGCTTATTCCGCACGAGCGATTTGGGATTAGTCACCGGTTTCGGGTCTTCGACTTGTGCCGGTGTGCGACTAATTGGAGACCCCACTCGGGGGTGGCGTAGCAGGTGGAGGGTTGGGATGGGTAGACAAGAATGAAATATTACAAAAAAAAGTTGTTTTAAAATAAATAAATAAATAAATAAATTCACATTTAGAGTCTACCCACTCAGTAACTAAACTGATTTGAGGTGGGGGACTTTAATTGAAAGTGACTAAACCAACCCTGTAGGCTTCGAACACCATCGACAAGTGAGCGATAACCAATCAAAGATCGATATTTCAAATACGAAACATATGAATCAGTGATTGGACAGTGCGAACACCTGCGGACAAATGCCAGAATCAACAAGGCCGATTCAGAACAACTTTGAATTTATTGAGTGCTTCGTTGCTAGGACGGCTCCAAAGTCACCATTTACTTATTCTTAAGCCAAGAATTAATGGAATTGAATCCATATTAGAAGTTAAAAAACTTCTGCCTGAAGCGGGATTTGAACCGGGGACTTTCTGCATTGAAAGCAGGGATGCTAACCACTGGACCAACGAGCCACCTAAAACTATCAAAAGGCGCTTTCGTCCTTCATGCTTTTACAGTCAAGTAAAAATATAAGGAACTTATGAAAATAAGTTACAGTTCCTGGAAAATTGGAACTATGGCGTTCCACAGTTCCTGGTTGGAAAAAAGGAACTAAAGCGTTCCTTAGTTCCAAGGAACGGAACTAAAAAAATCCGTTCCTACCCAACATTGGAAATTAGTCTACCGTTGATAGGTAGGAATGGGTAGGAATAATATCAGACAACAACTATAGATGTCGGCTATAGAATTTCTGTTCGTAAACACAATGAGTCAATGACACATACGTTAAAATATTAGGGAAGTTTGCATGTGCTGTTATTTTATTAGGCCTATCTTCTGTATCTGTGTTAGTGTCTAAATGTAACTCTAAAATGCGACTAGCTATACCCTTTTTAAATGTTAACTGATTTGTGCCCTACCTAGGCTATTTCAAACCCCACGAGCCGCCACTGTTGGGAACACTGGTCTACACTCTACAATCTACTCTATCTCTCTATCTCTTGTCGATGCAAGCAGCAAGCCTTCACCAGGACAGAAACCTGGAACGCAGACTAGGTATGTATGTTGTCTATCAGTCCTAACTAAGTCCACACACATGCCATGTCCGAGACATCACCACCACTCGCAATGCAAATTACGCCCGCTGTCGAGAGCAGACACCATGTTTTATACAAGAAACGCGTGTTACTTGTCGTTAGGCTTATCTGTAAAGCAAAAAACATGACCACGAGGTTTACTTGCTTGAATCATTGTCTTCGCGGTTGGATGGATTTAAATGTATACACGTAAAAGCGGATTTTTTAATGAACAGAATACCTCAATCAAAATCAATACTTTCATACATTTATAGAATTATGCGCTAAGATGCAATCTTCCCCCCCCCCCCCTCCCCCCTCCCCAAAACAGCTATTTGCAGGAAAATTTTAATAAAAAAAAATTGTCACCGGAACTTGACTCGTATGAACAATTTGAAGAAAATATCGATTGCAAAATTTGACGACAGAGATACTGAGTTGAGTAAAATCATGACTTGTAATCTATATATATCTAAATTGATAAGTTACATTATTTTATCAGAATTTGCATTTATACAATTATTAATAGCAAAAATAATTTTTCTCGTTTTCCACGGCGTACTTGGTTTAGGTTATATAAAAATAAAATCGTGGGACCACCCATAAAAGAATTACATGCATCTTGAACGCATAGTTATATGAAATGTATATGTATGGAACTAGTCACAGTGATTTTTAGTGATTCGCGAGGGTGTTGGGGTGTGAGGCAACGAAATCGTTGATGTGAGCCTGAGGTGTTCCACCATGAACTTATAATAGTAACTGCGTAACATTATAAGTCCATGGTTCCACCGGTTCCACGATGTTACATTCCAAACTGCATTCAAATCCCGCTCGGAAATAGCTAATTCGGGTTCCAGAACCCTCCGCTAGAGCACTTGTTCGCTCACAACAGAACAGTATATTTGTGAGGCGGTGCATCGATTTTCTTTGAATTCTGTTTCCGGTTCGCCGTTCTTGACAAGTGACAAAAAACTTTGCCCACGTCAGGCAAGTAAGTTCAAGCTGTCAGTGTTTTTGTAAATGCCGGTATGGCGTCCAAAGTAGTAAAGGAAAACCAGGTAAGGCTAAAGTGAAAAAGCTGACTTTTGTCCAAAACCTAGCGTAGGCCTAGGCTAGGCCTAATCCTCCTTATATCTTAGCCCAAAGATTATAGGGCTATAGCTAGGCCCTAGCCATGGTCCAAAAGCTCATAGGCCTAGCCCTAGTTTAGGTGGAGCCATTGGTTGGGAAGTAGGCTAGGCCTAGGGCCTACATCGTTCTTGTTATGATGAATAACATGCGTTAGAATAAGTATGTAGGCTTAGCCCTAGGAATAAGAGGTCTCTTATGAACTTTTGGTATTTCTTCATCTGGTCCAAAACCAGCCAAGCTTGAGGGTTTAGACCTACATACCTTGATAACATATTAGGCCTACCCGAATGAGTAATAAAATAACAAGTTAACAGAAATCGTGACAGAAACTGTCAAAAAACCATAGGGCCTTGGCCTAGTAGGCTTAGGCTAGCTAGGTCTAAGTTCATTACTGATGTTGAAGTATAGACGTAGGCATTGTGTATAAAATCCCTTACGGGAAACTCAATGACGTAGGCCTAGCCCTAGTGGCATCTAGGCTATTGAATCACAGTATACTAGGGCCTACGCCAAATCCACACAGTAGCAAAACTCGAGCAATTTTCTTGCTGTAAACACATTGCGCAGGTCCTAGGCCTATGCCTTACGGGCTGTGGGTGTAGTTAAGAGCCGATCAAGTAGGCCTAGTATTAGGGGCTACTACAACTTTTAGGTACCATAGTTGTTATAAAGGTTAAGAACGTATGTCAACCCAAGCACCAGTATGCTGCGCTAGTGTCGCCGTGTGCAAGTTGTTCAGCTGCTATGGGAGTTTCGCTACCGAAAGGATTCGTATAAACTGTGATTGATTTTGTTGGGGGGGGGGGGGGGGGGAGACAATACAGTAGTCACTCGGATGTTATGACCTCCAATCCTCGCTCTCCTAGTCCTTTTAGAAGGCCAACTAAGTAGGTTTACTGATGCTCACAGCATAGGACAGATGTAGGTAATAGGAATTTCAGACAGTGTTCAATTGAACAGTGAACTGATATGATGATAACCTTTAGACCTAATGTGTATCAACAGTTACTTATTTCTTTGTTTCAGGACAAGGATAAACCTGTTAAAATTAATAAGTGGGATGGTTCTGCACTCAAGAACGCTTTGGACGATGCTGTGAAGGAAGTATTGACAAAGAAGTACAATTATGTGGAAAGCTTTGCGTTGATGGATGGACGTCTGGTAATGTGCAGCATTGCTGTTGGTGTGGCAATGTTTGCACTTTTGTGGGACTATCTCTACCCGTTTCCACAATCACGGCCAGTGCTCATATTCTGTGTGTCTACATATTTCGTTATGATGGGGATTCTTACACTTTACACGACTTATAAAGAAAAAGGGATCTTTGTAGTAACCATTCAGAAAGACCCAGCTGGATTTGTTCCTGATAATATTTGGGAAGCAAGTTCTTATTTAAAAAAGTAAGTAGGCCTAACTGGAATACTTGAGGTACAGATAAATAATTGTTAGTTGTCTGTGCTTCAGACAAGAATTGGACATGGCCAGATTTCTTTAGTCAAAATGTTGAAGACTTGAACAGCATGCACAGACCGTCTTGGGAGCTTGCCCCCCCCCCCCCCCCCCCTACTCTCGCCCCCTGCAGGACTGGGCATTTTACATTAAGCCAAATTGCCACTTACAACTAGGGATGACTTCGGATATCCGGAAACCGGTTCGGAACCGGTTCCCAATTGCAATCCGGTTCCATTTTTTGGAACCGGTTCTATTTTTTTCGAATGCTGTCGGTACGACACTGGTAAAAGCGCGCAGCGAGCCACCACAATTGTCGCCGCCGGTGTCGTCTGCTAATGTAGGCTGACCGGTCGACCCACGCCTACTGCACGCCAGTAGCTCTTTGTCTTTCGTGCCGCAAACAACGTGAGTGAGTTGACACTTGACAATGAGTGCTTCAAGTAGCTCGAAACGAGCGAATTCGTTATTTGTGTTCCAGCACACAAAAAAACACTGATCATTTTAACGAAATAATTATCATAACGAAAAAACGTAAGGTCCATTCGAGTTCGTTGTAATGACATTTGACTGTACGAAAGTCAAAAGACAAACAGGTAAGCTAATCCTCTCGTCACATAAATATTATGTGATATAAACAAAATTAAAATGTTCAAGAACCGGTTATGAACCGGATCTGGCACGGGAGGATCCGGTTCCGAATTATTAGATCCGAAGTCATCCCTACTTACAACAAAGTATTTACAGCTAACATTTTCTTTAGAAATGTCCTTTTGAAACATTTGCTACCTTCTTACCAAAATGCTTTTAAAATAAATAATAATAATTCTTGTATTGTATTTAACATAGGTAATGCTGTGAATTAACATTGAATAGTTCTTATTCATAACCCTACTACAAACCCCCCCCCCCCCCTGCCTTACTAAAAGCAAATAATTCAAATGAAGTCTCATGAGAGAAATTAACTACAAAAGGATGGTGGGTTCTAGTACTTTGATACCCTCTTGTACGTATGCTTTTGTGGTGGGATAAAATTGTAAATCATTTAAAGGGACATATTCCTGAAAGATATTCACGTGAAAGGTTAGTGCACCATTATTTGTATGGGCTTAAATTTCGTGGGATAAATAATTAAATTTAAATATTGATAAACGAGTTTATAGAAAATCAGGAGCTATAAATAGCAGAAACATGTCCATGTTCACCCTGCCCTACAACTACCTAATTTTCAGAAGTGTCTGAGTTCCCTAAATCTAGACGTTGTTATTAATGCTCACATTATGTTACAGATATGATGATAAGTACAACCTTGTACTGAGTTGCAAAGATGGCAAGAGTGGTGTTTTACGAGAAGCTACTCTCATTAAATCAGTGGCTAACTTTTTCGACGACAATGGAACATTAATATACGATCTGCTTGAACCAGAAGTTGGCAAACTACATAATAGTCTTTTGTCAGAGAAGAAGGAGAAATAGCATTAAGATTAATTAAGATGCTTGCACAAATAAACTATTAATTTACTTACAATAGATGTGACAGTTCTTTATTTAAAAATGAAAATGGCCTTAGGCCTCGTACCTGTACAATAGTTGACAAATTTCTCATATCAAAACTCTTAAAGTAAACCTAAATTTTAGTTCAACTTTACATTTCTCCTAGTCCTATCATCAATCCTTCTCAGTTCCGTTACGTACTTCTTAACCTCTATACGAGCAGTAATTGGCAAAATACTAAACAAAATTATTTAAAATACAAAGTACAAAAGTGTTTAGAACACAGTATTTTCCAATAGATACAAATATATTTGTAGAGTGCAACTCTATGAGGCAGTTATTTGATGCCTGGTGGCAGGTGGCAGATCCATGCATAAATAAATTATTTGTAAAATATTTATAAATAATACATTATTTGTAATATTGTCTACTTTTTGGGGCTTAATTTGTTGGATTTAGCAACCCATGTATTTCCAGTATTTTTCAAATACAAAGATATCCAAAGTTGAGTATTTTGAAATACAAGAAACAAATACGTACATATTTTAGATACTTCTCTGGTCACGATGGAGTTTTAAGTTGTAAGAATGAATTTGTATTATTTAAATAGTTAAAGAATAATAGAGCTGCCCAACGATATCGATAAAATGATACTGTATGCCTGCGTACGTCCTTTGGTCTAAGCGTACGTCACGTAGAAAAATCTGGGGGCAGGTTGCAGGCAGGACAGTGCAGTGGCAAATATTAATATACAATATAAAAAAGTATAGTAGTAGTTTTAAATGATTTTCAAAAGAACTTGAAAATAATTTATGGTTTACCTGATTTTTTAAGTGCCGCGGACTGACAGTTTTAATTGCTTTCGATACTTTTTTCGTTCTGGAATAGGTACACCTTAAAATTACCGCCTATTTTCAATCCACCGCCAACTATTGTCGAACCAAGGTTACTGGATTGCCGCTAGGCCTCGCTAGGATCGCATCGATGCATGATCACTGGGGCTGTGGGCTGTAGCAGACCATGAGCAAAAGCAGACCGCAGACGACATATTTTGTGAAATGCAAGCGTGATGCAAGAGTAAACCGGTGAATCTTGCAAAATGAGTACTTTAAGTTTTACTAGACACCGATCAATAATAAAACACTTCTTAAATATACAATCAAAACTATTAGAGGTAGGAAACGCTTGGTTTGAACACAAGTGGTGTGGGGTTAAATATAAGTTAGGTTATGTACTAGGGCCTAGGCCTACTTTTACTTGCACTAGGCCTAGGCCTAGGCCTAGGGCCTAGATTTACAAATTTTGCCTGTTAATTAAGTGGACTTTATTTTAAGTAGCATTATCTTGTACGTGTCGAAGTGGGTCCCTCGTAGTGTCCGGTAGGCCTAGGCCTACCTGCAAAGAGTACTCACGTGCATGTCTTCAATCATCCCATGGTCATTATGATTGTCTTGCTCACTTTCCATTTTTCTTCTCCGTCTCTCTTATTCTCAATCATACTGACTCTCTTTGCGACCTAAACAACTACATAACCCCCCCCTCTCCCCTCCATGTAGGCCCTACCTGTGTTTTCCTTATATCGACCCGAGCTAGGCCCTATGTGTGATGGATCTGATCGGCTGACTGTCATATTACTTGGCTCGCGAGTGCACCGCAAAACAGCAAAAATAATAGCTATGTGTATTGTAGAGATCTTAACCTCCTCAGTACAAGGCTTTTTCCTAGGCCTACCACTTGCCATACTAGGCAAACTATTGGGAGCGGTAAAGGCAGCTCTACAAGCCTGGGAATGATAATGGTAAAATGTTAATTTCTTGGTTCGCGACCATTAAATGTTGTGAAAGTGGTTGTAATTTGATCACCAGTTGCTTATTTTGACATGTGACAGTGATTATGACAGAGAGTTTAAAGTGGATCCTGTATTCGAGCTGTGAATATGGCCGACTACCTCCGTAAAGCTCCCAGGAATGAGAAGAGATGCACTTGGATCATCTCTCCCATTCTCGTACCCGGGAACTCGTTGACTTGTCGAGAAAGGTCTTGTGCATGGAAATGTGCTGACACACTGTACTTAATATTTCCGGGCTTTTCGTTACCATTTCCGTTTTCGTTTCTGGGGTATTGTGCAAGGACGTTGACGGTAATGAGAAACCCGGGAATGTTAGGTTCCATGTATCAATGCACTCTTTGTTGTTAGTTTTGGTCCTAGGAACAAGCACTGGAAGGATTACCGAAGTTCATCTCTTGTTTCCGGGATCTTCCCACAAGTAGTTGGCCAGCAGCTAGAATACAGGATCCATATTAAAATCTCTCTCATAATCGCTGCCACATGTCCAAATAAAATACTGCGCAAATGAAACACATGTCCTAACGTTTATTGATCACAAAACCTTGAGATAACCATCTTAAATTTCTTGTAATTGTCAGTTTATTGTGCATGCCAAAAGTGTTCCCATTTATGTTCTTGTTCCCGTGACCATTCACATTACTACTTGCCACTGCACACATTATTGTAAAGTCACCTTTATAAGTAGGTATGTTGATGTCGATTTTCTCTAGGCCTAGGCCTAATGGTCAAACAATATCCCGAATAATACTAACTGAACTGTACTGTAATGGCAAATAACTGCACCTAGGGATGCACACGATAATCGATATTATCGTTCGATATTCGATATGCAATAAAATTTCGATAATCGATAATACAAATATTATCGAATGGTCTGATTTCTAAAAAAGCGGGTTCGTAAAGCATTATTTCGTTCTTCTCGGACCTTTCTAGTATTGAAATACTCAGATACCGCCAAAATACTAGGCCTCGGGCCTCATAAAATGTGATTATACTCTCAGCAGTGTCACGTCAGATGTGTCCAAGTAGTGTTGCCATATCGTTATGTGCTCGATTAGGCGACATATCACTGAAACTGTAAAAGATTGCTTCAATTTTGTAAATTTATTATCGTTCGATATTATCGATCGATAATGCAGTCATCTTTCGATTATCGATAGTTTTTATTTTATCGATGTGCATCCCTAACTGCACCTAATGATAAAAGTCCTTTTTTATGTTACCGGTATCTTATGACACGATACACAATACCATTCCTGCTATTATAGAAATGGCAGCCGTAACGGGAACATTCTACTAGAATGAACTTGCCATTGCCGGATATGACCAGGACGAATCAATAGGCGGCAGGCGTACTGCATTCTATTTATGATGACAATATATTTTTATCAGTTTTTATCTGGAACCTTTTCCTTTGTATCCACCCCAGGAGGTCTATTCCTGAAATTTGTCATGGGCATGAGTTGCTCATAGTACAGAGATGCTTGTTTGGGGGCTATGATGGTACCTAGTAGATAATTATATTTCTTTGTTACATAGTCGAAAGATATTGTATTGCAATACAATACATAGAGTACCCACTCAGTTACATAGAACTGATTTTCAGTGGGGGACACTTAAATACAATTTATTACGGTGTGTGTTCATTTATTGCTATTGCAGGTAATAGCTTAAACAGTTGTATTGTATGTAAGTATATACTTGTGCTTTTAATTCTTCTTGTAATCCAAGTTTGTTGTTTCTATTTCTATTACAGAAAGGAAATTTAGCTTGTTTATCATCACATGTTAAGTATGCAGAGCACAAAGAACTGGAGCGCATTCGCAACATTGGAATCTCGGCTCATATTGATTCGGGAAAGACGACTCTCACAGAACGAATTTTATTTTACACCGGAAGAATATCAGAAATGCACGAGGTTGTTAAGTTAGCCTACTCATATCTGTTTACAGGCTTTGGCCTACCCTGTTTTGCTTTTGTGCTTGATATATTCAAATTTGTACCAGATACTAGGATTTTTTCTACTAGGATACCTTTGATAGGGGTCTGCAGGGCCCCGAAATTTAGCATACTTTCGGGTAGTTGTACTGACCCAAAATTCAGGTGTTTTAATAACCAAAGTCGGGCTTTTTTGGGTACTTAAAAAAAAGTTTTTTTATGTACCTGGAAAGTGCCCAGTACTAGTAACTTATTTAAAGGTCATTAATTTTATGAGTTGACAATTGAAGAAAATTAAAACAAAAATCAAAATTAGATCCATTTTTTGCTTGTCTGGTTGTTTTTGGTCAACCTGTTACATTTTCAGTGCCAATCCCCCCTTTTTTTAAATTTTTAGGCATGTATTTTAGTTATTTTTATTTATTTTTTAAGTTAGAAGAATGATGGTGGTTAGAGTGGTTTTTATGGTTTTAGAGCCATACAAAGATTAAATGCTAGGATGGGCAGGCCTACAGGAATCTGTCACGACCATGCATATTATGTATCCTCTTCTTTACTGTTTGGTTTGGAGAAAATAGTGTGAACAATGATACTGTAATTAGTTGTAATTGTAGTTAAAAATACATGGTAAACATGGAAGTACTGGTACTTGACATTGTGTTCGTACAATATCTAAACGCCATTTAGGCTGAGTATGAATGTATTACAACAGTAACATAATAGTAATAATAATGATATGTAATGTATATAATAGGCCTACTATTAATCTATTCATCATAGTATTGTTTTTTCTGTTTAGGTAAAGGGAAAGGATAACGTTGGGGCCGTTATGGACTCTATGGAACTTGAGAGGCAACGTGGCATTACAATTCAATCCGCTGCAACGTATACAGTGTGGAAGGATTACAACATAAATATCATCGACACACCCGGGCACGTTGACTTCACGGTAGAAGTCGAGAGAGCTCTGCGAGTTCTAGACGGTGCTGTCTTGGTGCTCTGCGCTGTCGGAGGAGTCCAGAGTCAGACGCTGACTGTCAATAGGCAAATGAAACGTTACAACGTTCCCTGTCTTGCTTTCATCAACAAGCTTGACCGCATGGGTGCAAACCCAGCAAGGGTTATGTCTCAATTGAGAGCAAAGCTGGGACACAATGCTGCCTTTATACAACTTCCCATTGGCTTGGAGGATAAAACTGAAGGGCTGGTGGATCTCGTTCATATGAAAGCACTTTATTTTGAAGGACAATTTGGGTAAGGTACCTGGCTTGGCTTACGATTTAGTTTATTTTTACCCTAGATAGGTCCTATATTGGGTTGGCCCGAATCATAGTATTTGCTGATCAGGTTACCAATTATCAAGTACATTTTCTTTCTAAAGGGCAAGGTGAATCTATTAATTTTAAAATTTAAGCAGCAATATTATGAGTAAGTAATCTAATCTTTGAAGATAGAGGTAATCAACATACCGTTTATTTGCCGATTCACTACCTACTATGCCACAGCACTGGAAAACCAGAAAATGCATGATTGTCTAATAATAAACCAAAATCTGGGCATATGAAAAGAAGAAGACTAAATAATAGGTAGATCGACCCGTCCCTAATTAGCTTATAATTAATGTGCACCATTTTAATTTTAACAATTTTTCTTGCAGAGAGGAAATAAGAGAAGATGACATCCCTAGTAGTATGAGATCTGAATCAGAAGATAGAAGACAAGAGTTGATAGAACATGTCTCTAATGTTGATGGAGTACTTGGAGAAATGTTCTTGGAAGAAAAAACGCCAACAGAAAATGATCTGAAAGCAGCTATTCGCCGCTCATGCATGCGTAGACTTTTTACCCCAGTTCTGGTAGGAACAGCTCTTAAGAATAAGGGAATCCAACCACTTCTGAATGCTGTGTTAGATTATCTGCCTAATCCTGGAGAAGTGGAGAACTTTGCATTAAAAGAAATTGAAGGGTTAGTACCATTACTTTAATTTGATCTATCGGGGCCCGTTTCACCAAACTTCTAATCTCAGCTGGTAATTAATTAGAGATTAGCTACAAAGAAGCATTTTGAATGCAATGCTTGTTTAAACCGTGGTTACCAAACTGAGATGACTAAATTGGAGCTTAATGAAGTTGGTAGATTCAGATCGTATATTTTTAGGTAAACTAGCTGAAGTACTAGTTGAATGTTTTCGATAGGATCAAACAACTTACCTTAAAAGTCTGATGGAAGGTGACAAATTTGATGGATGCATATGTATGAAACATTGGGGAGGAAATGTATAACCTAAATCCACACGACGTTTCAATGCAAGATCTAGACCTGTCAGACCAGAAAGAGTTACCTGAACTTAGTTGAAAAGAACAGAGAAACAAATATTTTGAAAGCCTCGCCTTCAATTTATTTATTAGGTGCATTTCAGTTCCTCTTCATTCAATGTTGATAGGCTAGTTGATCAATTTTAGTGAGAAAACTAAAATGTTGGTCAATAGTATACAGTATGTGAAGGACCTCTATCTTCAATATATTTCTTTCTCTATAGGAAAGCTGCAGAGAAAGTGATTTTGAGTGGAGCACGGGATAGCACCAGTCCATTTGTTGGTTTGGCATTCAAATTGGAAGCTGGTCGCTTTGGCCAACTTACATATTTGCGGTGTTACCAAGGAATGCTAAAAAAAGGAGACACTATCTTCAATGTCAGAACTTCAAAAAAAGTAAGGGCACTGTTAGTTTCCAAATGACAATAAAGAATTCGGTAGATATCCATACCAAAATGCACTGTAAAACTGTTGATATTTTATTTATGTTTATTTATTATTACGTATTATTACGTATAACATGAGGGACGCGTCAGGCATGGCAAGCCGGCTTCGATGTACCTATGGGCCAGAATATGATGGGATTAATTTCCTATCCCCTACCCGACTTCATTGTTGAACACAGGGAGCAGATATATATAAAAAAAAAAATGTATGACAATGAGTTTCATATGACTACACTTATGCAACTATGTGTAGGTACAAGTAACCTACTTTAGAAATATTTCTAAGAATAAGCCTTCTTGAATTCACTCGTTTGCACTGAACTTTTAATAAGGTCATATTAAAAAGGAACTTCCTCAACCCTCCTTGCAGGCAAAATTTAATGGCGTTTTCCAGTGGACTGCACTCAGTGCGCACTGGACCTAATTGTTAAAGGCACACTCAGTGTGGTCCAGTGCAGCCATTGGAACATGACATAACATAGCAGCCAATGAAACAATCAATGGCAATAATTAATAATAGTAAGGTAATAAGTAAGTAACAGTAAATTGATGATTTTCAGGTACGCATTTCTCGTTTGGTGCGACTTCACTCCAGTGATATGGAGGACGTATTGGAGGTGTTTGCCGGAGACATATTTGCGTTGTTTGGCGTGGACTGTGCTAGTGGTGACACTTTTGTCACAGATTCCAAATTACAGCTTTCCATGGAATCAATCTTTGTACCTGATCCTGTTGTGTCAATGTCAATAAAACCAGCCAATTCAAAAGATCGCGATAACTTCAGCAAAGCCGTGGCTCGGTTTACCAAAGAGGATCCAACATTCCAGTTCCAGTATGATCCCGATAACAAGGAAACCATTGCATCTGGAATGGGTGAATTACATCTGGAAATATATGCCCAAGTAAGTAATACGTCAGCTGTTTTATATTGGATAGTACGACAAAAGAATGGCTGAAAAAGCCATCTTGACACAAGAAGGGAAAAACAGTTTAATGATTGTAATGTACGATTCGTTAGAGTTGTACTTTGCAGGCAGGAATTTCATAAGACATCCACAGTTAGGCTGGTCTTGCAGTTATGACTAGAAAATCCTAGGACCTTTTGTGAATTCAGGCCCAGCTGTTGCATCTCTTTATCCCACATAGTGAATTTGTTATCAATGTCTTTATTATTCATTGTACCTTGTCTTGTATGTCTACTGTATCATATTAATTTGTCTTTCAGCGCATGGAGCGAGAGTATGGCTGTCCAGTAGTTCTTGGGAAACCTAAAGTATCATTCCGGGAAACTCTGGTCAGGCCTTGCGAATTTGATTATTTCCACAAGAAGCAGTCAGGAGGATCAGGCCAGTACGCAAGAATCATTGGAATCATGGAGCCACTGCCCTCCGACCAAAACACAACAATAGAATTCGTCGACGAAACAACGGGAACTAATGTTCCAAAGCAGTTTGTACCTGGAGTGGAGAAAGGTTTCCGAGCTATGGCCGAGAAGGGTTTGCTCTCTGGTCACAAACTGTCTGGGGTTAGGCTACGACTGCAAGATGGCGCGCATCACATTGTTGACTCAAGCGAACTGGCGTTTATGCTAGCAGCCCATGGAGCTGTCAAACAAGGTGTGTGTTCATAATATTATACATATACACTAGTATATGTAGTTGTGTTTAGTTGAAACCGAAACAGAAATCACCTCACAAACCCATTAGCATTGCAATTTCACATTTCACTGGGTGTAGACTTTTATCCACATTGCAAGAATGTTGCCTTATCTTTCAAATGTTTTCAGTGAGTCAGTGTTCTTGCCTGTTGGAGGACCCATCATTGTCAACGTTATGTTTACATTTATGTTGTGCTTGTTCAAGTCATCCCCCTCCACACTGTTGTATCCGGTTTGGTTTCTTTAATTCTTTTAACTTAAACTCGACAATCGCTTGTTCGGGGTTGTAGTTCGTACACACCTCAGGCCAGGCCTGCTTATCTACAACTTTCAAAGGGCCACATGTCGGGTAAAATAAGATTACCATAGTTTGGCATGCAAACACTTGAGATTTTCTCTGTGCAGTTGCAAATTGTAATACTAGGGGTTAAAACTTTATATTGAGTGTATTAGTGACTATTGTGTGTAATAATTTCATTGTGTAGTGAATTGATTTATTTTCCATGTTATTTCTCACTTGCATTTCAGTGTTTGAAAATGGCAGTTGGCAAATATTAGAACCTATCATGTCAGTTGAGGTGACCGCACCCGAGGAGTTCCAAGGAGCTTTGATCGGCCAGTTGAACAAACGCCACGGAATTGTCACTGGAACGGATGGCAATGAAGGGTGGTTTACGCTCTATGCAGAGGTAATGTAGTCTGCACTACATTAGTGCAATTTACACATCTAATCATATTTATTATGCTCTTACATTTTTTTAATGGCTTAGTCTCAATTGTAGACTTCCTATGAAGAATAAGAAATAGGACTCTTGTTCCTTCTGATGCATACCCACAGGCATTTTTTTTTAGGCACGTTGCCGTGCCTCCAAACGTATTTGTTTCAAGTAGTTATTTTACACATTGACATATGATATACCCCTTAACAAGTTACTCACTGTTTGGTTTTGAAAGATGCCCAAACATAACGTGTAGGCCTGCAACATTATAGTCATTAATTTTTAAAGAAAATTTTCAAAATCTGGTTAAACCACCTAAAACAATTTTTGTCAACAATATCAAAGAGGAACTGAGACTTTCGTTACCTGCAACACAACACTGGGACACTTATTAATAGATTGTGGATCATTTTTAAACATAAATGCTTTTACGTAAGGAGATAATTAAATTAAATCAACATGATTCAATGTAGTTACTGAACAAGCATGTTATTGACATGAAACTCATACACTTGTATTGTATTATCAATGGCCAAAGATAATGTAAATTTAACGGTACCCCATTTCACAATATTCCTTTGATGTGTAGTCAATGACGACGACGATGATAATGGTGCTGTTGTAGATTCGGAGACGTAGAAGTTCAATGCAGTTGCTGTTCATTGTTGAAGGTGTTTAGTTCTATGTGTTTGAAGTTCGAATTGAAATTCATTTTACGAATCGTTGGTAAAAGTATGGTGAAATAAAATATTACAGTTTACTTTTACGCTACTCTAATGTTTAATTTAAAAGCATAATGCACATTTATGACTGTTGAGATTAACATTTTGATTCATTTTTTCTTGTTCCAGGTTCCATTAAATGATATGTTTGGCTATGCCTCTGAGTTACGTTCGAGTACGCAAGGTAAAGGGGAATTCAGTATGGATTACAGCAGGTACTCGCCAGCATTACCAAATGTTCAAGATCAGTTAATTCAACAGTATAAAGACAGCTTAGATATACCACAACAAAAGAAGAAAAAGAATTGATTTGATATAAGTATGTTATGTATTAACATAAGTATGTATGTATACATATTATGTAATGTATGTATTTGTAACTGTGTGTTACTGTTACTATGCACATTTCGATTTGGCTGGCCAGTCTGATCAGTGATCAGTTTTATTTTTCTAGTATGATACAACTAGCCTTATTGTCTAAAATGTTCAAGTACCTGCTTCAAAACAGGCATGTTTAAACTGCAGTTGATAAAAGATACCATACAATTA
Organism: Isoperla grammatica; assembly: GCA_945910005.1. Lineage (NCBI taxonomy): Eukaryota > Metazoa > Arthropoda > Insecta > Plecoptera > Perlodidae > Isoperla > Isoperla grammatica. The sequence continues at coordinate 12,903,932 of OX246737.1, forward strand.
GGCTCAAAACTCTGTTCAGTTGAATGGTACTTGGGTGTGAATTCATGGTCGACCCGTAACCCAAAGAAATGTTGACATTGTAATTCTAAATTCTATACTGCTTTCCTCATAATATAGAAAACAAAACTTTGAGCAACCGTTCATTGGATGCCAGTAAAGAAATTATCCACTATAAATTCAGGCCTATATAGTGCTTGTGGCAAATCAAATGACTATGACCACATTAGATTTTTCTTGGCAGTAAATAGACTCACATGGAGTTCTTAAAGGAAATAGGCCTACTGCATCTAATGTAAGCATATAAAACATTTTTATGAATAGAAAGCCATTTCTATAAAATGTCCAGTCCTCAGTGGTCTCAGTCGTCTGCAGTATTTTGTATTTATGCTCTTTCTAACAATTGCAGCTTATGTTAAGACATTAATTGTCTACCAATAAATGAAACTGACCATTTGCATCTGGGTGACATATAAAAGTTCTAGATTTCCCAAAAAATATTGCCCATACTTAGGATAACTAGCTAGTAAATTTAAACAAAAAATTCATCAATAGTAGGGTTGCTATCCATCCGGAATTTTTCCGGACAGTGCAGATTTCAACATATTTGTCTGGATAGAGGAATTGACTCAATCTGGTCTATTAGTACCACATCCAAAATACACAATTTTCGATCAAGTTTGAGAGAAAAATAGCATGTTGTAAGTTGAAATATAGTATAAAAAGAGAGATTGTAACTAATTTTAAAGAAGTGCATAAACTCGATTTGCTACGCAAAATTACCAATTGTAAATCTTTGTTAGTTGTCGAGACTCTTTAAAAACCATTAACATTGTTATTTGTTATTTATTACATATTTGTCATTGTGTGAAACAAATAAATCAAGGTTGTTTCAAGAAAAACGTGTCACTATTGATTTACTCTTTAATAGCTACATTAAAAGACAAGATACTGCTATGGAACATCAGTCATATCACAGATAACAATGGTCATATGTTTTGTAGGTGATCAACTTTAAAAAAAGTATAAAAATGAATACTTTTTAACTTGACAGAAATAAGGTGCTAGCTACCACTGATAATGGATTGTGGTGCTTGTGTCATAATAATAAGGGTGAGGTAAATTTATGAAATGTATAACTGATAGAAATAATGTAGTGAGTGACTGATATTCCATTGTATAGTACTTGGTATATACAGTATACACCTTTATTCAATAACCATTGGATTTATTTACTTAATGTCTATTCACTTATAAAATATATGTATGAAATATTCACTTATAAAACTTATTTACGAAGAAGAATATACACAACTAAACCCCTCCCCCCATACAATATAATTAAACAATAATATTAGACGGCAATGTCACAAATGTATGTAGTTTAATAAGAAATTACTAACGATCTACTTTATCTGTTCGGTACTCTTTATACATTGTCAATCTACAGAGCAAAAGCTCATTTTGGTAAATAAATAAATATTACAACAATAAAAATAAAACCTATGGAAAGAGACGACACTGAAATTCTGTGTTATCCCCCCAATGTATCCCACTGACAAATAAGTTTTAAATACTGCGCCAAAATGTTGACGTCATCAACTCCCACTCCTGAATTTTCGAACACAACACGCCGCCGTCGTAGCGCATGCGTGTTTACTGTTTTGTAGTTCAGTACGCGCACAATGAGATATGGCGATGGTCGCGTCAAACATGAGCGGTCAGTTACATAGTAAATTAACACGATCATTGGAAAAAATACTAGAAGAAGCTCATGCAAGTGGTGAACTGAACTTGAGTGGAAGAAAACTAAAGGAGTTTCCAAACGCGGGCGAGAAATACGACCTCGTGGACACTGTTATTGCAGGTAAGTCGGCTACGTATGGTTCCTTCACTGTCAATAGCCTACCAAGCGCTTTGTCAACTCAACTGCAGGGGTTGGGCCGAGCATCCCACAAAAGTAAAAATTGTGTGTTATCAGCATTCAGTTAGATAAAGCGTAGGCCTATCACTGCACATTTAATAGGTCTACTAGGCCTAGACCCTAAAAGGCCCTAGGTTTTAGGATAATATCAATCTCTAGCTAGATAGACCCCTAGACCTAACATTTCGTGTATACAGTACCTCCTAGACCTAGGCCCTAGGTCTTTATAGGCCTATTACTAATACACCAATACCAGTGAATATGCATTTCATACGGTCGGCATATAGGTGCCGCCGAGGCTGTATTGTCTATAGTGTATAGGCCTAGGCATCCTAGGCTTGAGGGTTGTGTTGTCGTTGGCATCGGCCCTAAGGCCTAGGGGTAGTATTTCATAAATATGTGCGGGTAGGCCTAGCCCAGTAATGTTCTGAGAACCTACTCTGACCTACCTAGGCTTACCGGGTTTTGAGAAGCACATGGATTTTAACTTGCTAGGGCCTAGACAGGCTGTCACAAATTCACGTTTGGTCCATGTAGGCCTACACAATAACGCTAAAAAACGCTAGTGTCAATCGTGCGCAAGTCTACACTGTGTAGGCCGAGTGCAGACTGAAGCTCACTCATCCCATAAACTTAACATGTCATTCCAGTGTGATGCCAAAACAATAAAAAAAGAAAACGGGAAAGAATGTAAACAGGTTAGCATAGGCTACACCAATTTGGAACTGAAACAAGATAACAGTCAACACTGAACATGCTCAACATGGTTTCGCGTGTTTTTGTGGCTTCCACACAGTAAATGACCTAATTCCACAAAGTTCCCATTACAACGCTATGCGAAGGTCTTGCTTTCGATCATCAGCCCTTTGAGCTAATATTCATTACATTGTTTTGTACTTGTAGACCTCTAGGTTGTTCACTGCTTAACCGACTCGACGGCTGCCAGTGATGGTGTCATGGAATTAATTGCCAGGCAAATCTCCATATGGTAGCTCAGCGTGGTATGGTGTGACTCATGCAATTCACTACAGGAAATTGCCACAGTTCATGTACTGTCTGCGTTTAGATCTATATAATGTGAAGGGGGGGGGGGGGGGCACTATTGGCCCATAGAGGATAAAAAGACGAATTATGCTCCTCCCCTTTCACCTCCCTGATTTAACATGAAACTGCTTTAAAAAAGTGTATTGTGGGATCAAAGGCGATTTACAACCGATAATTAGTGAACAATTGGTGTCACACATAAAACAATGGTTAAAATCATTGCGATTTGCGAGACGCATTTATATTCAATAATTTCATATAGCTTTAGCAGGTACTTATTTGGTACATAATATGTTGTTTCTTTGGAGTGATGTAATAGAAAGGAGCGCGAAAGTAACGTTTCAATACCAGACAAGTTGTACGTCGGTGGCATGAGTGGCCGCGATGAGTGCGAAACATTTCGATTGCCCCGGCGGCGTTGGCACACGCCGGAGGGTCGTATTCATTTCGGTTTCACTCAATTCGCGCAGCTGCTCAACACTGTTCACTTGTCTCTCGTGACGTGCGAAACTTACCACGTGACTATAGCTAGCTAGAATCTCCAACGATCCGTGAATGGGGCATGATAACTGCGGTGGGCCAACATCTGCTCTTCTCTCTGACAGACTCGAGTCGGCAGCGATAATTGTGTTATAGAATGTGTAAGACAAGCTACTATCTCTATACCAACCTTTATTTACATTGTAATGTTGTTGATGTGGGGGGCTTATACTTCTGAAGCTCTGAAATACCTACTCGTCTTTTCTCATATTTGCTTTGATATTCAACTTGACACGGTGATGACGACACACACGACGAGTGATGTGAGGTCCACACGCTGTAACCATTTCTGCTGTAGCCAACCACCGTGACAAAGCAATCACTGTTCATCTGGATGCTGGCGTTGTGTATGTGTCAGCAGGTGAATGCAAACCGATACCTACATTACGCACACGCAGTGCAATGTAGTCACCCTCTCGTCGTTAACAGTGACGGACCCTCCGTCCGTCGGAGCTATTTATACACATTTTCTAGTTAGAACGAATTGACACCGCATATTCTCCCATTCCATTCCCTTCTAAGAATGATGAGGTGTGTTCCCCAGCACGGTTCCAGCTACGAAGTAGAGTGTTCCGCGAATAGGGAGGGTATGAATTTATGATAATGATACGGACCCGCAGGGGCGGTTAAAAAACAGTAATCTCATGGTGTATTCGTCTTGACTTTCCTCGGAAACTTTGTGGTACGTGTATAGAGATGTGGTGGTCGTGTGAGCAATTTTCTACTCACGTCAAACCACGTCAGGTACTAATTCGTAAACGCATTTTTTCTATCACCACTCGTTCACACGACAATTCTCTGTGTTGTCTGTTTGTCAGTAGCCTTCTTGTTATGCGTGCGTCAACTTGAGAGCAGATACAGATCTGAGCCAACCCCATGGACGTTAGTTTTCTTTTTACACAATACCATGAGGTTTGATCAGTCAATTATATACAAAATTATAGTGTCCACTGTCCAGATACTACACGAGGTGGTAGTGGTAGGCCTACGAAGTACGAACATGGCATTTTAGTACGTGTAGTGTAGAAAGCATGTGGAGCATGTCTTGCGAACTGTATTTATTTATAGTTGAAACACTAATGTTTGGTTGCGTACATTTTTCCTCGTCCAATGACATTTCAAGTCGATGACGTCGTGAGTAGTGTGTACCACATTTCCGTATAAGCATTATTCACCCGTCACCGTCACCTCATCGATCATCGCTATTAGTCGTCGCAACATCGATCCAATATCAATCAATCTATCTTTGTTCTCACGCCGTGAGTCAAGTGCGGTGCAACATCAGTCAGTATTTGTGTGGTCGTATACGACATACATGCATACGACATGGTGAATTGGCGATGGACGACAAATAATTGAAAAATGTTGCGTGGTGTTTTGCAACTTCTTTTTGCTATCTTCTCGATTTGGCTTGTTGTATTGACTTGTATTGACACCGGTAGGCGTTTGTCTGGGAACTGGGATGCCATGGGTTCGAATCATAGCCACCATCCATGTCATTTGTCGGTTTCTCATCTTCATGAGATCATGATGAGATGCCTACCACTCATCGTCTCGATTTTAATATTTCGTTGTGAAAATGTGAGACCTAGATTATATACAGACCAAGTGTCATTACCACCACTTAAGCCCAGTAGTAATCATCGCTCATTGAGCGCGGTTAGTTGAAGCTTATTGAACACATCGTTGGCGTTCAAATACGTCAGTCCGCGTTGACCTATATAAACAAAGCCGCATGTGCCAAATTCCTTGCTTGCACCCCGGGTGCTTCGTTTGGTTGGCAATGCTTTTTGTTGACACTAACTAAGCGCGAGAACTTCTCGCACCAAGTTTGTTTATTATTTGCCAATATATCGTCAGGACTGGTTCAGTTTCAGTATCAGTGCGTCTATTCTATTCTAATGTGCATAAATAATATCTCGTTGTTCAAACTTTCACAGTCCGGAGTTATTGAACGTAGGCGTACGAAGTAGTAAAGCGGAGAAAATGACCTGAACTAGAACTACCGTATGTTTGATTAAATTATAATAACAATTGTAATTATTCAATTACATGCCTGGTAGCGGTGGTGGATGGTGATTTATTTATTTCTCGCTTAGAAAAAAATATTCACATGTTCAACTTCATGTTTTCAAACCCTGGTGCTTTTGAAAGCAAGAAGTTTCGTTTGGTACGAGGTAATGGAATTTTAAATATTTTCGTTTCGTTCTACACCTACCTACAAGAGTTTTTTTTTTTTATCGTTGTGAAGTGATTATCGGTCTTGAAAACTAAATATACAAATACAGGGTGCAAACATTTTGTTTTGGTACGGTATACAATATACATGTACGTTGATTTATGTTTTGTTGTGGTACCGCGTACCATCCTGTATCGACACATACGGCGACACAATATCGGTATGATGTTTGAAACCGGTATATTATCTAAAAATTCCTGCTTAATCCCAAAATTTGTATATTTAATACAATTTTAAAGATACTGTATGTTCGTGCTATTTGTATAGGGTACCATTCAGTGCGGAACTCCATCACTCACGCATGTGGCAATGGCATCCTATTCTACTGTGCCTTCAGGTGCAACAGTAAACACCCAGCTTATATGGAGAAACACGCACAGTACCATCAGTCTAATAAATACCTCTCTCTGTGCCTGGATATCGTTGCCAACCAGTCTATGAAGGCGGCGACGACTTGCGTTACATGTGAAAGTGTGACTTCACCTTCGCCTGCTATTTTTTTGTTGATTGTTATTTTTACCTATCGTAAGTCGAACCTCTTATTCGGTACGTGTTGTGTTATTCCTTTCTCGGTGTAACCAAAGACGTGAAACGTGACCCTTGAAAGGCTTGGCCAGCCAAACGGTTCGATTCATTCCACACCTTTTCTTTCCCCCAACCAACGCCAACATTTTTACCTGTTTTAAAATTCATTATGAATTTGTTGGCATTATGGAATTAATTTATTCCCTTGTACCCCGCAAACTGCGTCTGAAAAAGAATATGAATGAATCGCTGATTATACGTTTTTTGTTTCCATTACGGTGGCTTCAACTAAATCAATTCCCCTAATGCCAACAAATGCATCGTGTAACATTGGCTTTTGAAGCAGGTATACATGTTGGCGTTGAGGAAATAAAAAGGTAGTTGTCAGTGTGTGAATCTGCATTGAGGGAAGACACAGTGTGCGCTATTGCCGCGGGCAACACTACTACTAATTTGTCGAGGTGTTTCCGGAGAAAGCGTCGAGATAACAATCCCTTACAGTTTCCTTCCTGTGCGGTCTCTGTGGCTTGCTGTGTTAGGGCGATAGTGGTATGGAAATAACACCGCGTTCCCTATGTTATTATGTGAAGCGAGATGGGTCTTGTTGTAACTCAATCGGCTTTCTTTCAGCATCGTGACATTCCTTCTAGCAAGTGCATGCGAGCGATAATGATAAGTCCTTGCAAGTTGTTCTTCCAGCTACCCTCTTGTTTGCGGAGGTAAGGTCGGAATCGATTTCAATGGGAGGGAGGGAACTCGCCCCATGTTCTTGTAGGGGTAGACGAGGAGGTTACGTGTGGAATACTGAACACAATTTTTCATGGGGACAAAATGTGGTTGGTTCTGCTGGCGTGTTGTTTTGGAACCACCCAACTTCCTTCATCGTATAAGCGCTAAGCATGGCATGTGTAAACCACCAATATTATGTAATTTCGTGTCCCGCTCTGAGTTTTACTCGGCTATAACCGTTGTAACATCGTAATTTTATACGTGTCCAGTAGTCTCTCCTTCTCGTATGATATTTATCTGTATCCTCTCAGTACAACTGTGTTGGATGGAGCTCAGACAAGTAATTGCACTGATATGACAAATGGAGAAAATACTTACTATTATGATCGTATGGAAGTACTGTTAGATCATGGTTATAGGTGAGATACCTTCACTGAACAGCCTTCACACCTCCTGGTAAAATGAGCTAACTTGCACTGTTGCATACTCCGCCATCGAAGAAGAACTCGGTTGGGTGTTGACCATATGATGTTGTGACACACACATAACATATTATTATCTTGGTGGAGCGAAAATTGACTAGTTTGTTTATGTCTCTTTGATCCCGAACTACTGTGCCTGTGGCGCATTGGGAGTGTAAACAAACAAACATCCACTGGCAGTGGCCGGATCCACGACAAGTTTTAAGTTCCTTTTTTCGAACTTATATTGGGGATACCGTTGATACCGCGCATGAGTTAATGCTAAAAAAAAAAAAAAAGTTACGGTATGTATATTATGTACCGATATGCATATTATGTTGGCATTGTTAAAACTTACGTTAAATCTTGTGTGGACCAAGGCATACCTCATTTTAGAATTATCTCGGGCATACTTAGACCTAGCATAACTTTAACACCGACATAACTTAGCCTTTTCATGATGAAAGTGTCGGTTCTTCTGGAGCTCTACAGTCTAAACACGAGAGTTGCCGCCGCCGTCCCCTGGAAGTTGAAACAGTCCAGTGAGTTAGTCGACTTGATGCGTCTCGCTTACGTGCACGATGTAATCATCGAGCGACTTAGGTTATAGCTTTATGTATCTGGTGCGTTGCGTGTAGCTTTGGACGCAGTTTGTGATAATATAAATAATGTCCACTAATGTACCCTACGTCAAGACATGCATTCATTCGCTCCGACTAGAAAATTATGGACGCAACCGTCTATGACGTAGATTTGTTGGGGGCGAATTATCAACTTTTAGTTGAATAGTCACGGAAACGTTTCATTGCAACCGACTGAGGCTGTTTTCTAAATAGCAATCACTATCGTATCTTTTTGGCTTTTTTTGATCAGCAGCATTCAAGTCTCTGCTATGTAGCAAGTATAGTTTCAACAGTGTGGAGTAACAAACTAGACATACCGATAAGTCGGCGTTGGGTGGGTGGGGGGATTTTTAAAAATATATATTTGTAAGTTTTTAACTGTGAACAAATTTATGGCGTGTAGTACGTTAGTTAGAAATGTATTTTGACGTTCTTCGGTTGCAATCACCTAGAAGTTCTTGATTACGTCCAGAATTCCAGTTGGGTTTCTGTAAAACAGATGGCAACTAACAATATATTTCAAAATTTGTTTTTCAAATTGAATTATATTTTGAAGACACAACGGGCGTTCTGAAGCTGCCGGGCTTGCTGTCTCTTGGATTGTGAAACGAGACCAATGAAATACTCCAAAAACTCGCAACCAGTTTCTGTTTCCATTGCAATCACCAGAATTTGGAACTTGGACTTTTAGAAACCTCGACATATGCTAGATATATCAAGCATATTGGATTTTATATTCTTTACATATTATCTAAGAATGTTTACATTCGGAGATTTTTTGTAGATCAACCAACCCTCGAAAATTCCACTCGCCAGCTCGCCATTGGCGAGTGAAAAAATGCTAATGGCGAGTGGCTCTCACTCGCACCATTAGCAAAACTTCAAATGTCCCGCCCGCTGTACCATGCGCCAGGCCTCCGCGCAGTTACAGATGTCCGCGAGCTCCCAACTTCTACCGAAATAATTTGTGTTGTGGGTGATCGGTCTTTGGTTATTATGTGCGGTTAACGGTGTTTGGGGGGGGGGGGGTGGGGGAGGGGGTTGGTTCGGGGCAACACGAAGCTGTGGCGCCTGTGACCTTCATAGACCCGAACAAAGCCGATAGGCGACGAGGCTCTGAACACGTAGGATGTAACTGACGATAACATCTCCAGCATTGAAGGAACAATGCCTAAGTATAGGTCAAAACGAGTTCGTAATGAAAAATGACAATATATATATAATAATTCAAATTAGTGAAACACAAAACAACCGTTTACTTGTCTACGCGATCTTTTTTTATGCCACTTCGGTTGAATGAATAGAAAGAACTAAAAGGAAAACACAGCGAGCGGGTGGCTTGCCGTGGCTACAAAATATAGCGCTGTCTCAGTCCCTCTGTAGCTCATAGACATTTGCGCGCTCTCTCACTGCTTCACTCGCTGGCCAGTTCACCTAACCCCGACTGCCGGCGACTAGTCTATGCAGGATCGAGGCGGTCTGAGGTTCCGTCGAGCTGTGATCGTGTAATTCCGCATTTTTACTTGTGGAGGTTTAGCTGTAGGCCTAATTTGAATATCTACAATTTGTAGTACATTTTCGTGATTTGATAAAGAGCGGCATTCTATTGATATTTTAAACCCCATAGTCCTTCTAAAAGCTTTACTACCCTGAACACTGTGACGACCCTTTTCTGCCTATCTAGCCACTTGCGAACACAATAGCAAACATGATGTTTTAGAGTGCTTTCTGTGGGTTACCCTCTACCAACTCACGAAGCAAACTTATGAAACACCATGAATAGACAAGTGTTAGTACGAATCACCGTTCGCTTCACACTCTGTAGTGCCTCTAAAACGCCATTTAAATATCACCAGAAAAAAAATTTGCCTGCGGCGCTTTTTGGGGGGGGGGGGGGGGGGGGGGCCTTGCCCCCCCTCCACCCCCCCGCGGTTTGAAGGCGAGTGGCCAGTCATTGTTGGCGAGTGCACCTAACCACGAATTTTCGAGGGTTGGATCAACTAGCCTACAGGGCTTGATCAGCATACTTTCAAGGTTTTAAAGGTTTAGCATTTTATAACAATAGTTTGCTGATTATTTTTCCCTTTCTCACATATTGTTTAGTATTTCAAGACGCCCCTCCCCTCCCCCTGCCCCCTCCCCCCGCCTACATTCTTTGAATGCCCGACACGCATGCAATTCAATCCAATGTTTTTCTCACGTTTTGTGTAAATTATTCTTTACGATTGTGTTTTAAGATCGTTATTTTAGTACCAATGAATGTAGGTATAGGCACCTACCTACCAACCTATACCTACCTAAATTTCACTTTCCATTCTGCAACACTTTTTCTTGTTATTGATCGTACCGGTCGACTAATTATGATCAAGCCCTCTTGTCCTGGAACCCCTTACAGAAACCGTCAAGGGGTGAGCAGACTGCCTAATGTTTCACGGTGGGCAAGCAGCGGTAACCGAGGGCGGCATGTTTTTTTGTTTTTTTTATAAGCCTACGCTATATAAATATACGTCTGTAGGTTAAAAATCCATATATATATATATATATTTATAAAGGAATATACGTGACTACGTGTAGAGAGATGTAGAAAAGTCCAGCCAATACCGCAAAAGAAAAGGTGTTTGACTCACCATGAATTGCTCGGTATGGTGTGGAAGTTGGACACCAATCAGAAATATTTTTGCTTGAATAACATATTAGAAATCGACAAAAATCGTTCGGCCACTTTCCGAAAATTTTGAAGTTAAATGACACAAACGATTATTACAAAATATTTGTTTTTCAAATTGGTAAACACGTAGTTATTATGCGCTAGAGCAGCTAGCCCGACTCCTCTCTCTAGTTCCGAGTAGCGCCGCAGGCAGCGTTGATCTTGAATAATTAATGTGGGAAGCTATATAATGTATGAAGTCGCGAATTTAGATTCTCTAGTCTAAAGTCAACATTGAAGTTCTTTGTGGGACAGAGGGCTATACTATTCTGCAGCAGTAGTACTCGGCGACTGCAGGACACCGATGTAGCCAAACAAGGCGAATTCGTTGTCGTCCATGGAGAAACGGGCTCGTTACTAAAATAAAAAAATAAAAAAAACACGGTACTTCAGCACAACATTTTTATGACTTTTCATAACAAGTGGTTGAGCAGCCATAATTTTTAGTGCCATAGTCAAAAGATATTATTATGGTCATAGTGTTCCGAGGAAAATGAGTGCCCGAATCTTGTACACTCGCCGACATATCAAAACATGCTGTCCGACCGATAGCATGTTTTTACTCGATCCACTCTTGCACCCGCATTTTTTTTCTCTAATCTAATCTACGAGTCAATACGCATTACGCAACATATGTTCATGAGAAATAATGATCAGTAACGAATAATATAATGAATAATGAATAATGAATGAATGAGTAATGAATAATAAGTGCAGTAGAGTTGTTTAGAGTAAATGCGTGTTCTGTCCCACCCTAGATTTTCGTGTCGCATACGGTCATACCGCATAGTCCATGTATTATTAGACCACGGTACACGTACGTATTATGATATTTTACAATAGACTGCTGCAGTGTACGTCATTCTGGTAAAACGCCAACACTCCGCGCTTGTGTTAAGGATTTGCTATTTCGAATGACATTTCACATCGCGATAGGTCAAGAGCAGCCAACTGTTAAAATGATATTTTCTACTCTAAAGTGACAACTTTGCCGCGCGGCCCGACTGTTGCGTTATGAGTTCGACTCCCGTCGTGATGCTGTGGTAATGGATGGTTCCCGTGTGATGTCTGAGCTCAACTACGTTGACTGTACCCTCGTTGAATAAACATGAGCTAGAGACCCCACCGATAAATCGTTGCTGCTGTGTGCCAAGCGAGGAAATTAAACCCCCGAATCCTCCACAAGTCACCGTTACCGTAATCCGCTTAAACGTGATATTAAATCATTATTAATCTGTTGGTATTGTATTACATAGATGAGATACCTGAAAGAAGCATTTTACAACCACGATACAATAATTGTTTTTAAATTGAATTAAATGCGTACTCAGTTTGCAACTGAAAGTTTAGTTACGTTTCTCGTCTCTTTTGACGGTGTAACACGTCCGATTTATTCCCCGTTTTAAAACCCAACTCGGCCAACCAAGCCGACGTGTTGTTTATCAGTCTTCGCGGCCATCTGTGCCGCTCGTAGTTTACTCGGATGAAAGAGAGACGTATTCCATGTGGTGGAATCATATAGGCACTCCTCTGTTTCGAAGTCTGCTCGGAGCTCTGGGATCACTTTCTGTCCAAACACTGGTCGGATGTTGTGTACATCATTGATTAGTTATTAATCAAGCTTGAGCACGTGCGTGGCATACCGCGAGGGTAATATACCCTTGAAGTGAGGCTGGCTGGTGGACATGAATCGATAAACACAATATTCATTTCGCCCTCGGTAGAAGTGTGCCCATATAGATTATAGAACGTGCACAATGTCTAGAACATTATTTCCTCTCAAGTACTCCCAGAGGTTCCACTCACCCTTGACGAGTTTCATCCTCCTTCTTTAATAATTAATGGGGAACATAAAGTCTTGCGGGCGCGCACGTGCGAGAGAGAAAGAGAGAGAGAGAGAGAGAGAGAGAGAGAGAGAGAGAGAGAGAGAGAGAGAGAGAGAGAGAGAGAGAGAGAGAGAGAGAGAGAGAGAGAGAGAGAGAGAGAGAGAGAGAGAGAGAGAGAGAGACGGGGGGGGGGTTATTGAAGATGATTTGATGCTATATTTCACTATGATGTGCGTAAATGACAACGTAAATGACAGTGACCTCTCGAACTCGAAGCATAATACTGTTGGTACTTGCGCATGGTTCAGTCAAGTTGGTGTCAAGTAAGAGTTTCCGCGAGATCGCAGCACTGGAAAGTGTGCAGAAGGTCCAGGGTTCAATTACCGATTCGGGCTTTTTAACTTCATAAAAAGTAAGCACATATCAAATGTTGATGCAATACCCCCCACTGACAACCAGTTCTTGTAACTTTAGTGGGTCGACGATTTATTTATTGACCACTGACCTTGACTTTTTGCAACAACACAACTGTCTGACGTCGTGTTATGTTTCCGCTCTAAAATTAGATTATAGCCTACATTGTGTGATCTCATTTTCGAGAGGAAACACAATTAGGCATATTTCTACTATATGCCATAGATGCAAGTTGAAATACACTGGTTACTAAACATGTTTATGTTGTCTTGTGGATGTTGATATTTTCAAATTCCTGAAGCCTGTTCTTTTACTTCGGCAACGTTACGTTTTCATCAGTTTATGAAGTCGTTTACGAAAGTGCTATATACATTTCTGTAAAGTCAAAAAGTTTGGCTTTTCCTGTTCCGCTCTTTTACTTTGAAACTTAACTTGAAGCACTTTCTTCAGAGGTGCAGTTAGTAGGATCAAGTTACTATTATAAGTCCATTGTAGGATGAAGTGGTTAATTTCGTGGATACTGTATGCTTATCTACATAGCCTGTGTAAATATTTCACCTTTCGTAGTTGGTCCCTACTATCACTGGATCACATTTATGATTTGAGTTGAGTGTGAATATTTCTGAGACTAGCTATTTAAATGTTACCGCTCACATAATATTTCAAAATCACTCTCCCTCTTGTTGTGATGAAAGAGATGTATTTACCGGCCGTAGTGCGTGTCTTTATAACTTTTTATACTACCTTGACTGTAAGTCTAACATCCTTTTTAAAACCTTTGTTGGTTGAAGGCGTGAGGAGCTGGTTCAGATATAATTTCTAAGTAGATTGTTTTCGGAATTCCTCGTAACATTCATAGTCTTGCCAAAGATTATAAAGGGTTAGGTTAACAACCCTTTATAATCTTTGGTCTTGCTATCCACAGATTCTAGACTTATGCAAGACGCATTGGGAGAGTCGGCTACCATGTTGAATCCACCCACAGCAGGCAGCAAATTGGTTTGCATGCTCTCTTGACACGTTGGGGAAAATTGAAAAGTAAGATTAGTGATAATTTTTGTTTTGATAAAGAGCATGTGAAACATTGATGATAACAATATTGCCGGCGATGCGGGTATATTCAACATGGCTCCTGCATGACGTAAGCATCGGTAGGGTGCTTCGGGGCATGTTTAGTATGTTTGTTTACTACTTGTTATCGGTAGCTCCTTGGCACGGAAACTGCATAGTACTCGCGTTTACTTGTTAGGTATACAGCCCACACTTAAAAGGGAACGTTTCAACTCGGCTAAGACCAACTGGGCTACGATTCAACTGGGTTACGATTAAGTAAAATGATTCCCAACTGGCCTACGGTAACCGTAACCGTAGCCCAGTTGGGAACGATCAATGAAAAACCGTAGCCGAGTTGCATCGTAGCTCAGTTGAAACCGTAGCCCAGTTGGAAATAATTTTACTAAATCGTAGCCCAGTTGCATCGTAGCTCAGTTGAAACCGCAGCCCAGTTGGGAATAATTTTACTAAATCGTAGCCCAGTTGAATCGTAGCCCAGTTGGTACGTACCCTATGAACAACGAAGGCTGACTGAAACAATGAGCGGATGATTCGTAAATGGCATTCTGACTGAATGTTGATGGAGAGTGAAGAAGACAAGTTCTGATACAATCGAGCTTCTCACACTCATGATTCTTACCGGAAAAGCACCCAGATAACGATCTGTTGCTCGAGTCTCTGTCTAGGTTGTGTCCGTCATTATAAATTATTATTATCTCGATTTGTATAGTTGGGTATCCACTACACTTCTAGGTTGTGAAAGACTCGGAACCTATTTAATTTGAAACTAGTACTTTAGTAAATGAGATGCGAGACTCTCCAACTGTGACAAGCCTATGCTGTCTAGATCGAGTCAAGGCGACGCGAGAGGTGCGTCGAGTGGTGCAATTGACCGTGTTGAAACCTCCCCTCCTGACAGTGACAGCTCATCCAGGCAACCTGGAGCCCGATTCTCTAAATCTGTGGTAAATTTCTCACCGGTTTCTGTCGTTACGGAAGGCGAATGGATGGCTGTGATTGGATCACAGCCTTCTCATAACGACCAAAACCGGTGATCACCTCATCGTTGACCATAGAGAATCAGGGCATTGGTGCGCGCAGTTTCTTTCCTTGGAGGGATCTCACACAACACTGACATCCTTCTTGCAGCGTCTTTGCGGTCAGCAACCAAAAGGGCAACGCGAGTCTTGGAGTCCAGCTTGTACATCCCATTACCAGTTCGTATACCAGATACCGGAAACCGGCTACGTTTATTTAGTAGTTGATGGACGCACAGTGTGGGTGGTAGGTAGGCCTACGTTTGGCCTTACGTTAGAAGTTAGAAGCGGAAGTCAACCACAGGCCCTACAGCATAGGCGCCGACTTCTTAACATTTCAGGGGGGGGGCTCAGAAAGGACTCGCATAAAAACTAGGTGTAGGGTTACCATATTTCAAAATTCATATTAACATTATTATAATTTATAACTCATATTCATATTATTACAATTCATATTATCTATCGAGGAGAAAAAACACGGGTGGTTTGGGGGGCATAGGCCCCCAATAATAGCGCCGCAGGCAAAATTAAAAAAAAATCAGACCTTTAGAGCGCGTTCTGAGCGTTTCAGAAAAAAATACCGTACTGAATGCAATAACGAAATACTGTCGTTTTTGTAGTGCGAAAACCAAAAAACCACCAGCAAAAATAAGAACGATGACGAGAATTATTAAGTAATTAATTTTGGGGCTAAGGAAGTTGGGAGTAAGTAATTGGGATTCTACAAGATAATGCTTGCCTTCAATATCAGTTTTTTAAAATACTTGAACCTAATTTGCTTTTGGATTTTGATACCTGAGAACGTTCTGGACTGGAAGTATCTGATATTTCAAGCTAGAAATCACCATATTTTTTAAATTTAAATTCAGAAAAACAATAACACAAAATGTAATTTAAATTGAGGGAATTATGACCTGATGACTAAATCGTTTTTATTTATTTTTATCATTATTATAATGAACTTTTTCTTCAAACAAAAAAGTACAAACTTCAAATCTCAGGGGGGGCTCTGCCCCCCCTGGGATTTATCAGGGGGGGCGCTAGACCTCAAGCCCCCCCGTAGTCGGCGCCTATGCCCTACAGTACACATCTCCATCAACATCTCTTCTTTGATATGCATTAGTTTGGTTGATTGATTGATTCCATCTATATATCTATCCACTCTCCATGTCGTCACTGTCAGTGACGATTTGTGTCATCATGTCACGAGTTGAACGTACTAAAGAAAGTGATAAAAAGCGAAAGGGAGACAAAGAGTCTCATCTTCATTCACTCCGCGCAAAGCGTGCCTATTTCCGGTATGTGTGTGAGCCAACAATGGCCCATCCTGTCCTGTTCATCTGCAGTCACACATACACAGTACAGTTGGCCGCGGGCGAACTCGCAACTCGCAACGTTGGCCTCGTAAATGACGCCATCGTTACTGGTTGGGACATCCGTTTAATTTCAATAAGCGACGCATTCAACGCTGGCTGTCCTCGACTCGTGTCTGTCAGGGAGACGTGCGTGAATGCGTGATGTACGCACGACGCATTGTGCGCTCTTTGTTGGATTGATCGAGAGTAACCTGTTCCATGGGCTTCCACCTGCATCTTAGTAAACTCTAAAGAACGCATTGAAGACTGGTTCACTAAGAATTCCTTGGGAAAACTGGGTACTTGATATTCTGGAAGTGTACGAGTGTCTGTTGACTCTTGAAAAACTCAAAATGAGTTTCTTTGTTACGACGATAAGAATCTTCGTTATTGTTGCCAAGGATGCGTGTCAGCGCGAGATGATGCAGTGCAGCGCTTTGTGACGCGTTGATAAGCGAGCTTATCCACCCGCGTCCACGAACACTGACCAGAAATGTGCATATATAATATATTTATTTAATAAAAACAAACAATTTAAAACAAGAATGTGCATCTAGCTTATATTTTTGTGGATTGTGACTTCACTTGGCGTGCATAGCGATTAGAATTTTCGACTTCTTTCTTACCTAGGCCTACTTCACTTATTGTATTGATTGCATACAGAAATGTAATTTGTATCTCAATTTCTTTGATCGGAACACATTCGTGGACGGAAATTTGCTATACGATGGCTGTCTCACATTTTTTGCCGCCACTTTGTTTTGCAAAAAAAATATGTCGGTCAGCCGACGTTGTCACAGAATCAAATGGCGTTCAATCCACATGGAAGTTTGTGGATATTCCAAATTCGAACTCTCCATCTCAATCCGGCTCCAGGCAGGCAGTGGTATTTCTTGTGGGCGGGCAGTGGTCCGCGGTGACAGCTGTAGGACGTGGTTGATTGTCTGGCAGCGTCGCGACGCTGGTACAGCAGTCGGCCGCACATAGCAACGTCATCAGAGGGTAGTTTACAGAGAAACACGCACTGAACTTTGATATACGAAAATAAAGCATTCTATTTAAAAGGTAAAACAATAACTGATGAACGACGTCAGCAAGGTTGCGGAAGAACCACTTGTCATGAAGACGTGAGCTAAAGCTCTCGGCTACAAGAATGAAACCCCTTTGTTGTCATAGACAACAGTTTTCTCCAGGCGAGAGTGGTAATAAAGTTGCGTGGCAGTAAATCCCGTCTCCACCCCGACAAGACTAGACGGGGTAGTCTACCTCGGTAACCATCGACCAGTTGCATAATATGAAGTGTTGGAACTCCATCACGGCTCACGCGACGCCGTCTCATTAGGAGGCTCTTAGCGAACCATTGTCTTTGCTGTTGACTGTTGCGATTACAGAATCGTTCGAAGCAATTACAGAATGACAAGGTTGATGACACTTGAACGCCGAGTGTAATAAATTAATTCGTTCGAGTGGCAAACAATACAAGTTCATCGTATAGTAGATACTATGTATGTATGAATGAATGTAGTTCGTTCATCAACCCGCATGCATTGGTTAGGGACAATTCCACTTTGCGATGTTCGTTGCTCAGTCTGTCATACAGAATTAGCGTTATTTAGTTGGTGGATCAACTGCTTCTATTGATGTGGTGGGGGATAATATCAGGCATATAGGCATATGTCATGAATAATTTCTGGTGGTATGCATCTCTAGGTAAAACTAGAAATATGCGTATTAGGATGTTCAAGTGGAGGACTGTCTCATCTCCCAGCGTCATTATGACTGAGAAAAACACAAGGCCTTCAGGTAGAAGTGCCGGAGGTCAGAATCATTGCAGCGACCTCCTGAATTCGTGTTTCACGTGTTACCGCCAGTGTTGTGACTAGATAATTTATTTTTTATCTGGATAAAGATAAAGATAATTCCCCAAAAAATTATCTAGATAAGATAAAAGATAAAGTGTAAACAAATTATCTAGATAATAGATAAAAGATTAAAATAATTATCTAGATAATAGATAAAAGATTAAAATAATTATCTAGATAATTTTGGAAAGATAAAAGATAATAATGATATTATTGAGTTTTTGACATGTTTCTTAAAAAGCAATATTTACTTATTTTTTTCCATATCTATCATAATGTGGATGGATTTTAAGGATGGGATAGTTAGGTTTAAAGTTATTAGAGAATAGAGATACAGGACTAAGGATATTCAAAATTTCAAACTTTATTGTAAAAATCAGTACAAGATACATTACTATTAGGGTCTGTCCAGGACAGCAACATTCAATTAATTTAAACATGCTCGGGGTCAAATTTAAGATATAGTCTCCCGTTAACAAATTGCCGCCATTTTCAAAAAAGGGGAAAATCAGTAGAAGTATTTTTCATTTTGAAAAATGGTATATTTTATTATTATTTTGTATCTATATTATGGTTAAACATTTTATCTATTTTTTTTTATCTAAAAGCTTAAAATTTTAGATAAGATAATCTGTATTTTTATCTAGATAAAAGATAAAGATAACACCAACAAAATTAGCTAGATAAAGATAATAGATAACCGATTTTATCTAGATACGTTATCTAGATAATTTTATCTAGATAAGTCACAACACTGGTTACCGCTGAGCCATCCAACGTGTTTGGAGCAGTTTTGTAAGATGAACAGCAAGATGTATGCATACAAAGTAAACTTTTTAGTTTATGTCCAAGGGGTAGGGTAGTATTCATGTTACTAACTGAGGAATAGCCTGAAATCTTGATCACTCGTTGGAAATTGAGCACCCGCAGGGCCGCAACGTAATAATCAGAGTTCCCTGCACTTGGCCATGTCTGGCTTGATCACGAAGCAGCGTCCTCACGAATTGTCAAATTATTCCGTTTTTTTTACAAAAAGAAAAAAACACTGCCGATGTGAGTTATAATCGTGTCGTTTTCCTTCAAAGTTATTATATGGCGTGTCTTTTGTAGCGAGCGAAATGTCAACCAAGTTATTGGCATGTTATAATGGGTAATGGGTATGCATATCGATCGTAGCCTTCATGCTATTTGCGTAGCTGGAAATACCATACAGGGAAGCTATTAATAGTCGATCGATTTGTGGCATCATCTTGGATACCTGCTAGTTACTTACAGAACGTATCAGAATGAGATAATAATTCAAGATTATTTTCCCTATTCCAGTAAACTTTGCTTATCAGAAAACGCTATTACGCATATTATTTATCTAGGCTAGGGTGTGTCTTGTACATTCACAGTATACCGTAATTAAATTTTTATTTTCAGTATATTCCTTTCTCTTTATTATTGATTAGTCACTTATGTGTACGAGAAGAGAGTGGTGCAACAATGATATTCATGGCGATGGGTATGGTAATTGGGATCAATGAATATGTAATTGCCTGGGGGGCTGGTACCGAGTACCGACAACGCGAGTGGTATCGGTAGTACAGCTTGCAAGGTGTCTGTACAATGTACATACCATGCAAATAAACCCTCCCAAGTCTCAACAAATGGAACTCTAAATGTTGTTTACAGGAGAACTCTGCTATACTCAGCTTGTAACAATCAATTAATTATAAGTTGTATATCTCGTTTGATTAATGTACTGTAGGTCAGTAGGCCTATGCTAATAATAAACTAAAGAACGCACTGGACGAGTACAGGATTGTCGAACTGTTAGCTAAGCTACAATATGTAATTGTGTCAAATCTATGCTCGTAGATTTTCTCGTAATTATTTCTCTACTACGCTCGCAGTCGACAACGTTAAGTTATAAGGCATCCGCATGGATGATAATTTGGAAGACGGGCCCCTAAACATCCTCATGGGATTCGAACCCTCGCTCTCTCGGATCTAATTAACTGAATGATAACCAACGAGGATGAATCTATTCCCCATAGAGAATTAGAGAATAGAGAATTCCACTGTTCTAATATATCGTATAATAACAAGAAAAAATCAATTCCTCTTATCTTATCTGGTCGAAGAGGAGGCAATAAATATCCAGAATTACAACTTTGTCGATTGCCGATCGTGTATCAACTCTCAAACAGCTATAACTAACTTGATCGAGTTCTAAAATAACAACCATAAGGAAGGATTAAAGTTATTGAAACTTTTTTAATCCGGTGCCAAGTCCTTCCGAAGCTGAATGTTGGTTTATATAACCACTCTTCCAATTTTTCATTTTTCAATCATTAATTTTGCGCGCTTTTAATTGTGAGACTGTCCTCTCTCACAGTTTCGTGGTATCAATCCACTGTACGCTTCCAGAAAGTCGACGGGGTTGTTTTCCGGCGAACAGTTTCTGAATTGCGTCGAGTCGAGGAACCAATACAGGAGGGGTGCCGGCAAATAATGCTCTCGGTGGCGCTAATTGGCGTGGAAGTAGTTTCGACGGTTTTGGGGACGAATGTGGGGGATGATGGGGTGGGTTGGGGGTCGCCGACGTCTTGCTCAGAGCGCGCACGCTTGTATTGATTCCAGGCATCACCTTGCCCTTGTCGGCCGGCGTGCCTGTCTGCACATGGCATGGCATGCTGGCTGACTGGAGCGAACGTGTTATTTATGTACGTCGTTGTTCCGTTCCGTTCCTCTCGAGCACCAACTGTTACCCTACCGCAGACAAACACAGCGACCGAGTCGCCCGCTCGTTCGTGTACTGTTATTGTTCTGCATAATGTAATGCTATCGTGCCATAACATGCCCTGCCCAGATATTTTCAAATAAATGGCATGTCTTGGATTTGAACTTTTCGATTCTCTTTTTTCCTTGCGGTTTCCTCTGGTGTGCTAGGCTGCTTTGTTTTAGCTGTGGGTTCACTAAACCGATACAATCCTTACTGTCGCTATCAGTCGGACCACTTTTCAGAGGAAGTGGACAACGAACGCATCACCACTGGGCAAAGTGGGGACATTTGGGTTGAAACAAAGGTCCACATCTTTGGTTGTGTGGCGGGTAAATTATATTCGCGTAGCTGTAGACGGTGTTCAGTTGGTTCTTCAGGTTTGAAGTATATTGACGAGACAGGAAAGTGAAGTTGGAGAGTATGAGGGGGCTTCGTTATCTCAAAATCACTTGAAAACCTCTTCTGACTCGCCTTCTAGTTGAGCCTGTTCAAGTAGTGCACAAAGAACACCACTTTCTGAATAATCACCGATCCCAACTCTGGTCTTATGTTTTATAACGGATGGTTGCTTGAAATACTGCACTTTTAATGTTTAACAAGGAATCCATTTTTCAGTGACTCAGCAATGGGACAAGGAGGATTTTTGTTTACTTATAACTATGTATGCATTCCAAGTTTAATGTTTAAAATTCTTGTCTTTCCAGATTTATCGAAAAATCGGTTTGGAGAAGTTCCATTAGAAGTGACAGCATTCTGTTCCCTCGAACGGTTGCAGCTTTACCACAACACCATACGCTTTATACCTGACACAGTGGTGTACCTGCAATCTCTAACATATCTAGATCTCAGGTAATGTACAGATTTACGCCCATAAATAATGATATAATAATCATTTACAGTCGAATAATATGTACGAACCCTACATTCATAAATCAAACGGTCAGCAATAATCATACAACAAAAACTATAAATCACATTCACTGGTGAATGGGTCCTGCAGACACACATCACGTTTCTCATCCCCCATTACATCTGTAAAGCATGCATCGACAACAAAATGTTGACCCTTTTTTTGGGAACCCTTTTGAAAGAATTCCATTTCTGATTTCTAGTGCTCAACATTTCTTTTATCAAGGTCTAAATTGCTATTGGCAATTTTGATCTCTACAAAAATAAAAAATATATGAACTTGCTTATTAATGCGTTGTTTCACTTCAATATAATTATATTGATGAGTATACGTAGATGTAAATGATGACTGTCCAAGTCACTGCTGTATGACTATTGTCGTGTGTTCATTTCTTGAGCACTTTTTCATCTACATAATGATTATATGTGGTACAGTATATTGAATCAATTCCTAGCTCCTACAACGTATTTATCTCAATCCATTCATTTGTATAAATTATATTCTTGAAAAAAATCAAAGAGTGTTTTGATAAAAAAGAATGAGTTGACAGGTATGGGAAGGTGGTCATTATTAGTGTATTTTCTAGCTTTTCAGCATCTTCCATTTTCAATTGGCTTTGGCTGGATAGGCTAAACTCATTTTAGCTTCTCTTAACTGTGTGTCTTTTGCTTTAGCCGAAACCAGCTGAGCGTATTACCATGTGTCCTCTGCCAGCTACCGCTAGAAGTACTACTGCTCAGCAACAACAAACTAGTGGGCATTCCAGAGGACATCGGCCGGATGCGGACACTGACCGAGCTAGACGCTAGTTGCAACGAGATCGCACACCTTCCAAAACAGATTGGGGACCTGCCAATCCTCAGGGCGCTCAACGTTAGACAGAATCACCTCAAAGAACTGCCTTTAGGTAAGTAAGATCTGACTACAATGTGGCTTTAAACTCAGTAAGACAGTAAGCAATTGTATGTTCGCATTTAATATAAACAACAACTTAAACGTTAAAAGTTACCACTGACAATGTGGGATTGCTACAGTTTTGCTCTGTGTAAATCGAGCTGCTTATTCAACGATATACGGGGCATCTGGGTCTATTACGTTATTTTTTAGTTAGCCCTTTTCCCCCTATGGATAAGTGTATTTGAAGTACTTCCATGCTTGATCCTTTTTCTTTACTAAATTAAACACCTTTTCGACACACGTTTTGTCATCCACAACTAGCTTCACTTGGCTTGTGGGTGAAATGACAACAAGTATTACAGTAAAACTAGTTTTTACTAGCCTAGAAGCCCTGTACATTTCGTTTTATCTGGTTGTCGACAATTCTCAGAGAAATATTAGATATTTTGATGACCTGTTGCTTATTTGTTTTGTTATTCTGTACAGAAATCACCTACTTAAGACTGGTCAAACTGGACATCAGTGAGAATAGGATATCAACATTACCAAATGAGCTACGCACAATGACCACACTGGTTGATTTTCATCTAAGTCACAATCCCCTTGTTTCTCCACCAGCACAAGTAAGTTGTACTAGCTATGTCACCATCTAACATGAACATAATTCAATACGGGTCCCTTCAGAAACTAATGTTTGGTAATATCCCACAGTTATGTAGGCGGGGTCGAGTTCACATTTTTAAGTATTTGGAAATCCAGGCTATGAAGGAAGATAAGAAGCGAGGTTTCTTAACGGAAGACGTTAGGCGGTCTCACAAGAAGGGAGGCCACTTATCAGACCTGCGAGGGTACACAAACGGCATCGGACTGGACCTGAGGCACCGGCGCTACAATGTTGACAGTGGTTGTTATTTACTTTTATTTGTACTCCTAGCTTTAATTATTTATTATGTTGGTGTTATTTATCTGCCTGCTATCTCAACAATTCCTCTGTGAACAAATAAAATATTCAAGCATTTTAAAGGATGATCCATAATCTTACAACTTGCAGTCTACTTTTGAATAGTAATCATCATCAGATTTTGTATTCCATTAAAAGTATTTTGTATTTGTATTTTGAATTCACTGCAACAGTAACAAAGCACTTTATTGTACTCTGAAAGCAAACTAATGTACTGGTTTTAATATTTAAATATACTTATTTGATTACATTGCCATTTTAACAACAATTATTGTTTTTATTTGGTATCTAACAATTTGTCACACCAGTAACTAGTGTCATCAATCAATGACAATTCCTGGAGAAGTAACTACTAAAATGGCTGCTAGCCCTGGTCACAGATGGATAGCTAATTAACACTTTTTTGTTATCTGCGCCATGGACCAGTAAGTAGGGCTTAAACTGTCGTTCCTCGAATTCTCCCATAGGGTTACATTCTCAATTCACATACTTGTTGGTTTTTATACCTTGGCATGTTGTTTATTTTAGACTATTTTCATTTTGAACATAGCAGTGTGAATGGTTGAATCAATGAACGAAATGTTAATAGTTAGGAATTCCAATAATATTTTGTGTTTGTTTGAAGATTTTATGTATAATGTTATCTGCAAACCACACTTTCACTGGATGTATGTATCATTAGAAAACAATATGTATGGCAACAGCCACAGTTGTAGGGTGGGATCTTTGTGGATCTTTCTACTTTAGTCGTAAAGTAGGGGAACGTTTCTACTAGCATAACAAAAATAACATACATCTACGTTATCGGCGCTATCGCTATCAGCACTTCTATCGGCCTTACTTGTTTCAACATTTGGTTTCCCGTATCTACCAAGGTATTAATGTTGGCTAATAATGATTAAAACACAATTATTCAATGGCAATACAGTATAGAGGTACTTCCGGCTTGTCATGAATACATCAAGCTGATTGGTTGAGCTATGTAGCCTACTAAGACTGAAAACTAGGTAACACCAGAGATGGAAGATGGTTGGGCATCTCTCCTACACCTGTTCTTGTATTGTGAGTGGTATCATTGAAACCTCATCTGTCAACTGTAAGTTGTTAATCATGGTTAGCTCTCATTGTGTAAATATACAATACAATTTTGTTGAAGCTAAATCTGGATAATCTTGCACATTTTGTACTGTCAATTCTTTATTAGCATTCGTTTTTCACTTGCACGTCTTCCTAGTTTTACATTTTGTAAAGCTATTTCCTTTTTCATGAAGTATACACTATTTCTGTTCACCTGTAGGCCTACATTTTTCCAATACCCCTTTCAAATTAAAAAAAAGTGTACAAACAAGATTTCTCTAATAGCTAAATGAGATTTCGTAGTATGGCCCATATGTTTTGCCTGTAGTCTTCACCTTATTCTTGGTCAATTTAAATTATTTATCCGATGTCTTATTTTGACAGTCATTGTTTCGAATAGTAAATGTTTACGCTATCATGCAGCTTATATGGCAGTCTTCCAACAAACTCACTTAGGCCTACTGTATACAATACATGTTGTTTAAAGACATTTTACAGCATACAGATTGTTTGGCTTTCGTAAGGATGAACTTTCCCTAGTTTGTTGTAAAATGGTAACCATAATATAATGTATACTTGAAATAATGCACACTAGTTAAGTTAGTACAGTCTACAATAATAACTTGACTTGTAACACTAGAGTCCATTTTTATCAGTACTTAGTTTGTTGTTGTAGTTGGTTGTGAAATGGCAACACAAATAATGTTTAGTACTTGAAATAATGCACTCTAGTTCGATAAGTACAGCCTACAATAATAACTTGACATGTAACACTCATTTTTTATCAGTAGACCCTACTTAATAATTCTTAGTATTCAACCACAGCTTGCAGTATAACAGGTGCACAAAGAGTTCTCATAGGTATGGTTCGATAAATATTTTCTGGTTGTATAAAGTTGTCAGTAGAACCTCTTTAGTACTCTTTTGTGGAATGAATAACAAGGTTTTACTAGTAATGTAGTGGTTTAGAAAAGGACTTCAAATACAAAGTACAAGAGATTCCAGTAGTAACTTATATTTTATTTAAGAGAGCATTTCCCATACCCAAATGTTTGTTTGTGGTTTTCCGGTGATGTCAAAACAAAGCTTGTCCAGCTGATGAAATGTAACATCATTGTGACACGTACTGTCAACAGGCTATAGCACGTCGAGTGACGGCCCCGACAAGCGTTGGTCCCAGGAGATGCACGGAGAGGAGGAGATCAGTAACGTCAAGGGGCAGTGGCAGAGAGTTGGCAGCGTACCGGTCGACATCGCTCGGCCGCCAGCGGAGGTCGTTACTAACGGCAACCGCAGCGGCAGCTCCACGCCGTCGACCATCAGTCCTGGGGACAGTATGAACCTGGAGGAGGAGCTCGGGAAGGTATGTCGGCTCGATTAAGGATAGTCTCACTATAAAAACTTTGTATATAAAAAACCACGCCCACGTAATGTTTTTTTACTTCTTTAGGCCTAGTAATATTATTTTGAGAATGCTACACATTTATAGGAAAAGTGATAAATGAATGTGATGTGGTTTGTAAGGACTAAAAAATCTGCATTCAAAAAGTTTCAAATAGTTCTATCGGTACAGGGAAATTAGGTAATTAATTGTTATTACTTTAATTACCAATAACAACCATAGTGATTCAAACATTTGGAACAGTTTAAACCCAGTCTTTAGTTCTTACGAAACCACATCATACTAATTTGTCGATTTTTTAATATTGCATAGCGTTGTCAAGATATTACTTTTATAACTTTTTCAGTTTGTATAGTGAGACTCCTCAGTTCTTAACTGATCTAATCTGTGTGGGCTACAGTGTACCACAACCACAACCAACCAAACATTTGTGGAGTACTGTATGTAAGTTTGGCATTCGGGTATCACCGCCTCATTTGCTTGGATAGTTTCTTGATAGGTTGCACTACCTGTATTTAGATCCAAGTTTGAAGATTAAGTCACAAGAATTAAGAACCAACTCAATCTATCTTGGCTCTGCGATAGCAGCCTTCTCATTGCCTGCGTAGTGTGTATAGACCCATGATCCACTTTACTTACGCTCTGCCGGCACCCTATTGTCGCACCTTCTTTACATCCTATATATGGCGTGAAACTGCTGAATCCTTGTTTGCCCATGGTTATAGAATACTGGCTAACTACTTAGTACGAGTACTCACAATTCAGATCAGGCTGAAGCTTCATTTTTGTTGAAAAGTATATTTTTCTTATATTAATAATTCTTGGCTGTCGGGTGTCGCCGCGTCTGTCGTTTATTAAAACCTGACGTTTCGGACTAATTGCATAGTCCATCTTCAGAGTGAAGAGACAGGCACTGAGAGAACCTACTCGATCCAGCTCTACCCAGCGACTGTGCCTCACACTGCCGTGCAATCTCCGACGCGCGAACATCCCCCGCGTGCGCGCTAGCTTGTTCTCGAACCTTCGCGATGTGCTTCGCAGGTTCGAGAACAAGCTAGCGCGCACGCGGGGGATGTTCGCGCGTCGGAGATTGCACGGCAGTGTGAGGCACAGTCGCTGGGTAGAGCTGGATCGAGTAGGTTCTCTCAGTGACTGTCTCTTCACTCTGAAGATGGACTATGCAATTAGTCCGAAACGTCAGGTTTTAATAAACGACAGACGCGGCGACACCCGACAGCCAAGAATTATTAATATTGACTCGGGCCGCGAAAGCCTACAACAAGTTATATTTTACTTAGGGCCGGTATTACAATCTCTTGCTAAATGTTACTGATAACTATCATCTGGATATCGTTATCTTCCCGATAAAGCAGTGCGCTGTATTATGAGCAACTAGCAGCTACTACAAACATCCCGATAGTTATCAAGTGGTTTCGTCGCGGATATTTGCTGTTGGCTGCACTGCCCCTATTGTTGTTGTATTGTTTGTGTTCTATCGCAAGGTCCACTAGATCGCTTGAAGCGCGCGCGCAGACTCCGCTAGGAGTAAATCCAGTAGACCTTGGTTTTATCGTGGCGCTGGTGGCGCTATCGTTTTGGAAAATGGCGGACAAGAAGAAGCGCTTGCGAGCAACCAATTTTTCGGCGGAAAATACGCACACACTTGTAGATCTGGTTATGAAATATTCAAGAATTATAGAAGACAAGAGAACGGACGCCGTGATATGGCGAGATAAAGTTAGTATGATTTGGTACATCCAATGTAATCTGCGAATTTGGGTTTTAGTGGCGAGAGAGGGGGATTGCATGGTCAGACGCTGTTAAACGTGTATGAATATTTGTACGCGTATATTTTCGCGCGGGTGTTTACAAGACTCAGCCCTACTTGGTAGGTGGTTTATAAAATCATACCGGTAACGCATTTTGTAGATTCTAATAGAAACGAGTTGATTGTTTAATCAACTACGTGGCTACATGGCATTCCAAATAAATATTGAACTCCTCCTATTGTTTTATTAACTAGAAAAACGCTCTGTTTGACGCGTTGATAAGCGAGCGCGTCCATATCTATGAACTTTCTGGTGAAAAGTTTTCAAAGCTAATAAAAACAACAATTAACAACAATTCAAGAATGCGCATTGCAAACACTTTTCTAATTTCCACAGCGATTACACTTCCCGGCATTGTTGAATGCTTTGCAATGAGAATTTTCGTTGTCATTGCGTATAGTGTTTTCTATGGAAGGAAACGATATTTTTGTGGGGCGAGCGTGAGTGTGTGTATGTTAAATAGACTAAAAGGGAAATTGATTGAAGAATGAAAAGGGAAGCGTGGTGATTCCAGTGGATTCCGTCAAGACGTTTATTACGTGTATGCCCCATGTGTCTGTAATAGAGTGTTTGAAACATTAGTTTCATAACGCCGTAAAGACGTCATTGAGAGATGATAGTCGGTGTCCGTAATGACGTCTTAATAACGCCGTAAAGACGTCATTGAGAGATATAATGATGACAGTCGGTGTCCGTAATGACGTCTTAATAACGCCGTAAAGACGTCATTGAGAGATAATATGATGACGACAGTCGGTGTCCGTAATGACGTCTTAATAACGCCGTAAAGACGTCATTAAGATACGACAGTGGGTGTCCGTAATGACGTCTTAATAACGCCGTAAAGACGTGTGTGTAAAGCCGTGGGGTGCTCCAATCGATGCTCAATCAGGTTCAGAAGGTGTAGAACAGTAGGCTTTGTTATTATCGCATAAAAAACTCTTCATCGTTCCAAAACTCCAAATGGTTAGTCCTAGGCCTTATATTTTTGGGCTGGCGTGTCCTTGCAGCAACATACATTAAAAATTCGTCATCAGAATCAAAGTCTTCATATCGGTTGACATCCATGTTGTTTTTGCAAAAATGTGGTTGCTAACCATGCTGCTAGCCTTATCCGGTACTTCATCCAGCTGATAAGAAATCCTCCTGCTAGCTTAGCAGTATCTTGTGGATAGTCCTATCAGCAGGTCATAATACGCCAAAAAGTGCTATCAGGATGATAATCGTTAGAGGGAGCACTATCAAGAGATTGTAATACCGGCCCTTAGTGCATTACAGTGTTACCTACATGCAATTGTAAAGCCACCTTTAATACGTAATCTCAGATTACATATGTTTAGCGTACCATTGCTCCAATAACATTTATTATTCTGTTTCAGGCTATAATATTGCATGACCAATTGGAAAAGAAAAGATTAGAAACCAAAAGATCTGATAGAGATGTCAATAGAAGAACTACAGTAGGCCTAAACAATGATGGTATGAAAACTGCGAATGGAAGGTACGTGTTAGTACGCTCTCTCCTGACCTGGGCACAGATGTTGTTTTTGGTGGCATGTGCAACATTCATACAATCACACTCTGGTGTTTTAATATCGTGTTTTGTTTTGTGTTTGGAATAGGGATGGACGGACGATATGACAGTTTAAACGGTTAAAACAATTGAACTTTGATTGGTCGTTAGAGGTTAGATAAATTGCAAGTTTTTCGGAGGGGAGCAAAAGATTGCTTACAATTGCAGTTATTGTTGAATTCATATTCTGTATTGTTTTATTGTACTTAATTAATCATGTTGATGCCAGCGTAGTTAGCCGTGGTTGATAAGTCGTTTGTCTAGTAAGCCACAGTTGTGTGTTGTTATATGTTCAAAATCCTTGCTTGAGCATGGATGTCAATGTCATGTGGCATTTTTTCATTTTCATAAATCACGTACAGTACTCACCGTCTTGAATAACATTGTTGCCAAAATATACGTCACCTCTCGGCTATCTTTCATCATTGGAAGGACGCTCCATAGGCCTACTATACAAGTTGTAGGCATGTACACTGGTTGGCATAGACATTTTGTTTAGCAACTGCAATTATATTACATATCAAACAAAAATGTTTGCATATTGCATTCAACAAAATAAGCTGTGTTTGGAGAAGAATATTTTGATTGATGTTGATGCTTGTGTTGTGTTTTTAGATACTGCTTGACAATTTTAACTGTTCTTGAGTTTTCGTTTGAAATTAGTAGTAAAACAATCCATTAGGCAGACATTTATTTTATGTAGGTACCTATTTGGTTTATTGAATGTCAGTCGTATTCGATCAGTTAGAAAACTAATTCACAAGAGACAATAAATTCCAACGGTTTAGGGGTGTACCGATTCCACTTTTTGACAGATAACGATTCAGGTGAGGGTCATAATTAGTAACCTTGGCAAGTGAGGAGGTTTTCTTGAGAGGGTGCGGACAATCACCATCTGCAGTTTGCACCATCAACAAGCACCGTTTATTTTTTGGAAGGTTTTCGTGAATAAGTGCATAGCTAAGTGGTGTCAGTTATCACTTTCTCGTGGTTATTTATATTTTTATGTTAGCTTATTTGAATGGACGTTTAAGCTGTTTCCTTAGGAAATTACATGGCAACTTAAAACAAAGATCTTGGGCCGTATTATGAAATGCAGCTGGTGCTTAAGTTAAGTTAGAGGACAGGCACTGATAAACATATAATTTCAGATGGTGTTCAGCATGTACAAAAGACGTATATGTTGATGAAAAATGTCGTGGAAACTACATATAATTATTCGTAAATTGAAAATTTGCCATAAAATATTGATATTTGATAGAGGTGTGCGAGTAGCAATTTTCTGGTTCGAGTCGAGTTCGAGTTCGAGTAGTACAAAACCAGAAATTTTTCGAGTCGAGTTCGAGTAGTAAAAAATTGAAGTACTTTAATATGCTGGGATTCATTGGGAAATAGGTAGCCTATAAGAAAGAATCGTACAACAAGGTGAATACATTTCTTGTTACTTTTTATAGCTTAGTCTTAAGTTAACAGTAAGTAATCTTAACTTAGGCCTGTTGTAAGGCAACAACAAGGCCTGGCCTAGGGTTATTCCTATGGTAGGCTAGGCTAGGCACAAGAGCCTAGGCCTAGACCTAGATTAGCCTATTGCATTTGTAACTAAATCTAAATCTGAACTCACCTTGTAATTCTTTTGGCCTTTGGGTCAGTAGCAGGCCACTTCAAAGCAGAGTTCATTCTATACTCATGAAGTGTTAGCTGTGTCCTAGCCTGCATTGGCCTAGGCCTAGGCCTAGCTGGTGTATGGCTAGACTTCAGACATTTTAAAGGCCAAAAGAATTACAAGGTGAGTTTAGATTTAGTTACAAATGCAATATGCTAATCTAGGTCTAGGCCTAGGCTCTTGTGCCTAGCCTAGCCTACCATAGGAATAACACTAGGCCAGGCCTTGTTGTTTTGTAGGCCTAGGCCTAGCTGGTGTAAACTCTGCGTCGATCTTAAGATGTCTAGCACAACTCGTTGTGCTTCCACAATTGACTTTCATAGTTGCCGCACACATTTCGGTGCATTTATCGATCGCACAAAAAAAAAACACGATACAAAAAACAGATAGCCTTCAAAAAGACAGGCCAGCCATTGAAGTTGAAGAAGATATCTAGAGGAAATGATGTTCCAACAATGTCTCGTAGCCATACCGGATGTTTGGGCGGGGCTTACGTATGCAGCTTCAACTAAGCTCCGCCTCCAACGCCCACATCAGTGTAGTATAAACAGCGTTTTGACGATCTCCAGCGATATATCGCGCAATAATCGAAACTCGAAAAAAACTCGATAGTCGAGTAGTAATTGTGAATTTCGAGTCGAGTACTAAACACTCGACTCGACTCGAGTACTCGCACACCCCTAATATTTGATTTTGATATTATTTATTAAATTATTGGGTATCCCTAGCAGTCACCATATTCCATTGATAAAGGATTGTTTTGTTAGTGTCCACGCCGCCGTATTGTTGTATCAGGTCAATGTCATCATACATGTTTGGCAGGAATGTTGGTGTTGTTCTGTTGTGTGTGTTTGTAATTAGTACATACACCAACTTGTGAAGAAAATGACAAATTTGAAAGATACAATACTTTAGAGCCAATATTATGAACAACTTCTAACTACTGAATCTGTCAATGTGGAGTTTTAAAACGTCAGACAATGCCAATCGGATGCATTAAGCAATCTTACTCTTCAAAGGTTGTTTTATTTTTGTTTGTTAAACGATGCTCTCAACGCCTTATCGTGTCAGATGGGAATCAGAAGCTTTGAAATTATGTTACGTGTCTGATAAATATATACAGTACATGTAGTTGCTGTATTAGTACTTTGTTGTCCATAATATTGGTTCATAAATGTATTCTAGTAATTTAGTATTTCACATTGTTCACAAAACAATGGAATTGCTAATGTATTAGCTTGAATCAATATCATTGTCATCAAGAATGAGCCTCCACTATCTTAAGTCGATTTATTCCCCTATTAAGCCCACATATCATTCATCATCAATCATCATCTATCGTCATTATCATCTGAGCAGGCTGTGGGTAAGCAACGCACACTGACTTCCAGCATTCAGCTGCCACGGCATAGTGCGTGCCAGTAGTGAGTGTGTTTACTCGCATAATCTACACCCATTTCTCCTAATTTTCAAAAATTGCAAGTGCAATACAGTTAGCTTGGAATTAGGTTGGAATTCAGTAGGGGCCGACTATGAATTCCAACCTGGTTGGAATTATTGTCAAGGTAATTTAAAAACATATGCCTGTGTAGTCATATACCTTTAGTATAAAAACAAATTATGCTAGTAAACACGCCATTTAACTTTTATACCTCTATAGTCTATTGCATAGTTTTTGAAACTTTTAATTTCATTGTTAAGTCGTTCGTCTTGTGATTGTGATAATTTATAATTTTGTTTAACTATCATTTTATGATTGTTAATGTTTTTGTTGAAGACTGTCAAGCTTCAAACATTTTTATTTTGAATGATGCAGTAGTATTAGAGCAGTGGTTTTCAAAACTTGTTTTGAAGAACATTTGATCCCGTTCGTTCATGAGTCAGAAGTTCCAAGAAATAATATGAATACATATTTCATACGATCAAAAGATCTGCGTAGATCCATTTGCTCCACAGGGAACTTAAATCCCCACTAATTTGGGCTAAAAGCCCTAAATTATAAGGATAATGTGGTTTTATTGCCATGTGTGTAAAAGGAATGTGAACAATTTTTAAAAAGTCATCCTTTGTAATCGTTTTTGTAAGTGAAGATAAGATAAGCTGGAAGCAAAGAGTTGCAAGGAGCATCGGTTATAATGAAAGCACGAAATCACGTCGCCAACAACACGGAACTGAGTTATTACTAAACACACTGTACTGCAGAAGAGTTTGTTGACTAAATAATACTGCACACTAGAGATGGGCAAAAGCGTGTATTTCATTTAACATATATTCTTTTCCTAGTAGCTACAGCTGTATAAGTGTTGCCCAGCTAGGTCCGTCGTGCACAGTCTGCCGCTTGAGGTGCGGGGGGGGGGGGGGTGAAACTATTAGAGCACATCACAGATGAAGGAGCAGCACACTGTGGCCAGCTGTTTGGGACGAACATAAAATACATCACAGCGTGTTCAAAAAAAATCATTCATTATTATTTTGTGTGGGGTGAGAAGGGATGGAGTTTAATGAGTTTTATTTATACCATTATATTAGTGTCCTTAAAATATAAAACACATGAAAAAGGTGACTTTGCTTTAGAAGTTTGAAACCCACTGCATTTTAGGAATACTCTGCATGTTTTGGCTGCTTTAATTGATGTGCTTTGATTGGTGTGTTAGAACTGATGTTTCCATTTGCAGCCCAAGGTTTCCTTCCAACAATGTTAACAAGGTTCCATTGTCCCCAACTGAAGAAGTCGTTGTCAATGGGAATAGTCTAACTCCTACTACGGACGATAAGAGGCCAGTCGAACACATTCAAACGTATAGGTTGGTAATCACCGTGTCAATCCAACGTCGATTTCCTACGACGCGTTGCTAATACATTCTGTTTGTACAGGGAATACAAAGAAGCCTTAAAACAACAAAGAGGGCAGGACGTATATCGGCCTCGCATTGCCGGCGAAAATTCGACCAACGAATCCAGTCGACTACCGGAAACCTCGGTTAACCAATCGCCACAGGAAGTTGATCCGTCAAATAACTACGAATCCCAGTTACTAAGAAATAGGCTGGATTCGGCACCGAATTCGAAACAAATATTCGAAGATGCTGTCAGTAAGAGGCCAGTTCAAAAAGTGATTCCTTGTAGAAACAGTTCCTCGGTGACGTTCCAGTGTCCCCCTCCCCCCCCGTCCAACGGCGTCTGCTACGTGAAGCCCAGCTCGCCGGTGAAGACCGGTGCCCCCGGCAGCCCCCGCCTGGTCACCACCTCCGTGGGCTACGTGAACGGCAACCGCCCCCAGACCCTGAGTCCCACCCCTCGTTCACCCAAGCTGGGCACGCGGGCCATGATGTGGAACAGGGACGTCGCGCCCGACAAACTCAGCTTCACAATGAGACGAGAGTTCGACAAGGCGCGAGAGGAGGCCGAGCTCATCGACCAGCTGAGAAGCGTACGTCGTTTGTTTTCTACGACTTCTTATGCACGGCTGTGATGTCATTGGTTTACATTTTCGTCAGCATTTGAATTTGTGAAAATTAAATTCCTGTAGTGGATAGTACATACTTACCTCCTACAAGTTCCCATTTACTATACTACTTGCAGAATTTAGCACTTTTTGTGATTTCATGGTCTGGAAAAATCAAACACCTCTACTGATTGGTCATGGATCGCTCGTCTTATGACGAACGCATCGGTAAGGTTGTTTTCGGACAAGTAGAGCAAGTGAAGCCCCGACAGCATTGGTATTTCTCTTTATGCCTGAATTCTAGGCGTAGCTCTTCCAACAAGTAGTTCATGCCTTTATTAATTTGTTAATGTGATAGTTGCTGGGGAAAGCAAAATGAATGAATTATTGTTGACACCTTTCTTATCTAACTGGCAGCTTTTGTACTTCTATTACCTTTATAGTCTTACACTAGCAGAAGTAATGTGTACTAATTTGTGGTTTTGTTGGTGCATTTACTCAACACAGGCCTTCCCTTGTTCTGTCCACAGATTATAGAGTCAAGGCTGAAAATGTCTCTTCCAGAGGATATGGCTCCTGTCCTAATGGACGGTGTTGTGTTATGTCACTTGGCCAATCACGTAAGACCTCGTTCGGTCGCCAGTATCCATGTTCCTTCCCCAGCTGTGGTGAGTACAAGCTTTGGGCTAGGCAACTTGTAAAATTTGTGACCAGATTCAAGTGCTTACTAAAACATATTTCTTGAAAAAAATTATTGCACATTTTAGAGAAATATTTCTAATGTTTAAAAAAAAAAAGCTACTACCTGCACGGGGATTTATTTCAATAATTAAATTAAATTGGAGTTATTAATATTAAGACTGTACCATTTTTGGTATAGGCCTACTAATTAATTTGTAAAGGTTTTGCTTTTGCTTATAAATTAACTTTAAGTTTATTTTACATGTAAGTTTTTGCAGGTCATAACATTTCTCTAAAAGGGGTATTTTGGTATTTAATTTTACAATTCAAGGAGACTTGGAGGGGGCTCTCCCATAATTACACGTAAGGGCACTGAAGATCTCTGTTGTGAATTACTACTTTTGTTTCGAATTGTTCCAGCCTAAACTGACCATGGCTAGATGTCGACGCAATGTGGACAACTTCCTGGAAGCGTGCAGGAAGATTGGTGTTGAGGAGGTTAGTACATAACATCAAACATAGCTTTTTATGTTGCATGTGTAGTCTAGCAATGTTTTTAGTTTGGCTTCTGGTAATTTGTCTCAATATAACATCCTTAACAAGCCTGTTTTATAATATAACTTTCTAGTAAATCAAAATGATTTTTTCACCTTTACGTCATTGCTGGATTTGCCGTTATTCACCCCACTTAGGCTGCTTGAAACAATAAGACATTCTTGGTTTTGCACGCAAGTAATAGATTAACACTTAACAGCACTAAAATTCACTGACTTTTGTGTTTCTTTTCTATACATATTTTTTTTAGTTGTACAAAGCATTGTTTTCAGGGAAGAAATATAAAAGCACCATGTCCTGTTAAAACGAACAGAGCAGCCATTTATGTAACATACTCTACAACAGTTATCTATTATCGTCATCAGTTCTATTTTATCCGAGTCTCTTGAAAGCCATCGGCCTACTTGAGTTGAGTGCGAGTTGTACATAACCAGTGACCCACAACATCATCAAGGTGCTATGCTTCGTCTTGTCTTGGTGGAAGTCCCATGGTCTCGAAGCCATTGCCACCTGTTACTCATTGTCCTTGTGGGCCACTGTCGGAACTTGCCAGTCTTACTTTTGCATGTGCTAGTTATTTTGCTTCAGTGTTTCCTTTATTATAATTTCTTAAATTCCTATTTTGGTTTATCATTTTGGTCTACTAGATGTAATATTAATTTGTACCATTGCTTGATTGCTGTACAGTGTTCAACATTTTGGCATTGTAATCATATTGGGTCTCATTTGTATATGTACTGTACATATTGTCAATGACAGTGACAGTACTTTAGACCTATCAAGTCAAAACTGAAAGTGAGGACAAAATTTTGAAATGCTGTAGAATCAAACCTAGACAAACACATGTTGAACGATACATATAAAGGTACTGACAGTACTTCTCTGGCATTATGGTACGTAGCTATTCGAGGTAAGCGTATAGAATGAACCCAAGAGCTTACCTGGTATCAAAGACTGTTGGCATTGACAAATGTTCAATAGGAAAACTTTACATCCATATAGTAAAGAATTTGGTAGGTGTGATTCAATTGTTTTCTTATTTGTTTTACATCACCTATGAAAGTTAAATCTAATCAATGATCTGATGATTCCTACTAGGGTGTTGAAATGATATCTCCTTTTTACCATAAGACTTGAGCTGATAGTGGTATAAGCTCACTTAGAATGAGTATAACTTGATCAAATAAAGATTCAAAAACTCGTGAAACGTTGTTTTCCTGTCAATTTCTTTCAACATGTGTTTTGTCTTCTATTTAACTAGGAAGACACATTTTTGTTTAGTAGTATGTATACAAGTAATTTAAAAAGGTAGATATGTTAATCTTCCTGTGACTTGGCTAAGCAGTCCTTGTTGATGTAGTCACTAAACTTAATAATAATGCACATTAATTACACTCATTGTAGATAATAAAATGTGTAGACTTCCTAGTTAGAACTTTACTATTTTATTTTTTTGGTAACACATTTTTACCATGTCATGGCCTGAATATTTTAAACCCCTCGAAGTACTAATGTTGAGTTGATATACTACTACGGTAATCAATCATGAGAGAGTTTCGGGGGGAATCCCCGAAATATTACATTATTACTCTTTTTACAGTATCGGATAGATTTGTTTCGTACCAGAAATAATTTTATATTTTAGTTGAATGTTTATTTGGAAGTTTGAGGTTTACAATTTTGCAGTGTACACATTCAAATTTAGTAGGGCTGCCCAACGATAAAAAAAATCATATCGATGTCGCGGGAAGAATTATCGATATCGTGTTGTGATATTGAACTTATCAAGAAACGTATCGATATCGGCGATATCGAAACTTTCCTCGTGTGTTTTTAGGATTTCCAGACCAGCCAGAGGCCACTTATTATAGACAACATTACCGTAATACGTAAATAAATGTTTGAACTTTGAAATGTCTTTTAATGTGTGTCAATTTGTGTGTATTGTATTCAAATTTTTAAATATCCACACAAAACAGCGATATTGTGATTGGCGTGACGTGATGTAATCGTTTTCTTTCTAACAATTAGCTTATTAGGCGCAAGTTCGATATCGTGATATGTACGATATAATAATTCTATATCGATATCGAATCATTTTTCCATTATCGATATCGTATCGAATTATCGATATCGTTGGGCAGCCCTAAAATTTAGGCAGAGTAAAGGATTGGGAAAATGAACATAATTTTGCCATTACATCCGTATAAGAGGTTTGACTTTTCCGTTGCTTTGATCTCCGCTTTACCATTTAAAAGTCGTAGCAACTATCCCACCTACTCCAATGACTCGCAGTGGTGGGATTCAACAACACACAGTTTTCATAAATTCATTTTGCATACAATTTTATAATATCTCACATCCAACAGGATTAAAATCAGTTTCTGTGGACCATTTCCTGTTAAAAAATTTTTTAGTTGGTTCCCCATCTGAGGATCAGACCGCCAGGCCACCTTTTTCCATTTATTTCCCAATTATTACATGGAAACTACGGCTGTGCGAGCGGAGAGTTTCAATTCGAGTCGAGTTCGAATTCAGTAAAATGATCAGTTTTCAAGTTCAAATCAATTTCACTTTCAAAATACAATAAATAGTCATTTGATGGAGGTTAGCACTTAGCAGTAGCACCACTAGGCATCTTAATAACTCGTTTGCACGTGATAGACAGTAATTCCTCTTTAGAACTTTTGGAAAAATAACTCCACACTGGAGATGAACTACGCCTCGTACTGCTGGTTGGCATAGCCGTAGATGGACCGGGAGAGTCTGGTCTAATCCACCAATTCCCTTTCTGAATCCATCTTCAGTCTTCATGAATCCAGTCAAAATCCAATGGTAGGTTAAAAGCTAGGTTACAACAAACAGTGGTGATGAACTGAATTTGCACAGGTACACAATCTAGAAAATCATGTTTCAACCAATCAACGCTGGTATTGCCCATCGCGTGATTGTGGCCAGCTCTAATTGGATTTCTCAAATTTCCGCTGACCAACCAGAACAAGTTTCTAGATAGTGACTGGCTTTTAGAGTGTGCTGCCATCTAACTGAGAAATAACAATGACTATAATTGACGTACGTACTATTTTACCGGCGACTCGGAAATTTGAGTTTAAAATACTGAGAACTCAACTGAACTCGAACATACTGTGAACTCGACTCGTACTCGAAAATTCGAGTACTTGCACAGCCCTAATGAAAACACATACACGTAATAATAATATTAAAAACAAAATAAATATAATACGTACGTACTCGATGATGTATACTCGACTGCAATGTTCCATCAAGAATAAATAGTCCCAACAGTAGGACTGCAATGGGGCCCAGTTCTTAACATTTCCTGACTAAAGCAATCAATATTACTAGTATTCAATCAATTCAATGAGCACCAATCGTTCTCTCGGAGATATCTACAGATTAGATATTGATGTGTCATTGTGAATAAATTTTTAGCTACAGTAAAGCAGATATCAAAGCAACTTGGGTATATTTAGATAATCATTAGCTAAAATTAATTTAAAACGCCACAAGAGGTGCAGTACTATTTGATATATTCTACTAAATAAATTGTTCTTAGCTTGACTGATCAATTTTTAAAACAACAAAAATTGATCTGATTAATTAAATTCCTCCGAACAGAACTCAATAAGTACCTCAAACAAAAGCCAAATGACTCTTTGAGTTCACTGTAATAATTTACTAATTCAATATTTACTCTTATCAGTTCCATAAGATGATATTTTAAATGGTGACTCGTTGATACCGATGGTAGGGTTGAGAACTACACACGCATGTGGTCTCATTGCAGGATGACGTTTGCTCGCGCGATGATATAGTCGAGTCATTCAGGGTTTCGGCCGTGTGTTGGACAGTTGAAATGCTAATCAAGACGGCAGCCGGCTCAACCAAACGTTCTCCGATGCCCGAGGAGGAGTCTGGCTTAATATCGCTGCTCTGTCTATGTCTCTTTTTTGGGACTCTGGTGCTTCTGTATTTCTTCCCCCATCCTAATTAATTAAGTTGAAATGTAGTATATATATATGTACCTAATATAAGACAACAACCAATATAGTTTTAGAAGTGTCGTACCTTGGAATGATTCTCTATTTTTGTTTACAGTTATCTTATCAACACACTTATTTGTTTAGTACAGATGAAAACGCTGTGATTTAGTTTTTTTTGTTTTATTTGTTTAAGTTTAAACACAAACAGCAAATGAAGTGGTTTATCTAAGTACGGGAAGACGTTACATACCTGATCACAACTTATTTTTGTAGAAACACAGTGGATGAATGAAGTCGAACCCTATTGTTCATGCTAGAAGCGGCCATAAAAAGAAGGTTTACAGAAATCATGAAAACATTGGCCTACGGAAGTCGGAAAACACCATCATCATTCGTTTTATGGATGCTTCTAGCGTGAACAATAGGGTCCGACTTTATTCATCTACAGTGTTCCTCAAGGCTGGGTGGAGTAGGGTATAGACACATAGTAAACATATTTTTAGATGTTTCCTTATAACCCCAGGCAGCCTACGAACTTTTTTCTTTTTCTTACGTATGCCGGGTAGTATGAGTATGACACGGTAGACAGACAGACACGGAGGTTGGGCATCCACTCGACATTAGTGGGCTTAGCAGTGGGCTCTTCACAGGCTGTTGAGCAAACAACAAACAACAACACTTGCTTCTTATAAGGGGTCTACGTATAAGTGAAGTAAACCTCATTCTTCAATAGTCAGGAGGGGAGCACTTAACTATGTGTATTTTTGCTAATAATATTTGGTAATAAAAACACAGAAGTCGTAGTAACAATAATAGAGAATCAATCTGAGTGTCTTGATACCTAGTTCATCAGTAAGTTAATATCTAGTACAATGTATCGTAATAATCCCTACCTGCTGGAAGATTTTACATGCTTTAGCTGCTTGCTGCATAGTATGTGCCATTGTAAAAAAATAGCTGGTTAGTCTCTTTACCTTCTTGGTTCATATTAAGATATATCAGGACTGCACTACCTAATTATAAAAACACAAACACTTTTATTCACTATTATTCTGCCTGCAAACAAATGGCATTCAGTGTGGATGTACATGTGGTGTCTCAACTCAACCAGCGATGTGTGCCAAGATCTTCTAGATCCACTGGCAGAGGTTCGTCCAACTCCAAAACCAGGGTAGAGCCCATTTCCACAATGTTAAAGACTGTTTGTCTTACATTCTATGTAGATATTTTCAAATTACTTAAGGAGTATTATATTATTATTTTACGTTATTGAATTCACAGATTTATACGTAATTACCGGGTTTTTGTAGTGAGGTCCGTTTTAGCGATTTTGGATCTCATTGAACAAACTTGTGCACGCAGCTAGCGGCGATTTAGTGAACCTTCTGTGCACGTGTTATCCTTCCAGCAGGCAGTGAGTTAATTGCAAGATTACTTGAATGTAATAGGTATGATATTGTTTCCAACCTATTGGATGTGAATACTGATATGGATACTTTCTTGGCCCCATGCCTTGTTGGAGTTGTACGATGCTTTTTCGGATTCCAGTTTCTCAGCTGAGATAGATTTTAGAGATTCAGACATGAATATTGCTTTTACTTATTGATTCCCCGTGTCAAATGGTTTGTAGTGAATCGGCACCACTACTGACATACAAACTAGTAGTAGTACTTTTCACTTGGACTACCTATTGCATTTATTTATTGTGTATTAGGATACTACTCGCCACATTATTACTATTATTTTAATACTAGATAGAGACTACTTGTACCACCAGTATATTTAGTATTTACTATGTAGAGTTACCAAAAATATAAAATGTACCTTTTTATTTCCTTATCTATTAGCACATCTTTTGAACAACAAAAGGTGTTATTCAATTGTACCCTTGCAACATACTGTAGCACATTCATTGAAAAACAAATATGTTAGGCCTAACAATACAGTGCATTTAAAGGTGTTCTATTGGATTTTGGTGAGAGAGCAACTGCAGTTCTTCAAAATGTGATAGAAAATGATAGGTTAATTACTTAATGTGTTTGTGTAGTCTTTAGTTATTCTTAACACCTAAGGACTTTTTTTTTTATATTTTCATACTGGTGTATGAAATATTGTCAAAGTCCATCAATCCATTGAGAATCATTAAATAGTGCAAAGTAAATTGGAATATGGAAATATTTTTCTGCATTCAAATACGTACTGAATTTGTGTAATACTTGTTAATAGGTAGGCCTACGTAATGTGCAAGGACGGGAATTTGATGAAATTCATGAGCTGTTGAGGAGTCCATCAGGATGAGTTTTTTCTTTCTCTCTGTAGAAGTATTTTCCCGTATTGTCAGTAGGCCTAACTTAACTGGTATTTTAAACCAAGCTATCTCTCTATAAACTGTTTGCAGACAAATTCAGTAGATAGATTTTGTCGAAATTATACAACGCATTTTTTCAGGAACGTTATCCCTTGCCATAATCACTTTAGATAAAGTAAATACCTACACAGTTTCTAAAACTACTTGCTAAATATATACATACATATGTTGTGTGTACGTAATTACTAGAAGACTCCGACAGTTTGTTTATTAGTATTAGGTCTACATAGATAATGTTAGTTTACCTATATAACAGTGCAGTATACAGTTTTGGTGCAAGGGTACTGGAAGCTTATTTACAAAACATGTATGTACAATATTATTTAGTATTACCCTCTTCAAGTATTTATCTTGCTATTCAATGCATGTTCATGTTTGTAACATGCACAATTGCACATCAAACAAAAACTTGTATGTTACATTTCGCTTATAACATTCATGTAGAATAGGTGATACTATGCTTTAGCTGGTTTATGAACCAACAGTTGACAAACATCACATCAACCAATGCGATGTTTCTTCCTACTGAAGTTATTGTTTAATTTTGACCTGTTACTAGTATAATATATAGTTAGGTTATACAAATGTCAAATATACTACCTATATACATGAAAACTTTTCTCACTTTTATATATAGTTTGAATTTTGGAATAAGACTGTATTTTGACCAGAAATGGGCATTTCATTTGGCAATTATGTTTTGTGCTGAACTGTTCAATGAGGCTTTTGTTGCCACTTGGGCTGTATGGAGAAGATAGGAGGAACACTTGAGAAACGATCAAGGCCATGCTAGTTCCGATACGCTGTGTCTAGATACATAGTAGACATAAATATATACACGGTTTATTCTACAATGTCAGCCAATTAGAATCACAGGTATTTCATTATTTGTGTAATGTTAAAAGAGTGGTAGTTTGGGTACAACACAGGTAAGCACAATAAACAGTGGGCCTTCCCTTCTATGCTACACACACTAAAATACTAAATACTGTATTCAATAATATATATTGTGCTTGAAATCTAGGCTACAAATATTCATTATTTGTGAGTGTATACAAATTGCAACCAATGTACTGACCGCTAGTAGTACATCTTTTGTTAAAAGTATCTTTCTTGTCTTGCACAATACACTGCACAACAAACAACCACAGGGCACAATTGTTGTTTTTTTATATGTGGGTGCTTCATGGGAGATTCGTCAAGCTATGCATTCCTCACATTTTCAAGCTTGTAATATTGTATGTGTGACGGGTTTGTAAATACTTTGCATGACCACACCCTTCTGATTTATTGATATGGTTTTATTATGTGTTTGGTAGGTTACACGCGGAACAGTGAGACGATTTTATCAAGTTGTTAGGTTTAAAACATGACCTATTTTAAGAGAGGTGTTTGATTTCAAGGCTGTTTCATCATATCAGTTATGAGTTATGCTACTCGACACAGCACCAACATGATGGAACTGTTATTATATGCTTAGATCGGCCAGATGCACAGTGAAGTTAGGTACTATAGGATTTGTTTATGGTAGCTATGGAATTGTTTTATTACATGTTGTTTTTCATAAGAAAAACAAACCATAGCAACCATAAACAAAAAACTCTACTTAACTCGACTGTGCATCTCCGATTCACCAAC
Organism: Isoperla grammatica; assembly: GCA_945910005.1. Taxonomy (NCBI): domain Eukaryota; kingdom Metazoa; phylum Arthropoda; class Insecta; order Plecoptera; family Perlodidae; genus Isoperla; species Isoperla grammatica. Next base: position 12,948,041 of record OX246737.1, read on the forward strand.
CTCGGATGGTTTCAAGTTACCGTGTTTCAACAAGCGTTACATACAATGTACGTAGTTTCAAAAGCTTACGTTTTGATTAGATGAAACAAAGCCACACAAACTTTTACACTCTTCAGCCTTCATGTTATTATACATACCTACACAGTATACAAGCTCAGTAGTTAAAACCATTAGGTCCACTGATGCCACTCGTACCTGTGATTCTAAGAATGTGGTAGGAACTACACCAGCCATTCCACCAAAGAACATGTGCTATGTAGAAATACTTATGATAGTGATACTAACAGAAAGGATGCTTATTGTTAGTATTGAGCAATTGTTGTTGTATTTATAAACGGAGGAGGGAAGAAGAAATTGTGGAATAAGAATGTAGATAGGCTTATCTAGCAATGTGAAAAAAGAGTAGCTTATTTTTATTGAAATAACATATTTTGAAAGCATGATTGGAAATGTTACGTGTTGCTGTGCCTAACAAACTGGAATGACTTCCAGTTATTTTTTCATGATGGGGACTAGTCAAATCATTGATTGGCATTTTGTCAATTATGGTACTGTAATTTAGTTTACAAATTACAACAAAAAGTTCAAATGTGTTTTGGTATTAGTATTACTACTGTAGTTGCTTGGTTGTATACTAGTCAAATAAAGTCGTCCCAAAATAGCGTTACCAGTGGTGTTCGTTTTAGAGAAGTGGTTCGTGGCTTATTGGTCTCAAACCACTAATCTATGATGAAAGCATCTGTAAATTGGTTTCTGGACAACTATAGACTAGTTGGCAGCTTATTTTAAGTTTAGAATTGTATTCTTCTTTTTATTTAACCTGATACGGTTAAGTGCAACTTGTTTACAAATTGTTTCCATGTAGGCAATTCAACAACATTCTGATTAAGTACCATACCCATTGTTGGTTATATTGCACTTGTGGGGCTTGCCCCGTTGTCAATAAAGATCAAATAAATAAATAAAGATATCAGTATTGACAGCTGCATACATCAAACAATTCTTGGGCAGCAATTACTGTGTTTGTGTGTTGTATTTTAGAAAGACTGAATATAAATTTAGCCTAAATGAATAATACTATTGCTAAGGTATTACAGTAATTTTATTAACTGCTTTGAGTCATTTCAGAAATAGTATGCTATACACCATCATCCTCATCTTGCATACATACTCTTGATTAATAGATCTCGTATGAAATAATAAGTTGGGTTGATCATTTCACTACTAACAGGAAAATATGTGTCTCAACTTAATAACACCAAAAAATCAAAGGTTTTTTAGAAAAGAATGTTACCTAATATTTAAAAAAAGTGGTTACCGACTAATACACGTTGACTTTCATAACAACTAAAAATTGGATTAACAATAATTCAAATATTGCAATTATAATGATCGTAATTTTGGAAACAAATAAATATTATATTTTGCACAGTTTTAGTAGTCCGACTACCCATCCCATTAAGTTTGGATGAGAGTGGGATTAAGAAACTGATCCTTCACTCTTCACTGATATTATTGCGAAGTTTAAACGGATACCTTCCCCAAATGACAAGTGACGGATGCTGTCTGCTGTTTCAATTACTTCAATGAACTTTCAACGAAGTTTAAACGGATACCTTCCCCAAATGACAAGTGACGGATGCTGTCTGCTGTTTCAATTACTTCAATGAACTAGCTGTAGTTACAACCAATGCTGACAACTCTTTTACAGTTCTTAACTTAGGAAGTACAATCAAAAGTGGACAATGCCTATCACTTATTTGTCATACTTGATCTTTGTTACGGCAAACTTACGGTTACTAAAAGTAGCATCTTCATGTATCATTTCACACGAGATCTCTAAACCAAATAGACTTCCGATGGTTCTAATATCGAAAACGAGGTTGAAAAGTACTAACAATGAATCGTATGTTTTCACACAATTCCAAATATTTTTATTTTTTAAGTATAGGCCTAATTAATTTTTATACATTTCTAACTTTTTTATGGATAATATTTGTGTTATACTTATATGATGTTCATTTTGTTGTTGTTATTGATTTATCTTGCCTGCAGTACTTATTACTTTCAATGGTTTGACAAGAAAATGTTCTGCTTATGTATACGTATTGTACGTAGTAATTTAATAAACAATTTGTTATTTGGTACATCTTCTTCCTTAGTTCATTATGATTAATCAATTCAATAAACCCACATATTGGTATTAAAAGTATTCAATATATGCCAGTGTTATCCTTTTCATTATAGAAGTTGTTAGTTCTATAGAAAAGCTTTCAAAAAAGAGAATAATATACATATAATAGGTTGGTACATCATTTTTGTTATAACATTTATTAATTCCTTTCAAATTAGAAAATAATAGTACATATCAAATAGGTTGTTTTCCCATTACCTACATAAGTAACTAAATATTTGTAAGAATTGTAGTTCTCTGCAGAAAATAAATTATGTTTTTAAATTTTTCTTCATTTTGTTACTGCTAGTGAAAAGTTCATATCTTAATGTGCAAGTCAGTGTACGGAACATTTTGGTTGTTGTATCATTTATTTCAGCATAAATAGAGAAAATTATTTACTATTTACGTTTTACATTTTGATTTACAAACACGTCAGTTCTTAGAATTAAATATTAGACACTTGCTGCCAGTAGTGATCTTGATAAATTCAAGGGCAGCACTACAAGCCTTGATATGTCAAAGAGATGCCGACTGTGAGGTAATGGTAGCATCTAGGGAAGAGTACTACAAGCTGTATGATAAGGGCTGGAGAGTATGATGTCTTCAGTGGATCCTTGGCTTAGTGGGAAATGAAAAGGCCGACCATCTGGTAAAGATGCTAAATAGAAACAACCTGAAAAGGCAATCTCACTGCTGTCCATCAAATCTACTATCAATAACCAAGTCATTATAGAGGTAAAGAAACAGTACAAAGTTATTGCACGGGGAAAAAGATGGTAACCGTCTGTAAGGAAGAAGAGAAAGAACACAAGGAAAACTGACGAGCAAGAAAGAAGTGTACATGTGGCAAATTTCTGGATGGACGCTGGCCACGACTATCTGTACAAAATGGGAGTGGTTGACACAAAGATATGCCCACTTTGCAAAGAACAAAACCAGATCCTGCAACATGTGTTTCCCTGGAAGCAGAAAGGGATGTAATGAGGAGAAAAAATATAGAAAAAAGGAAATATGTGGCAACCTTTATTGGGCAGCTAGGCAAGAATGGCATAAGTTCTAACTCTGGGTGTTTGAAATAAGAAGAAGTTTCTTAGAATTCTATTTGAAATAACACTCAGAAAATGTCATTGATACTGAATATTAAATAATAATGTGTTTTCACTTTTCAATCATCGTAGGTATTTGTTAACAGCTGTTTCATGAAGATAAAACAATACTTTGTTATTTTTTGTTCTTTTGGATCAAGGAAACTATTATCTACATAGCTTACTCAGTATTCATTTTTTTTCCTCATGATGCTAATTATGAAAATTATAATTTTTAAAAAAATTATGTATTTATTGTATGTTCAATTTTTTTGTTTAATTTCCTAAATGCAACAAAAGCACTCAAGATTATATACATACATAAAACATTGCTTTCTGAAGCTATGTGTCAATATTGAAGACTACATGCATGTATTCCCATATATTTGTATGTTTTTATATTAATAATATAATGTTCGTATTGTTTGAATGATCAATCAAGGCTGTAGCGTTGGAGAAAAAGACGAGTGAGTGATGTTGCGTGGTTTCAATGTTGCAGGCTTTGATCTGCTGTGCGGCGGACGTGCTCGAAGGGAGAGGGATGGTTCAAATAGCAATAACAGTCACTGAACTCATGCGCTTCCACCAGCCTCGGTCCCCAGGTCATGTTTTGCCTTGTCCTTGATGGACGTACCCATCTCTCGTACACGTAGGTTAATATAGTGTCTTTAAGCAGACCAGAAGAACGCATTCTTCCCTTAAAATAAAGCTATGCATTGAATCTCCAGATGAATATTAGATGAATCATAATTCCATTGAATTTTGTATTCAATTATCGTCCTGTAGTCGGCAAATTCAATGGGTGTACCGAAAATTGACCAAAGTAAGTCCTACTTGTTTTCGCCTTAGTTTGTGGAGCCAATGAGACCTTCATCTAAAAAAAAATAGGCTCCTCTATTTTGAAATCAATTCAATGTCTCGGCTGACCGATTGACTACTGCTTTATTGATTCTCCACCAGTATGACAATTATTTTATCAAAACTAGTTTTTATTAGGTACTTGCTCAGTCATTATTGGTGGTAGTTTTGCTGTTTTAAGACTAATTTTAAACATGTGTAAATAGTTTTGTGTGACCTGAGGTTCGTGTATGATCAACAAGCGTATCCATTTTCCACGGAATGCGTGATAATCAAAAATTGAACGATTGTTTGTTTTAAGGTAAGAATGCTCTTGTTCAACCACTGTTGAGATAATGTCTGGTAATCATTTTATAATAGGATTCTGCAATGAGCTCATTGCATCGTATATTCGTTTAAAAAGCCTAATAAACGACTTTTTAATAAAGACTGTGCCAAAGATTTTCCAAGTAGGGTAATTTTGTATAGCTTTTTATCTATAGCTAACATGGGTGCCAACAGGAGGGGGGGGGGGGGGCACTTGTCTCTCCCCCCTGGATTTTAGCAAAAATTTGAAATTTAACATGCTGTATGTACTATTTTATATGTATACAATGTTTAAATACACTTTAATGTTCAAATGAATATTGTAAATATTAATTGTGGTAAACCGTAGCTTCTTCGTCTCATTTTGCTTTGTGAATGTCATTACAAAATTTCGTACCTACACTTTGTTTATGAATTATGCCAAATTGTACATTTAACTGATATGACAAGTAAAGCATTGCCATTTAAAATCTGTCAATTTTTATCTCACAAAATATTGCTATTTTATCATTTCTCTTTCTTGTAGTGCGTGGTTCTTATTTTGCTTTGAAATATGCATTATACATTCTTTAACTATTTAATTATGGCCAGTTACCATTTGTATCTCACAAGATATTGTTCCTATAGGCTTTGATTTTCTCTATCTTGATGTGTATTCATCAGTACAAACATGTTTTATGTTGTTTAAATAATTATTTCATTTAGAATTCACCCATTGAGTTGGTTTCACTTAAAATGAGGAATTTCAGTAGCATTGCATAATATATAATTGGATCAAAACTATTGCCTAAAAATGAATAAAAATGAAACTCGGTTTATTAAAGTATGTACCTAATTCAATTCATTTGTTCATAATCTATTAATATTATACTACATTGCAAAATAAGTAAGTCAAAAATCCCCAAAAAACCTACAGGATTAACTGGGGGCTAACGTTCCCCAGCCACCTGTATATACACCCGAATGAAAAGTGGCAGTGTTGTTTTGTCTTGCCCCTCCCCCTGAAAAATATCCTGCTGACGCCCATGATAGGTAATGTATCGTATCTACCTAGTATTATAATAAGGAATTTTCTATAACAATACGAAACCTAAACTAAATTTGAAGTAGCTAGAGAACAAACCATGTGACAAGTCCTATTGCTGCGAATTGTTCATAGTGCAGATAATTTGCTCTCTGTTAATGTTAATTTATTGCACAGTAGTGGGGTGTATTGAAATTACCTCCAGTATCTCCGGCACTTGCAAATCTTGTGTATGCTTATTTGATTCACTGTTTTGTATAGCGTTTATTTAATTATAGCATTGTTAGTGCTAGTTGACTAGGAAAATACAGGTCTGTGACACACTTTTACTAGTATGCAATGGTCATTCACAAGGCATTACATGGTTTGGGTCCGAGTGTCACGTGTATCGGTAAGTACGTGTATTGATTCTTGGTCGACGTGATCGAGATCAGTGCAAGCTATAATAATTCCTCTGTGTTTCTTTTAGGAGTTGCCAAACGTATTGAGCCAATTGGCACGTGACCAACGTGCTCGACTCTGCATCTGTGTAGAATATATTATCTCGTTTGTTTTGACCTTGAACATGTGAAGATGGTGAATGAGAAATGCATTCAATAACACAGCTTGAATATGACTTGAGATTTGTTGACTTACTATTGAATAGCTGTAACATATTGTTGTGTCAAAATATTCTCGTAATGAAATTGTTTCTGTGAGTAAGTTCCTCCCATATATTTTTACATGTCACATATAATGTTTTCATTCTATATACAGTATTAAATTAATATTTCTATAATTTCATCAAACATTGTATGCATTTGCAATTGTATGATACAATCTGGAATTTATTTATTACACTATCAATGAAAACAACGGTACAAACTAGACAATATTCAGTTATGCTGCAGTGCACCTATACATGCTCATTGTTGAAGTGTGGAACCCTAAGCTCACTTACATTAACCAAAGTTTAACACACAAACCAAAGTGCATCAACTTTGTTGATCCGGGTGCAATTTAGCAAAAGTAATTAGTCAAGACAGATGCTAGCTACCATAAGTAGTTACAGTTAGCTTTTTCGACAATCTTCGCTAGATAGTAGATACATTTGGTTTGTTACTTTTCACATGAAAAGGGACTAGAAAAATAAAATATTAGTGCAACACTGCTGTAATCATAATTTCACCACAAATAATGATAAGTGAATTGAAATTATTTGACTTGTGGGGGTAAAATTTTACTTGTGGATAATTTTGTAGGGAAAGTGACACGTAAAAAAGTATAAGTTTTAACCCATGGCTAATGGGACTACAATTACTAGTTCGGCCAAGTATAACTTTATAAATGGCAACATTTTATGGAAGGTAATGCTATAGAATGGTTTGACTGTGTTGCAGAAGGTAGCTAGGATTGATTGTGGTGGATTAGGCCTACTCTAGATCGCCAAGAATGAAAATGTCATCTTGGTGGTAAGAGTGAAGAACAATAGCGATTGGGCTGTTACAAACATCATAGCTACTCACTATTAATTCTTAATTTTACCTCTAGCTGTGCGTTAATTTAGCAAAGCTAAGAAGCGTAAGTGCGTAACTAGTATACCATCAACATTTGGAAGAAGAACATTTGTGTTATTAGTTAGAATATGATAGTATTTGGCACTATTTGAGTTACTCCACCTTGTCTAATTGTTAGCCATTACGGTTATGTTGGGTTAACACTTAACAGACCTATGCTGTGGCAAGTATTGTGCTAAATTTACCTCAACTAGATAGTAATGTGTCATTTGGTCTCATTTCTATTCTTCACCATGATTTACATGTTTGCAGGTTTCTTAGAGTGCACAAATTGTATAATACATAATGTATACTAATTTATGTTGTACAAATTCAAACATGTTTTATTGTTAGAATATTACAAATAAAACTATTTTTTTGTATTTAAGATCTCATTCTTTGTGTGAGATATGTATTTATATTTATACTGCCCACTGTATAATTTAATCTATTGTCTGCTGTACTTATTTAATTATTATGCTTCTTTACCCAGTAAAAGGCTGTATCCTGTTAACATTCTACCGATACCGATATGTCTAGTCAATATAATGGACTAATTTAATTAACAAATCTGTTTATTTTCCCTTTTTTCATGAAACATCTCCTTTTACATCCAAATGTGTCCTTGCTTATTGAATATTTGAATAGTGAATTTGAAGCTGTGGAGGGAGGGGGGGGGGGGGGGGAGGGGTCGAGCTTGACCTTTAAAGGCATTGCAGCACTTATGCGTTGTGTCATCCTGTATACTACCAAACCTACATCAACCATTTCAAAAATAAGTGGACTGTGTATTTGAAAAGATTGGCCCCAGCTCTTTCCTTGGGTTCAAGCTGCCACTGAAGTAAACTATGAAAAATGAAATCCGATTCACGTTGGCTTGCCTTGCTTTGAATTTGGGCCAGGGTGCCTATCTATGTAGGGAGACGAGGAAGGGATTGGTATTTTTTGTTTTATTAAATTTAAAAGAAAATAAATTGAATTAAATTTAAATTTGGAAATAGTTTACAATCCTAGGGGAATACGACACCAGTACAGGCATTATCATTTCATCACTGTTACTCCTTTGTTGGTTTTCTGACAGTGTTTTATAGTGAGATATTTATATATTATATTTTTTTATCATATATTTTGTGTGGAAGAATAATAAAAAGCAAAATAAGGAAACTTGACGTTTTCAACCGGCAATAATGCATTCCAGTGCAAAGTTGATGGATGCGAGGCTGTCATCAAGGTAAGACATTAATTTGATTTTGAACATGAAGATCCGATTACTTTAATTCTTTTTTTTTCAAGATTACTTTTTTCAATATTTCTGAATACAGAAGCGTTACAAATAACCAGATACAGATTTTATAACAAATGTAAGCTGGCCATATTTCCCGCATATTCTAAAAATTAGATCCAATGTTAGAATGTAATTACTCGTTGCACTCATGGCAGATAAACTCATCTAAATCGTCTGGATCCAATCCAACAGAATCTTCGTTGTACCCATCGACACCAAACCCGACATTTCTCACACAATCACATGTCTTCAAGACGTTCCTCGCTACAAATGGAACAATAACATTCTTCGTTTACCACTCTTCTTTGCTCTATGTCCGATGTTGACGGAAGGTGCAAGTCCCTGGTAGACACCTTTCTAGTGACTGGTACCTTTCCCTTCCCCTTACCCTGTAACTTTACCTCCTCTAGATGTGGGGGGAGGGGGTTTCCCCCCTTGAAATAAGGGTGGGTTTTATTTACTTTTACACCTATTTGAACTGACTTTAAACTAAAACACCAATCTCAAAACTCCCGGGTTCCCGCAAACCGTGGGCAGGTTTTATTTAGTAAACAGAACAATACATTGTGACCCTTCTAACCCCAATTCTATATCTCAACGATTATGTATATTGATTGCCTCTTGTGTTTTGGTTTAGTTAATTCAACCGTATTAACACCCAACTTTTATAATGCGTCTTTGCGTGTGCATGTACGGCTAATAAGATTTGAGTAGCGAGATAAGTTTCTAATTTGAGCGTAAATGCGCAGGTCTTACAACGTGTTGGTCAGCTCGTGGCACGTATTAGATTGTTATACATATTATACTTTAGATAATATAGTTGATAAGGAACATTTCTCTAGTATGTCTATCACGATATAAGCTGGAAAGCCTTAGCAAGTAGTGTCAGTAATGATGATGATAGGGTACGCACTTTTCCTAACGAGATATGCGCGATCTACGATCAAGATTTCGACTCAAGTGGGCAGGATCGTAATCCTAAACAGGGAGGTGTTGATTGCTCAGGTTTATTGGATTTAGCAAGATATTTATGTTGCAATTATTGGCTAAGCGCTCTTCAATTATGTATTATTAGCAAGATATAAACCCTACCCTTGAGAAATGATTGTATCAGCCAGAGAGAACTTGAAATTAAGATACCCTTTAGACCTTCATCAGCTGGGTTAATGAGGTGACAGTTGGTGAATGGATTCTAATAAGTTCGTGTAATCATTTATAAACGTAAGTAGGACTAATGATCCATAATTAGTTATAATGTTTGATGTTTCATGGTCATGCCCCATTACTCATTGGTTATTAGTTTATGATTGGGTTTCATGGGTATATATATGCTTTGTTCCACGTGTTATATCCAATACACAATAATATGTTTCCATTAATGGCTGGCGTGTATTTTATCACTAGTGGTATTTGTATCACTAAGATAATACTTGGCTTTACGTAGAAAAGGGGCAAAACACCCACATTTTATAATCATCACGCAGCATAATTTTAATTTGCACGTTTAATGGTATAACTGTACAATAATCAATTGAACAATATTGCAACCCACAAACGCACTTGTAAAGACGCCGATAGACATAATATAGGGTAGAACATAAACCAACATAATATAGAACATAACGTGTATTTTCCGCTGCCTTGTTATTTTATAGACTCAATCGAATGTTGGAAATTGGATCGTACATAAGTATAGGCCTGACAACAATCAGTAGTCGTAATATAACAAACAATAATGGTGTTCAGAAGAATTCCAGCTGCGACGACAGTAAATGAATGAAATTAAAATACGTACTATAACAAAACGTAGGAACAATATCTTGTGAGATGCAAATGGTAACTGGGCGTGATTAACATAAGAAATAGTAATTTATAAAAACGTAGGAACATCATAGCATGAGATTGAAATTGTAAAACGATGATTGAAAGTAAAATTCACATCTAAATGTCTATAAGAAGAAATAGTAGGCCTAGTATAATAAAAACGAACGTATATAGCAACAATATCGTGTGAGATACTAATGGTAGGCCTAACTGGCCCGTCTGGCCGTGATTGACCACGGCATATCCACAAAAAGTGAAATGCAAATGCAATAAAAATCGAGAAAACAATTAAAAAACATTAATAATAAAAGAATAGGAACAATATAAGTTGATTCTTATGAGATATAAATGGTAGCTGCATGGCCGTGTTTAAGTTACAAAAAGGAAAAATTGCTTAACATAAGAAATAGTAATAATAAAATCGTCAAAACAATATCTTGTGAGATATAAAGTAACTGCGGCTATGATATGAGATCTGCATATCTGCGGATATCCGCATGACTTTGCGGGTCGGGTGCGGGTAATGACAATCGGAATTTGTCACAATTTTCAAAATGTTAAGTATAAGAAATAAAAAAAATATATATATTATTAGGAAATGACACAAATACAAATTCATTAGAGGATTACAGCGTGATTAATTTGTTCATTACATAACATTGTTCATTAAAAATATAATTAACATGAGTGTTTGTGTGATGTATATAGGAGCGTCTCCCTCCTTATAACAGCGCTCGTTTGTGATCAACTGCGCATGAATACAAGAACTCAACGGATTTGCGTGCAAGCAGTTATCTGTAGCCTACATCAGTGCAGGTGGGCATAAAAGCTAATTTTTAGGGCTTTACTGGAGAAGAATGCGGGCATATAGAAATTAGTGGGTTCAATTATTTTGCACAACATTACATTGGCCTTCATTCAGAGAGTAATTGCTTTTTAAGTGTTGTTTTATCAGTTAAGAACTTAAGTGTATTCATTAAATTAACACGTAATGAGTAAGTGTACTCAAATGTATACACTATATTACTATGCATAGAAAGCCTTCTGATGCAATCGCGTGCGTGTTTTTGTTCGCAAATTAGACACATACGGTATATAGGCCTATAATATTGTAGAAGCTATAGTCATAATCACACATCAAAATTCGTATGAACCCATATCGTCGACTTGAAATCCAAGCGTGCTTCCAAGTGCTATTATAGGCCTTACTTGTATTGCATGTTCTTCGTCTGCAATCATGCTCGATGTTTTGGTTATCGGTTGTTTTTATGTGTGAGTGTGTGTGTTTTTAAATGGCTTTTCTCATTCGAGTTTTTTATTTTTTCATTAATTATAAAAATTGAGTGGAATCAATATATATACTAAAAGTTGAAGAACCAATTTTTCGGTATCTTCGCCGGCAATGAGGGTCCAAGTTATTTTCAACCGCACTTCTATAGGACTTATGATTGGTGATGCATGGCTGTATATACCTGCAGACTTATTATCGCTTAGATTAACTCATATAATTAAAATTTAGCAGGACCAGGCTTTTTGCCAAACCGTGTTGAAAGCAAAAAAATATCTGGTGTGGCATAAACGATTAATGGCTAAATCCAAAAATTGATTGGCATTAATTAGGAATAACAACTAAGCACATAATAAATGGTATGAAAATCAGTTCTTGTGTGACTGACAGAATGGGCTGACAATACACCCAATTGTATTTAATTAATTATTTAATTTCAAACTTAATTTCCCAAAAATGTATAGGGCTTAATACATAAAACGCCCAATCTAATGTAAAATATAATGAAACACATTTAGGTCCAGTCTTACAATGTCCCAATAAACAGTTATTCGTCGAATAGCTTGTTTCCTCCATGACAACCACCAATCAAAACCCTTGAAATCCTCCTAATAGCTTAATTGCTACAAATAACATTCTTATTAGGAGATTTTAAGACCGGCCCTTAGTCTAGACATTTTGCTGCCATCACAAATAAAAACAATAGCAAACCCACTTGTAATATTTGTCACACCGACCGTATGATTATAATGAATGGGGTTGACAGCTACCTAAAAGCCCATCACGCTCTGTCGAGGTATAAAAGGATATCGTGCATGCATTTATGGTCGAGAGGAACTGATAAAAACTTACAAAACGTTAAACAAAACATGCGAGATATTTTATGTTCAATTCATTCAATTCATGTTTATTTATCAGCAACAGGGCATTGCCCCACAAGTGCGATACAATAATACAAAATAAAATCACAATATATGTAATAACAAACAATATAATGTATAAATAAATATAATATAACAAACAATATGTAATAACAATTACAACCATAGTTTCGCCTGGTGCTCACCCATGTTTTTCTTACACATTTCTTTCTGGTGCATTTCATATACATTGTGTGTTTACATTTTCGTAATTATGTAAACAAACAAGATACTGCTGGTTGTAGGAGAATAAAGAGCTAACTTATGGTTATAGCTACGTTATAAAAGTGAACATATAGAAAAAGATAATCATCGGAGCATTTGTATGTTAAGACGAGAGTCATCTTTATACTTAGATCACCTATCTGTGCATCCACCCTACTTAGCACTGGCTGACGCCGAGATCGTGAAGTGAGTAGCAATAAGGTTACAACACCCACAAGAATTTCTTGTGGAGATGAATAAAAACGAGTAGGCCTATACTCAATTGTTTTGTCATTTTACGGCGTATGGTCTACTTTAACACACACAATACTCTTCCGTACAAACCTGTGCCATCGCTTCGAATTTTAAACAAATTGTTTAATGCGATTAACTCATGCACCAAACCAAATTACATTAAGCAAGTTATTTTTTAGTATTTTTGGTGTTTACAATATAGTGGTAATTTCCAGGATTTGATTCTGGTAGTGGCTTTTCCGTGTTGTTGGATACTTGGGTGTTGCTGTGTTGGAGCTCTAAAGAATGGGGTCTGGGGCAGAGCCCCAGCCACCGGAGAACTTCTATGGAATTCTCTTCACGAGCGATCGGAAAATGACGGTAAATTAATTCAATATTCATTTAGATTTCAGAAGGACTTTTGTGGGTTGATTGTACTAACTAAAACTTTTATCAAGTTAAGGAGGGTGAAGGCGAACAGGTCTTACCCTATGTATCAGTACCGTGTAGATGGTTAAATGATTATGGACCATGGGTCGGGAAATCATGGGGGAGGGAGGGTGATCACCCCATCCGCTCCTGGACCAGGTTGACGGCTGACGCATGGGTTCCTTGCAGAACAGAGCGGGCAGTAATTCGCTCTTCCAGATTCCCAGAGTGCTGCTCTTCTTGGCCCGGGCGTTGTTCCTCTGCCTGATTCCCAGGGTGCTGCTCTTCTTGGCCCGGGCGTTGTTCCTCTGCCTCTCAGTCTCACTGATGGATCATAGCGCACCTCAGTCGCACTAGTTCCGGGCCGACTCTCTCCTCTCATTGACACGCGTCCGTAATCACAGACAAGCTTTAGCCATTTTGTCAGCATCGAGTTCCCTGGTAGGTAGCGTGCGTGCATGATGATCATATGAATACGGACATCTCATCAGGCGGGGCCCCGTTGACAGGAGGTGGACCCGGGTTAGTGTATGGGCGTGAGCATCATTCCCATTGGCCGACGTGCTCTTGATCCCAATTTTATCCATCTCGCTCTTCCGTTTAGTCCTGCAAAGACCTCAGAGCAGTGAGGAAGGAAGGAAGGAGGAGTGTGAGGAACTAGAGCACATGCCGGTCGATATACCACGTGAGAGGACATTTCCGGTGATGACAACGTGTTAGTCAGCTCGTCATGCGTAAGCCTAAATAATACTCGTTATCCGTGCGTTGCATCTCGCCGTCTCGATTTGCGTGAACATCGCGTTTGACAGCCGCGCACTTGACTCTCGGTGTCCTGGTCCGGTGGCTTCCCTCGACGATGACGGGGTTCTCGAGTGTGTCGCAGGGTCACGGCCGCGTCGGGTGTTAGTGCACGGGAGAGACGCCGTCGCAGCATGGACCTGACCACCAGGCCTAGACCGCAAGCTGACGTCGCCGGCGCTGACGCCACGTTTGGGGGCAAAGCACGCGTCGCCAAGTCCGTCTTCTCGATACGCAGCCTTGTCGACGTCCAGGAGGAGGGAGGCGTCGCTGAGATGCTCGACGCCGCAGGTCAGTTCGTGCATCGGTGGGGGTTTTGACATTGAAGATCTTTCCCGCGCGCGCTGTAGCTCGATCACGTCGACAAAAAACATGGGCGTGCGCGCGCACGTTCTGTCAGTGTGTTTCTCGTATGCGTGTGTGTGTGTTCGCCAATTGGTGTTGAATCACTTTATTGCGGTGCCGTGCACGTCTGGGCGTCGGTGTGGAATAGGTACAGCCCAGGGTATAGCCCCGTAGGGGTTGATTCATATAGGGGAAGAGAGAAATGCATGGGTGTACAGCTCTTCTCTTACCAATATGTATTATGAAGGTGGCTATCTCTTTAAGAATCACGTGTTAATCTGCTCACAATCATCTATCGAAAAACTTTTTGTTATATAAATTTACATTTTACCAGTTTGTTAACGCGCTAGTAGGCCTATACGTCTATATATTCATAATTATCTAGGTTGTTCATTAAATTACTGATTCTTGTTTGGGATTCAATCTAGTCTGCTGGTTTCGTAGACCATATCCGGAGAAGTCCTCTAATTTTACAACATGCCCATGCAATGAATTACATGAAAAACAAAATGTGGTCGGTTGGACCCGTGAGTGATACTGATAACATAAACATACCTGTACATGTTTCTCAGTGGAAGGTTCGTCGCATGACGGTATGAAGAGGATATTCATGATGTCATGTGTTTGCGATTGCATTTGTCGTCCGTAAAGCCGTTTAGTCTGTAGGTTAGCCTAAATGTTGCGGGTAAACAGGCAAAGGCAATGGGACCATTTGCATGTGTGAATCTTTCAGTCCAAGTCTCCCCAGTAACCCGTCAGTAGTCTCAAGAATCGTCTTTATCTTAGGGCCGGTCTTACAATCTCCTGATAGGAAAGTTATTTGTAGCAATTAAGCTATTTGGAGGATTTCAAGGGTTTTGATTGGTCGTTGCCATGGAGACAACAAGCTATTCGACGAATAAGTAGTTATTGGGACATTGTAAGACTGGACCTTAGTTAATATAATTTTCCATCATACGTCTATCGCCTGATCATTCACACAATTCTTCTTCTTCTTCTTTTTCACTCCTAACACGCACAACAATAATTATCTATAAATAATTTAGACCTTGTTAATATTAGACTCGTTACACAAATATTATACGTTAAATCTCATTATAGACAATTCGGTTTGTGTTCATTATTAACTGCTCCAATAACAAACACACCATAAGAACAATCGATAAAGGATATCCTACTTTCCCAACATTTCCTCATCATAACATCCGTGTTTCAGACGCCGGTGTAACTAAGTAATAACTTATGCATGTAGTGTATACTACGAGATGAGTACATGAGATCGTATCAAGATGTTGATCTATTACAGTATACACACAAATTGTGTATACTATGATTACTTGGGTTCCGTCTGGCCCGGGTAGAATAGTTTGCAGGGTAGCTCTGCCTGTTGTACGAGGCGACTATTGAGCAGATGGCTTGTTTAACTAGTCAACCGAGATAACATAATCAAGGATGTTTGAGTCAATCCAGTCAGATGTGAAATTTTGTATATAAACATTAGAATATTGATTGTATTTAAGAATAATTTGTCAAATGAATGCCTGGGGGGCCCTTTCTTCAAATGGCTACCTATACATATAATACGGTATTTGAATATTAGTGGTTGTGTGGGTAGAAAATTCAAGAGCTTCGAAAAAACTTGAATCGGGATTGGTAGTGGTGTGTATCGAACTTGCGGCTTTCTGAAGTAGAGTCTTGTAACTACCATTACCACTGAGACACCTCTATCAGTACCAGTAAAGATTTGTGCATGGTTATGGTAGTTCAACTTGAAAGATATAGACGGTACGGATTAAGGTTCAACTCCCAGTCGGCTAAAACTTATAATATAATATTCATATCACTTCATATTATTTAAATGTGCATTTAGTGTTGGATTGTGTGGTAACTGGATGCATAGTTTGATAATCTGTTATGTTCTGTTTACAAATATAAACAAAATAATGCGCATATAGGACAACGAGTGGCTTTACCGACAAAATTCTTCAGTGGTGTCACATTGATCAATAATAATTCTTCAAAATCAAACGTTTCTCTGATGAGATTCGCTCAGTTCTAGAACGGCCTGAAAGTTGTGATTTTTATTTTAATTTGGCGCGGCAGACATAATATGTGTTCATATTCAAAAACAAGGTTTTAGTATCATGTGGATGTGCAGTGGCGTATCCAGGATCTAGGGGTCTAGGGAGGCAACTGTAAATAAACATATTGAACATATATAGGGAATACAATGGCCCTACACAAAATATTACAATTTTGCTATGCATATATTATGTAATTACTATGCCTACGTTCATAGGCGTAACTACGGGGGGGCGAGGGGGGTCGCTGCCCCCCCTAGTTCGGTCAAGAAGGGGCGAGGGGGGGCCAAATGCAATTTATTATTGGTTTCACCCGCTGTTGCGACCGCAAAAAATGTCACTATTTGCTATGCAATTATCCCTGTTTAATAGATATCATAATATATTTGTAAGGAACTCGTGTCTAAATAATATCAACCTATCTTACAGAAATAATTCTCTATGAACAGGCTCTCAGAAGCAGCCTTTATCAGTCTGCTGTTTTTTCATACTTCTTACACATGGTCACCCCGACCAATAATCTATTCTGGTTTAAAAAGTATTCGCCCCCCCAAAAAACAAGTGCTAGTTACGCCACTGCCTACGTTCACTTCATACATTAATTTGCAGCTCCTCAACCATTGTGTTATAGTTTATTTATTATTTCTACTTGTCTTCGCCCTTCGGAGTTAGGCCATTCAGGTATAAGGGAAGCGCCGTAACGCATGGGGCGAAGGCTGCATTCGCCCCCCTTGGCCCCCCTACTGGTTACGCTACTGGTGGTAGTGGTACAGAGAAATTATATCATATTATACAATGCATCAAAATGCATATATAATAATGCATAATATCCAATGCATTCAAAATGCATTTCCGCATGACTGAATTATATTATAATACAACACCTCATACTAACTAAATATAATGGTATTGCTGCCATAACTTGACTCGCTTGATGAGGAAAACTTCACCTCTCTTCTACTTTTGCTTGTTTTTTGAAGTTGTGACGACTATAACGATCTTTCTAGTTTCTACGTTGTGTTGTTTGCACCAATTTGTAATCTTTGGTTTGCATCCTTCCGTGTCTGAATAATGTTATCACTATTGAGTACAGATGTAAGTAAGTAAGTAAGTAATTATTAATATATTATAATATACCGTTGCGACTTGCGACCTAACGCTTAAAAAAAATCATTGTGATGATTCAAGGGCATATTAACTGAATTTATTTTGAAGAAAATGTACAACGCACTAAATTAAAAATACGTTGGGTGATTTTTATAAATTATAGGCCTTTTACTTATTCAGAAAAGTTTCTGTGACAGTAACAACATTATTAACTGAGCGAGTTCAGAATAACGCATTCATCAACCATATTAAAAATACATTATTGCTTTAGTGAATGGTATACCATTTTGAAAAACATATCTTTGATGAGAAAATGTATTTTTTATTATAGTCATTAATATAATAACTTATTTACGAGAAAGAACCCATACAACAGTAGGCCTACCATTTTGTCCTAATGACTGCATCTGTTTTATTTACACGCCGCGGGGGAGTCACGGCCAGTCTTTCTCTGACAGCGGATGTTATATTGTGTCACTTGAGTGCATGAGTGGGGACAAACCGCTGCGCTTGACTAGTCTGCGTGGTTCAGTGCCCATTACCAGGGTTCAGATCCCGGTTCGAGTAAGAGTCGAACCGTCAAAGAAATTTGGCTTACAGTAACCTCACCCTGTTTACTAGTTCAAGATCTTCTAAAAGGGAATTATTGTCCTGTTCATTGATGAACTTGAACAAGATACAATATACAAATAGTGTGGAGTATTTTATAACGACGAAGAGACAAAGTGATGAATTACACTTGAGTTGCAAACCCGAGAAGTCAGAGATTGCGACAAGATTGTCGTTTACTTTGTTCACTTGTTTATACAACAATTGTATTTAATTATTGTTGATCTCACCAGCATCTCAGAATATATATTTTATTCCGTACCAGTAATGTTACTTTATACAGTTCAGTTATTTTAAAAATCAATAAATGAACGCACTAGAAACAGACTTTAAAAATATTATATTTTTATGGGCTACATGATCTTAATAGGGGAGAGTGGTATAAATGGTGTTATTTGAAGCGATACCTGTTTTATCCAGCCGACATAGCGTGTAACATTATTGAAAGAAAAATACCCTCACAAACATCCAAACAAAATCTATGCATACATATTTAGAAAGAGTTCTCTATATTAATGTCTGATATCACCGGGTGGGTTATATCTTTGTTCTTCATCGTCATCTACTACCCAAGAACACTCTGTTCATGGTCGAAACCTCAACTTTGAACTGTAAACAGGGCATTCATTATTATCTATTAGTGTTTGGATTTATAATAATTGTTCTGTGTAGTTACGGTTCTCAACATTTTTTAAACAGTTCATATACTGAATATTATGTCTCGTACCGCAATATTGTTTTCTTTATTTCGATACAAACAGTTGGTTGTTATAATTGACAGATACATAGGAAGACAGAACAAATTATTATTACCTCAATGTGCACAAAGACGACCAGAATAGATTGTAGTTTCGAGTGTTGACACATACATTGTGTGGACCCTACATTGGGGATTTATTATTTTATTATTATTCTGAACTATAAGATTTCTACAAGAGTTTCCTCAGTAATAAAACACAATCTGTAAAATATCTACCACCGCGTAATAATTATAAAATCATTTAGGACAGATGAAGTTTAAGATGGCTTTCTCTCCAGTAGGCATTCATATGACAAAATGTTTATACCTAGTATACATCCAAAACCAATCTCTTTCTAATCAAATCGAAATCGCGGGTTTATTTTCGATCGAAGTATACCGAGTCGAAACAAATTAAAGAAAGTGAATCAGGACAACTATTGTATTCGTCGTGGCTTCCATGGAAATGAAACAGATCCAGTATAATTTTACCCACATTCATGGCATAAACGCAACCAAAGAGGGTGCATTTCAAATTTTCAACCGTGCACAATTCACTAAATGTGGCCTCTATAGTGCGCAACGTCTCCACTATAAAGCAAAACAATCTTGCCCAGTACCCATATCATACAACGTTCAAGTAGCACTGATAGTTGAAACCACTTAGTGGTCTCTTACTTGTAACCACTCAGTCTTTTAATTGCTGTCCATGATGGCGGCCGATATAATGAGATGAAGCTTGCCAAACCCGAGCATGCAGCAAAATCAAGCACTGGTACATATTATGCACCATGTGTGCAATGACTTGCACGTGAAATGATACAATCTGGCTGCAGGCATACATGTTATAAGTTATATCGTATTGTTATCCCCCACGATTCGTTATCATGTTACAATAACTATGTGTCATTCTTCTACGACCTACTTGGGATTGCTATTATAAGAAACGCCACATGTAATCAATTCACTTTTCTTACTGGCTAGTTTCTGACCGTATGGTTAGGCACCAGAAAATAATTGTTATGAGTGTATTATACGTATCATGTCTACTCCCGCTAGTATCACTTCCCTCTTAGTATAGTTTTAAGAGACAACACCACAAAATTTGACTACTCAAAAAATTAATTAATTAATTAATTAATTAATTTCTTAATGGCTATTTTCTGACCGTTTAGTTAGGCACGAGAACATAATTGTTATGAGTGTATTACATATTATGTCTACTCCCGCTAGTATCACATCCCTCTTAGTATAGTTGTAAGAGACAACATCACAAAATTTTACTACACAAAAAACAGTATTTCCAAGTCGTGATCATGAACCTATGTACACCAATGAAACACACGAACCAACCTTAATAGCGAAACCTCATTATGAGCTACAGTTCCTCATATCATGCAAATTACAACCAATTTATACTACTGTTACTGCTTTGTATGCAAGTACAGTAGTAAAAAGTAACCTGTAATTAGTGCATAGTTTCTTTTAAGTGAAAGGGTTGTTAAAACGGATGTTGCAAAAATATCTCTTCGATTATCTTTTTCTGTTTGCTTTGTTCTCTGGTCGTTTACATTATATTCAAAATGCATAGCAGTCACAATTTTTGTTTTACAAAACAAAATAAAGATGTATTGTATTGTATTGTAATTGTATTAAGGTCTGAGGATCTTCGATTACTGGCTACGGAGTTGCAAACAAAAAGTAGAGAGGCAGGAGTTTGGGTTCACGCTTTTCCGTTAGGGATTGTACCAATACCTAACGCAAAATTTGTCTACTCATATCCTATAGCACGTCTAATAGAATATAGATTCGTCTGTCCCTCAATTCCTTTTCCTTCCCTTTCACGTTTCCTCCCCACCCGCCACTTGCCCCTTTCCTCCAAATGTCTGCATATTTCACTCACTCATCGTCTCGATTAGCCAAGTTGCAAAAATATGGTATACGTAAACTACAAATATTATCATCATCTGTTCCTCAATAACCATATCCTCACACAAGACAACCCGAGTTATTATTAATTCGTTTTCCAATAACACATCCTGTTACAAACAATGCTTTTTAGAAATAAGATTCCAATCTATAAATGAACACGAAGGTACATTAACACTTGAATATATTTTATAACCAGTATTATCATTAGCATTTTAAAAATCATATCATTTGTTTTATTATATTTGATGTTTATAGTTACTGCCTAAAAAAACAATTATCCATTCGAAACCAATTTGGCATCTCGATATTATGTAAGTTCGGTGTGAGGTAGATTGTTTACCATGTCTCTTTCGCTGAACAATATCACTTACAGATATCATTAATGTTTATTACTTTAGTCCCATCGATATGTAAGTTTGGTAGGAGGTAAATTTGTTTGCCATGACTCTTTCGCTGAGCAATATTACTTACAGTCCCATTCAGATTATTTTTTTGTCAATAGAAAGCTCCATATTTTTTTTTCCTTCAAACTGTCTCTACATTTTGGCTTAGGATGTCCGCAACATCAATTGAAATGCTCGTTTCTTGTTTATAATTATAATAGCTGGTATATTGTGATGTATGGTTTGACTGCATGGTCGTAATAGGCCTACCTTTTTAATTTTTGATTATTTAGTATTTTTACGCTTTAATTTTTATATATTCAGTGCTTGTATTTATAAGCTAATATTTTATATCTAACTATTGATATTGCTGATATTTCTGAAAACAATCTGACAAGGTCGGGCCCCCGCTATAGTTGTCGGTCGTCATACAGAGCGAGAGCGGTGCGCCGACTGCACGGCATGGCCCCCCTCTCACCTCTCGTCTCGTGTATAACACTGCAAGCGGTCGTCATACAGAGCGAGAGCGGTGCGCCAACTGCACGGCATGGCCCCCTCTCACCTCTCGTCTCGTGTATAACACTGCAAGCGGTCGTCATACAGAGCGAGAGCGGTGCGCCAACTGCACGGCATGACCCCCTCTCACCTCTCGTCTCGTGTATAACACTGCAAGCGGTCGTCATACAGAGCGAGAGCGGTGCGCCAACTGCACGGCATGGCCCCCCTCTCACCTCTCGTCTCGTGTATAACACTGCAAGCGGTCGTCATACAGAGCGAGAGCGGTGCGCCAACTGCACGGCATGGCCCCCTCTCACCTCTCGTCTCGTGTATAACACTGCAAGCGGTCGTCATACAGAGCGAGAGCGGTGCGCCAACTGCACGGCTGGGCCCCTCTCACCTCGTCTCGTGTATAACACTGCAAGCGGTCGTCATACAGAGCGAGAGCGGTGCGCCAACTGCACGGCATGGCCCCCTCTCACCTCTCGTCTCGTGTATAACACTGCAAGCGGTCGT
Organism: Isoperla grammatica; assembly: GCA_945910005.1. Taxonomy (NCBI): domain Eukaryota; kingdom Metazoa; phylum Arthropoda; class Insecta; order Plecoptera; family Perlodidae; genus Isoperla; species Isoperla grammatica. The sequence continues at coordinate 12,970,217 of OX246737.1, forward strand.
CATACAGAGCGAGAGCGGTGCGCCAACTGCACGGCATGGCCCCCCTCTCACCTCTCGTGTAGCCCATAAACACTGCAAGCGGTCGTCACACAGAGCGAGAGCGGTGCGCCAACTGCACGGCTGGGCCCCTCTCACCTCTCGTCTCGTGTATAACACTGCAAGCGGTCGTCACACAGAGCGAGAGCGGTGCGCCGACTGCACGGCATGGCCCCCCTCTCACCTCTCGTCTCGTGTATAACACTGCAAGCGGTCGTCACACACAGCGAGAGCGGTGCGCCAACTGCACGGCTGGGCCCCTCTCACCTCTCGTCTCGTGTATAACACTGCAAGCGGTCGTCACACAGAGCGAGAGCGGTGCGCCAACTGCACGGCATGGCCCCCCTCTCACCTCTCGTCTCGTGTATAACACTGCAAGCGGTCGTCACACAGAGCGAGAGCGGTGCGCCAACTGCACGGCATGGCCCCCTTCTCGCACCTCTCGTGTAGCCTATAAAACACTGCAAGCTGTTGTATTAGCATCAATCCGTGACCATCTCGGCTCGTTTAAACAGCGTGGCAACCAGTTTGTTCAAAGCTTGCCTAATTAAACAGAAACTGTTGTGGATTTAGTTATGAATCGCTATAAAACTAAAGTGTGTGCCTCTATTAAATTACAATTAATTATAAATGCATTACCCCTACTTCTCGATACCCCCACCATTGCCCCTCCTTGTTATAACCTAAGAGATTGTTGGTTTAACTAAATAAACATTAGTCACGTAAGCGTTATCACATACACAATCATCACCATTACAATGATAGTATCGTATAGTCATTACCTTCATATTCACCAGTCCATGCGCTCAACAGTTAACACACCTCGGTTGGCAGGATTATGTTTTCCTCCTAAAGACGTTGACAGTTTTTGTTTTTTTAATTTCAATACTTATATTTGCTATCAGGTTCCAGACTTGAGATTTCAGTTTCAACTACTCAATGTTGTACTTAGAGACCACAAGTGACAAAGCATGTCACGGGTCCGTTTTATGGCTTCCTAGTTTTACGGATGCAATATACACTGTCATTCGAAATGGTCGAAAGGGGTCGATTGAAGGGTCGATTGGGGCAGATACAGGTCGAATTGCCAACCCTTGGGTAGAACTAGGTCTACAGGAGTAGAAACTGGTTTTGAAAGGTTGAAAAAAGGAACACAAGGGTTCTTCTAATCGCTCTATAATATGAGGGGTCGATTGCTCGACCTAGCTAGTCCTTAACTATAACCTCTTGGGGTTTAATAAATAAACGCCTCAAAACGAGCGAAAAATGTTCCCCATAGAGAATAATAATCGACCTTAAAGAGAGAAGTTTCAACCAAACAGGGTTGATCAATGCCACATAAGAGGTCTGCCGAAGCAAACCTCTAAAACGCTATAAATCAACTGCGTGGGGTCGAATAATCAACCAATGGAGTCGAAAAAAAACATAGCAGAAGTCGATCGAGTTACACCCGTAGAGAGCTAGCAGTCGGCCTTGTTGAGTTGATTGTTCAACCCCATGGGCCGAGTAAAGTAGTTGTACAGGTTGACCAGTCACTGTCTAAAGGTCGTAACTGATCATCCCTAGGGTATGATAATGTTCCTCCAAGAGTCGAATAACAGACCACAGTAAGACGATCGAGTTACACCCGTAGAGAGCTAGCAGTCGGCCTTGTTGAGTTGATTGTTCAACCCCATGGGCCGAGTAAAGTAGTTGTACAGGTTGACCAGTCACTGTGTAAAGGTCGTTACTTATCATACCTAGGGTATGATAATGCTCCTCCAAGAGTCGAATAACAGACCACAGTTAGTCGATCGAGTTACACCCGTAGAGAGCTAGCAGTCGGCCTTGTTGAGTTGATTGTTCAACCCCATGGGCCGAGTAAAGTAGCTGTACAGGTTGACCAGTCACTGTCTAAAGGTCGTTACTTATCATCCCTAGGGTATGATAATGTTCCTCCAAGAGTCGAATAACAGACCACAGTAAGACGATCGAGTTACACCCGTAGAGAGCTAGCAGTCGGCTTTGTTGCGTTGATTGTTCAACCCAACGGGCCGAGTAAAGTAGTTGTACAGGTAGACCAGTCACTGTCTAAAGGTCGTTACTTATCATCCCTAGGGTATGATAATGTTCCTCCAAGAGTCGAATAACAGACCACAGTAAGACGATCGAGTTACACCCGTACAGAGCTAGCAGTCGGCCTTGTTGAGTTGATTGTTCAACCCCATGGGCCGAGTAAAGTAGTTGTACAGGTAGACCAGTCACCGTCTAAAGGTCGTTACTTATCATCCCTAGGGGTTGATAATGTTCCTCCAAGAGTCGAATAACAGACCACAGTAAGTCGATCGAGTTACACCCGTACAGAGCTAGCAGTCGGCCTTGTTGAGTTGATTGTTCAACCCCATGGGCCGAGTAAAGTAGTTGTACAGGTAGACCAGTCACCGTCTAAAGGTCGTTACTTATCATCCCTAGGATATGATAATGTTCCTCCAAGAGTCGAATAACTGACCACAGTAAGACGATCGAGTTACACCCGTAAAGAGCTAGCAGTCAGCCTTGTCGCTTTTATGTGAATTCTACCGTTCGAAGATACTATGCTCAGACAGCCGTGCGGTAAAACGCATAGGGTCTCTGTTCACAGGTGGAGTTAGAGAAGATGCAGTTCGAATCCAGCTAGGGGCGTAATAATTTAGTATGTGTATATGTTACTAATCTTAACCAATGTGTATGTATACTTGTACTATGGTCGTTAAAAGAATTGTTTCAGGATTTAAAAGTTAATAATCTGGCAACCAATAATATGAATGAACATGTTTAGTTCTAATACTACCTCCTAGGTTGCACCACTTACAGAATGCTGCGAGTAACAACCTTGCACTGCAGCTATATCCACATTTTTATTGATACCTCGTAAAGTTTACTAGTGGCATCACAGGGCGGGTATAATCAACCCCTTGGAGTTGAAAGAACGCCCTTGAAGGGACTGTGCTTCGACCACGTGAGGTCACTAGTCGCATTACAGGGTGGGTATAATCAACCCCTTGGAGTCGAAAGAACGCCCTTGAAGGGACTGTACTTCGACCACGTGAGGGCGAATAAAATCACATTTGAGGATTGATGTTCGACTTGCAGAGGTTTAATCTTAGACCTGTTGGGGCACTATTATTGACCTTAAGTGATACTTTTTATCGACCACGGAGAGTCGATTGATCAACCCTTAAAACGAAGGGCCGATTAGTCGACCCCATAAAAATAGGGGTTGATCCTGTGATAATCCCCCAGGGGTCGAATTTTCGACCTTTTCGAATTACAGTGTATAGGCCCAGTGCACAGCCTGCAGTCACATAATACGCCCTAGTTTAGTACTTAATTTAAATTTCAAAGCGTTAAACCAATCGTGTAAAGTATTTTATCTGCTCTTATATACCACACTGGTTTAATTCTACAGTTATTGCTTATAAACTGTAAAATTACACGTTATCAGTTTAATATGTACCGAAGCTTAATGCAAATAGTGCCGGCCGATCAACATATTGGTCAAGGTCCTGCGATATCGTACACTCGACTCTAATCCCGGTTAAAACTAAGAGGTGAATAACTCAAACTGTGCAATCTCGTGCGCTCTCTTGTTAAATGTGGAGAGCGAGCCATTTGCAAATAAAACAAAACCCTAACGGAATAAGCGGTAGAAGTTACTTTGTTCAATTAGCTAGCAGACAAGTTAGTGACAGGTTTGATAAAATAGTATAAAATATTTTCATCGTATCTAACTCATAGTGTCTGCGGGTTCCATTATAGCTTTAAACAATTTTAACAAGGCTAGCTCGTAAAATAGTCGTAAATTAGGTCCGCTTAGCCGAGGCACCGAGAGACGCTCATAACAGTGGGGAGACGATAGCCGCTAATTACAGTGGTAATGACCCAGGTATATAGTTGCACCCTACCTCCCTCCCTCCCTCCCTCGATAACTGATACTCCACAATTAGTGTTTCAACATGGACGCTGACCTCTTCTTCACCCATTAGCCCTGACCGCGTTGTCTCACATTTAGAGATCCATTGTTATCGGCATAATTAATGTTTCCAGCCGAATAACAAATGGGGCACAAATTACTGCCTCAAGATTTTAAATATCATAACGTTCGTCCGTATATAACAATTCGCTTAAATGTTATTACAAATATCTGTATAGTTATTACTATAGGCCTATATACACTGATAAAACGCATAACTTCCATTGTCAATTGTTGAGTTATGGACACGTGTATTTGTCTTGTCACGTTAAAAAAAAATTCCACCAGGGAAAATCTGTAATGTACTTATTATGTACTAATGTATCCTAACTTATTTTATCACATGTAACTTAAGTTTCGTTTTCAGATTTGATTACTTAGTATAGACAGTACTGTTCATGAATATATGTATATGCCGAGAACGATTGAAGAAATTATTTTTGTGTGTGATGAAAGGATTATGCCTAACAGGGCTGTTAGATAGGCCCAGGTATAACCGTAGACAGGCTGTACCTGTCTAGTTATGCGGCGCTGGCTTTGCAGCCGCGGTAATGAGGACGTATACAAGGGTCTCGCACGCAGCTACAGGCTAAACTTCGTGACCAATTTTTAATTTTTAATTGTTGATAAATATATTAACCGCCTTACGATAATATTTAACAACCTAAACGACAGCAGATAAATTTGAAATAACGAAGGAAAATAAATTAATTCGCGGCTTGGAATTTCCTCTTAGCTATATGCTATAGCGGATGATAAATCAAGAGGAAGGCTGCGTTTACTTCTTTATAGAAAACACATTAGGCCTTCAGATTCGAAAGTAATACGCGTTTGCAATTTCCAAAATGAAATTAATATTTCCTATAATTCGATTTTTTGTCGATCAGCTACGGCCTAAAGTATAATGAATTTATTTAATCTATATTTTAATAACTATCGCTTGTGAGCGTTAATATTATCTTGACGAGTTTGGATGAAATCTGCCGTGTTTTTTTAGGTTCAGTACGAATGTAGGTATGTATAAAACAATCAATAGGTTTTTGGTCGATACTTTACATAAGATCAAATGTATTTTTAAGGTATTGTCAAAAAAACTAAACGATATAATGGTGAACATAGTTTCCAATATATTATACAGTTATTTATAAATATGGACAACCTAACCTCACCATGTTTACTTTTCTTTAACGCGATCACATCTGAATAACGTCTCGTCACATTTCGGAGAAGATGCGTATTTCGTCACTGCAAGCTCTCTGATCTCACTGTGTAACTTACAGGATAATAACGAGAACAAATTGAATACATATAGGGCACTTTTTAGTAAGGTTGCCCATCGATGTTAAATTACAACATCGACATCGAAATCAAAACATCGATGTCACATCGCGATGTCGGAAATTTTTGGACATCGACATCAAACCTGAAATAATCGACATCGAAAAAAAGTTCTTTGAACAATGTAAAAACTAAAAAGAAAAACTAACAAAATCGTTTCTTGTTCATCGCAAAACCTTCTGGTAAGTTGATATCGTGTTGTAACCTTGTCGACGAGCGGAGTACAGATTGTTTTTATTATTATTATTTTGTGTAAAAAACGATTCGATTTATGAAAAAAAGTCGATGTCAGACATTTGCATCGACATCGATTATTAATCGATTAATCGATGTATAATAACACTAAATTAGTCGATTGGTTTTTAATTATTTGTTGTTTAACGGGGGCTGTTTGGAGAAAAGGGACATGTTGAATGTAAAGGGAAAGAAAAGGGAAAGTGGAGAACGTGGACTGCATTTCGTCTGGCTTCTCCCCCTCGATCTAAATTAGTCGAGTACGTCGTAAAACAATAAATAATATACAGTCATCCCAAGTTTGTTTTAACGCTTTCAACAATGCATTTCTCCTTTTGGCTTGGATATATTGCACACTGGTGAATCAGACTTAATATTCGACAAATTTGCATGTAAACACTCGTGATACAAATTTAATTAATTGACTACCTAGTACAATTACCTTCGGTAGTAAACACGCTTTATGGACTTGGTGACCTCCATGCTTCTCCACGCCCGAATACGCACACGCACACCAGTTCATTCTTATGGCGCACGCTCATCAAGATGACCGAACGTTATTAAGATCTTTGATTTTGAAGTATTTTGTGTTAGAAGATAATTGTTTGATTGAGGTTTATGGGTGTATTATCGTAAGATGTGGCTTAGTGGGTTGAACGAACGGCTTACAGGCTTCGACTCTCCATAAAGCAAGGGGAAGTGGTGGGAAGTGGGTTGATGAAGGGTTCGTTGGGTTTCAGATAGTTTTACGTGTATTGAGGGTTATGTGTCTCTCAGCCTCTTATAGTTGGAGAAGAAGTTGAAGGGCTCCCGAGTGGTGACGACAGCCCCCCACAGCTGGGCAGAGCAAACTTGGCGAAGAAGTAATTGTACGTTATATTGAACTTTTACTCCATCATACCACCGTGGAAGACGTAACTTCAAGGTAACCTCCTTGCTCATAGAAGGAATACTGGGATAACACATCCTTTGCGAACCGTAGTCTGCTTCAAACAAGCATTTGCCTGCCGAGGGACAGAACTATGGGACAGTACAGTACCATTATAATATAATGGTAAAATAATATAATACCATTAAATATAAATATATATAATGTCTGTATATTATACAGACGGATTTCCACAGAGGAAAGCGATTTTTATTTTCAAATTAACAAAACACACATAATTAAATCACTTGTTACAATTTCTAACGATTATAAAATCCAAACAGCGTAATGAGCTTGGATTGGTTCCTCTTGCAAACCCCCTATATAGTAGTAGGTTACTATTCAGATATTTGCCTACTGAGCAGCCTGTGCACCGGGTATATACAATATGCCCTTCAACCAGGACGTACAGCCTTCTATAGAAACCGGCTCCCACACAGCATGGTACGCAGATGAGGTACGGCACCCTAGTTTACATGAATTAGATAACGTTTGTTACGATGTGTCGTCACAACAAATTACAATCCAGTGTGATAAGAAGCTCCACAGCTCTGTAGGGGATCTCACCTTCCAGTTTGATGTCAGCAGCATAGCTGGCAATAATCGCGTGTAGTTAGTTACTGGTTAGTCGTTATTACGCCTGGAGGGCGATGCTTGGCCCGGGAGAAGCAGAGAGCGGCATGGCGCGTGTTGGGACTATGCCTGCCATTGCTCACAGGACGGATAAAAACATTACAACAAGCTCATAAATTCTAATCAAGAAACCAAGCACAATAATATAATCTCCACCCTCCTCAGGCGGCATTGTAAGCTAGTCCGCTGCTAGAACAAAGCTCTGCTCGTCGAGATGGCGTGTGTGGTAGTATAGTGCTGGTCCTCGCAGCAACTGAAATATCTGTCGCTAATGGCGAAGGCTTCTAATTTGTAGACTCGGAGGAAATAGATTATTTTGATTGGTTGGTTTTCTTTCGGCAAATATCAAAAGTTTCATCGAGGTCTGGACTATTGTTAATAATTTATTGTTAATAATGACAAAGTGCTAGGAGAACAACTGCCAGTTGTGGTTTTATATTATGCGGCAATTAACGAACCTGCATGCTTGTTTTTCGAATTTAATTAGTTTGATTTTATGATGCCAAAATAACTTTCGTTCCATCATATTTTAGGTTAAGATATGTAATATCTACCCTCATTATATATTCATGACAACAATAAGTAATTATATAGCAAATAATTGGCTTTTATGTGTGTTTGATATTGGTCGTAAAGGATGGAATGTCAAGGTGTAGATGAGCTTCCATTCTCATTGTGGTCGTAGCTCAACGCTTATCTATGAAAGTATGTTTGTACGCAAAGTATTGGGCTCTTGATGAACATGTAAATTGACTATTTTACTAAGGTACCAAAATAATGTGGTCAAAGTATGTTTAGATTGCAGTTAAACATGTACCTTAAAGATTTGCGGGAAACTATAGTTTGCGTTTATTATTCTATATTATTATTGTTGAGATAAAGATATGTGCACAATGTGGGCTTATTCGTATGAACCTAGCCTTTGTAAATGAAATGAGTAAGGAATTTAGTTTTGTTAAATTATACACTCAGCACTCTTTAGGCCCATATTCCTCATTGTTCCTGTGGATCGCAACAATAAATACATGAGTAAGGCAGTTTCGGGACATGTCTACATTGTGTTTTTGCTTTTGTATATAATACATTAATTTGACTAACTTATTTAAATAAATTCTCATCCTTACAACATTTGAGCGCAAAACAACTATGCCTTTATTTCCCGGTAATGATCTTATTAGTATATTATCCGTTTTTAATTTTATACATCACAATCTATCCGAGCAGAAGAAAAAGTTGCGTTGTAGTTGGTTGCAGACAACCAAACGCCAAAGGAATAAAACCTTGCACTTTTATACAAATTAATATTATATGGTTTAATGTTGTCTATACATTTGGTTGCATGTGGCGTTCTGTACTTAATTGACTATGCGGCTGCATGAACACTTTTAATGACGTTATAAATATTTTTAAGTGACCTTCAATTTTCTAATGCATGACACATTATACAATATACAATAAAACTTCGATTACACAAAAAGTGTGGCAATGTAATTTCTGCTCAATTATTTCGAAGAGTGTTGCTAATTAAAATAATTAATCATTTCCCCCACTTTGAAGTATATGTTCCATTATGTTGTATACATAAGTAACTGGCAGTTACATTTAGCCTCGTTCAACAATGGTAGCCACACCCTGCTATATATATATGTACGCATTTGCACAACTCTATTCACCGTCCGCGGATTAGATGTCTTATATTCGGTTGAGCGCAGGTCATATGGACGTGGGTTCGAATCCCGCATAACGCATATAGGTGTTTGTAATAGTTTTCATCCTCATCCATCACCTCTCATCGTCTTGAATAAAGTGATTGCAATAATAGAGAGGTAATTCTACAAGAATTACCATTCAAACGTCACATATAGTTCTGCAACAAATGACGCCAGTTAATTCATAGTTCCAAGCTCTCATCCACAATTAAATTATATTGATTGATTGATAATTGAAAACTAAATAATGTATTACAAGATGGAGGCAAAAGTTAAACATTTTCAACTATTGTCAAGTGTCCGTATCTTTGTTGTAAGCAAAATTTGAACAGAATTTAAATTTGCCGGAAAGTCTTCATACATACAAACAATAAAAACTGGTATTTGTTTCAGTAATTAATTTTTTGTGATTAGCAGCTTGACGGATTTTTGTCTCCTCGTTAACAGCCTCCTAACTACTGGTCACGGTTGTTGACATAAATGTTCAGCCAAATCTGTCCAGTTGTTTGACCTGTGCGCGACGAACACACACACGAAACACGGAGAAAGTGACATTTGAGTTGAATGAATAAGACGCGCTTCGCTCATCTAATTAATTCCTAGTAAAGATTGTTAGTACCTAATTATCTAATAAATCGATTTGCAGATTTACAACTCGTAACGAGCAACACGGCGTAGAAACCTTTGCCAGTGTCTTTATGTATAGGCTGCAATTCCCCATTACTTCAGCGTTTCTCTGATGTCTCGATTATACTGTTGTTAATTATCTGCAACGTGTGCAATAACGCTATAAACAGAAAAGTACTGAGACATACTTGTTAACTAAAACAAATAAAGAAACATTTCGCTTGATTAGCCATGGAATGAGTTAAACTATTTTCTGCAATTATGACTAGGGCACTTCTAATGAAAGGATATATGCTATAAACGTTTCCACGAGTAGTTGTAAAACGGATTTTATATTGCAAGATTATAATACACATGCGAGCTAACGAAATTATGTCTTTTATTATACCTGCTTCTTGGTAAAATATTGTAAAACAATCAGCCAGCACTCAAGGCGAGGACCGGGTACCATAAACTAACGCCAGGGGCGAGTGGGAACAGCTAATGAGTTCCTTATATATAAAACACAGGACATTTGATTATTTTATAAGAAATTATTAAAATAACGAGCGTTGCATGCAACATCCAATTTGGGAGGTTGCGAGTCGCACTTTGTTTTTAACGAAAACATTTTTATGGTAGGATATAATTATGAGGATGGAAACAAGAACAATGTTCAGCGTCCATATCTTTCGGTTGTGCGAAAAAAGAAGCTCAAAATTAATGGCGAACGCATGTCCCGTGCATGTTGCAGTGTGGGTATAAGGCCACGGCACGGCATATAGCCTATACTGAATGATTGAGATAATAACTTTTAGTTAATTCTTCTCCGATCGAATTTATATTGACTGTTATTAAAATAGTTGTTGCAATTAATTTCTGGATGGTTGATGACTTATTTGACTAAACACGACTACTTGTAAGTCAACACTACTGTAGGTATATATTCATTCATTCGTTTATAACGCCAATAAATACCTTATTAATCGTGTGTTTTGAATTTTCGATGGTATGAATTAATCTTGTGTTTTGAATCTCGACACGTGTGTGTTTAGGAGGTCCACGGTGGCTCATGCGGCTGGGGCGTAGGTCCTAAGCGTATAATTCCTAGGGACGTGGGTTCGAATCCCGCGTACAAAGCATGGGTTTTTTGTAACTGTCCTTCATCCTAATGTATCACCCTCATCCCGTACCCCTCATGATTGATACGATGAAGGGGTTTGAACTGCGCAATTGTTGGCTCACACAACCAGAACTCACAAACTACCCCGAAGACGAGTTGATAAAGAAGATATCGTTATTACCTTTGATTTATGTGTCAGCGAGTGTATTATACTTATAGCATTAACCGTTAGAGATAGCTCAGCGGTAAGACGCGAGACTCTAATTCGGGAGGTCGCCGCGGTTCGATTCCGGCCACCAGCAGTTCTCACTGAAGGCTTTTCCTAGGTTTTCCTCAGTCGTAAAGGCGAATGCTGGGACTGAGTCATACTATCAGCCCGCGGACATTCCTTCCCTACTATCCATACACCCTAATAGCTTAGTTAGTCACCTGAAAAGGGGCACATCAGGTAAAGCTGGTGTGCACCCTAGTACAGGGATTCCTATGAAAAATTATTGAAATTATGGCATTAGGTACGTGATAAGGAAAATTTAAGTACGGTTTGAGGGTTTTATTCTTACTACGAAATCATCTGAGTGTCAGTTGATATAGGTTATATAATAATAATTTTTGTAGGAATCCCAAGGGTGCACACTGCACACAGTTTTACCTGATGTGCCCCTCTTCAGGTAACTAACTAGGTACATTAGGGTGTTTGGATAGTTGGGAAGGTTGATATAGGTTGAATCTCTTGCTAAAGCTCTGTGAACTAGCTTCGTCGGTTATAACCACAAACTTACGATGCTGCTGTGTGACTGTATAGTTGATATTGTTTATCACAAGACTCCACTGTGCCATTAGGTATAAATAAACCTGTTCAACACGGTTGCAAATTGAATGTCACAATGTTTATGCCAAGTGAGTCTAGTTTGTTTTTAATCGAGTTTCTATATTAATAATTCTCAAACGTTTAGTATCACTGTTTAAAATTACTGATCTAATATATTATGCTGTGTTGTGTGTATATTATACAAGATGTGTATACAAGCAATTATAATTTTTTATATACAAATAACTCAATGAAATGGTCATGTCAGTGTATCACTCAAAAGTAATGTATAAACACATTCCATGGAAAAGATGATTCTTAGTTTTTGCAGCGACAGTGCCTCATGTAGGCCTACTATAGGCATATAATGACCTTAGCATACAACATGAACATACATTCATTCATACATGAACATACGAAAATGGAGTAATGAAATCTAAGTAAATAATTCAAGAAAAAAGAACAAGAAATTAATGTTTGGTCACTTTCTCACTTTTAAGATGTGCCAAAAGGTCTGTTTTCACTAATAACCTGTCGCACGTTAGGCTAATAATACTGCGTGCAAGCTGCGTACTCTCATGCACGCATGTCTTTATTGGCGTTACTAGACCACGACCTGTCATTAATGTTATCAATGAACTTTGCATAAAAACCGGTACGAGGCTAATCTGGTTTAGTAAAGTAAGCATGTTTGTGGGCAAGATAGCTGTCTTGGTTGGCACGCCTCTTATATACCTCAGGCGCGGCGTGGTCATCCGATTAAAATTTAATTGCATCTATATAATACACTTTCGTGAAAAGTCTAGTGAGTGTTTCTTGCAGGAAAATATGATTTGAATCGATAATCGAAATCAATCTCATGCGTTTCACTTTTGTTATTCATAGTTGGTCGTAGTAAGGGTTGGTCCACACAGATTTTTAAGACATACGATTTAAGGTTTAACGCGTAGTCGTAAAGTTGGATCCAGGAAACACGTACTGGCGTTCACAGAAAGTTTTAGTTTTAAGACGTTGTTTTCATTGTTGTTTTTAAAACAACGTCTTAAAACCTTATGCATTATGTCTTAAAAATCCGTGTTGACCAGCCTTAAGCAGTACCTTCACTCCCGCGGTATAGTTTGGACTAGACTGGACAATGAATGAGAAGCCACTGGTTACGCTACTTACCCTTATCACGTTGGCCTTTATCCGGCTTCATTTACCATCAATAGTCATTTTATCACACGCTTATACTGACTCAATTAGGATGATTTCCAATGAAGTATATCAAAAGGTAATTTTTTCTTCAATGTTCCTTTTTCATTTTTTCTCCCTCATTTACTTACTTAGCTGAATTATAGAAAGTTATTTAACGAATGAACTATAATAAAACATTGCTATATGATTCCGTAAGAAGGCAGACGACTCGGGTAGAAATTGTCAAATGAAAATGAAGTACGTTTTTGAAAAGATTCGTTTAAATAAATTTTTCGGCTTCTGTGCACCAAGCTATAACAAGCCCATCTGCTTAATATAGGTATAGATGAAATAATATTACTAAATTATAGTTAAACGCCAATGATAATCAATATTTTTCTTATGGATGGTGCATCAATAAATGTGGTTTAACTAATAAATTTGCATCGACATTATTATAGTTACATTGATAAAGCTCATTTGAATGGAATCAACACGTAACTAATTTACACTTTTTGTGTGACACGTTTATTTCGGCTTACATCGGTTTCATGTTCGAACAAACTAATTTGTCGCATTTCTCTTGAGCACATCTTCCTCATAAGCTCGTCTGCCATTGTGCCTCATAAAGATAAGACTTTCTAGAAGCAGAACAGTGACTGACGCATTGTCGCGTTATGTCTTAATTTCGGTTTGTTGAGTGCTTTGCTGACTAATCGGAATTAGGCTGAGGAAATTATTTCTGATGGCATCATCCTCGGCAATGATACTTGTGACGATGTCTCAGGAATCCGTGTGTCACTGCCACCTACGCGGGGCATTCCGGAACTACATTATACCGGTTTTGTCGTGAAACATGGCTCATTGGCTCTTTTGAGTAAAACAACGATTATAACTTAAACCTTAGTATAATCAGAGATTTTGGTAATTTTAACACGAATACCCGTTATCTTGTATGGCCGGGTTTGACTTATTGATCTATAAACAACAGTTTCATTTGCTTCGTGGTTGATGCTTCATTCCATAACACAATTCGCACTTAATAAAAAAGGAAAACAAACACATTTGTAACAAACCTATTGCGTGAGTTTAATCCAACAACTATGAAAGGATATAATATTCGATACCTTCGAAAATAACGTGTTTGTGAGTATTTCAAGACCTTAAAATATATTATCATGCTAGGAAATGTGAGCCATGGCAGCAGGCATACACTTATACGCAGTAGACACCACGAAGACTAGAACCACATATAAAGAAATACACTACAATCAGTTATCTGTGCTTATAAACCATCTTAGGTGGGCTTCCAGGAAATTGCCATCTAGCGTCATTCTAACGAACTGATCGGATTAATAAGACAGGTTCTGTATCAGGGGTATTCATAATATAGTTGATCAATAGCTTTCAACATTAAAGCAGTTTAGTACTTAAACCGTATTTATCCTCTGAGCATCAAGTTCGGCATACTACGCGGCTTGTTTGTTGTATTTGGTTTGACGAGTTGGCCCGCGCTCGAATCCCAGCCAAGTTATGATTTTCAATATCCGTATAATATGGCAATATCCGTATGGCCGTATATATACCTCGGTCTTATATTATTATCTTTTATTATATATTTAAATATCTATTTCATTTTATTCTCAGACAAATTTTATCATTTTAATTTTGTCCAACCGTGCTGGTTCTAATATCACAAGAAGTGTGTTGTCATTTCGGGCAGATCCTTCATATTATTATGTTTTTTGTTTGCATTTTTTTTTTTTTTTATAATTTTCGTTACTAGCTGCGAGGGCTCCTAAACAGTTTTCTAATCATCCGATATTCAAATCGGGATATGCGAAATAGTAACATGATAGTGGTTCGACAAGTTTCGTGGTCTCGACGCGCAAAATTTGAAAAAACAAAAATGGCGGACACAATCTCGCTAGGCGTGAGCTACGGTAGGTGAGTGACGTCATCCAAGATCACAGCCATCCCACTAAAGTCAAATTATATTTAAGAAGCGTAGGGATGGAATGAGACCGTCTTCGGTTGTGGGTATTGTGAGCGCGTCAAGCGTGTCATCGAGTAATAGGCTTCGGCTCGGTTCAAACCGTCTTACAGTGCGACTAACAAACATTGGCTGGTCGACAGTGAAACAGGTGAACGCAGAATGTCTTATGCTAATTATAATATGACAAACATTTTGTCGGGTGTAGTTAGTGCATGGAAGGAACCATTGGCACCTATTACACCCCCCCCCCCCCCCCCCCCCACACCTAAAACCAAAAATCTGATCTGGTAGCCCGAATGTTTAGCTTCTGGTTATTGGTTACGATTTGTTTTTCCCGTCCATTATGGCTCATGCAGATGCTGTTGGAGCGCAGGTTATACATATACCGACAATGTACATAGCCGCTTTTAATTACCTTCGAAACATTATGTCAAACTCACTTTAAAAATAATGATACATCAATTCAGTGTTTCCGCATGTTGCATGCATAGAAGATTCCATGGACTCGGGTCAATGTTTGTTAGTTGCCTTACAGGACGAGTTGTGCCAGCTCGGACCCATTACCAGATGACACGCTTGACGCGCTCACAATACCCACAACCGAAGACGGTCTCATTCCATCCCTACGCTTCTTAAATATAATTTGACTTTAGTGCTGTCAGGATCTGCCCGCAGTGTCATACAACCTACTAGCAAAGAACTAAACAATAACTATACATTCAAACTCAGAACATTGGCATGGAACGATGGTTATACCTTGCAAACAGCTTTGCAATTTTATTTCCGGATTCTAGAAGAACACGTGGCCGATTACTTAGGCAATTCGCTCAGCTATTTTCACCATATTAACATTAGTTTTGTTTTATTTGAACCTGAAAAATAATACCACAAAATGGGTTTCAAATTGTTGCCTCACGACTTGTTGAGATTGTTTGAAATGAAAAAAGTGATTTGCCCGCACTTATCGTGTTTGTGCTCAAACGAAAGCACACAGCATTGGAAGTAATTGAATCATGATTCTTGAACTGCTCGCGGTGACCGTGCTGCAATGTTCGATCACTCGGTAACTCCGGCCAGTGAATGTAGGAACTGAACTTTCTGGGCTCTCATTACTCTAAAAGGCAGACCCAACTGTCAAAGTTAGTTCGAACATGGTTTTCAATACTATACTCGTGCGTGACGGTTTCAAGTCAAATACACAATGTTTTCAGAAATCTTTCCCCATCTTGAATAATTTAATGTAAAACGAATCAAATTGTTGTAACTGTCTTTTGGCTTTACCCCGCACTTCACTTTAATGGTTGTTGCAAAGAAGTTGACCCCATAATGATCTAATATCATCACTTTCGTGGTATGTCTACTTTCTGTATTTTAATCCCTATATTCTTTTTAAGAATCAGCGAGTGACAGAAATTGTTTTAATCTTTAATAGAACCATTTGCACCCAATGTAATTTCAAGCAATATTGAGCTATATTTTCGGCACGTAGGCCTATAGCGCCAGAAATAAAGGTGTCAAGTTTATGGAAACGATAATTGGGTTGGTCACCGTGAACAATAGGTATTACCAAAATACCAACATATATCACCATATTATATCTGGAACTAGCTTGTAAACAATATCCAGTCACTGAGGTAAGTTGAGAGATGGGAAAGGAGAAGTAATGCTTGATGTTCCTGTAGTTGCTGAATATTGATTTATTTAAGTACCAGCATGGTTGCACCGAAAATAATCAATTTGTCTGATGGTGATTTGCGTTTGAAAACGTCCGGTATTATTACTATTACGGCAAGTACAACGTACAGTACGACGTAAAAACATTGACTGTTTAAGAATTAGATGCAATACATTAAAAAACGAACCTTACCCGTAACGAAAAACTAAAAACACTAATAAAACAAAAAAGCTGTAGTATTTGTTTAGCTGTATTATTTCAAAATTACTAAAAACATTATTAAATAAAAAATTATAAAACAAACAAAATTAAATTTTTAAAAAAATTTGAAATCTAAATTTTTTGAGAATCAATAAAAATACTATTAATTGTGTAGGCCTACTTGTGTAGATTTTTTTGAATTTTGTGTTGGTTGTAGAATTGTGTCTTTTAGAACCCCAATTTGGCACGTTTTGTTTTTCACTTTTAATAATTTGTTTAACTATATTAAAAATGACTAGACCCCTATTCGTTGTAGGAAACGCTTCTACAGAACGGTGCAAACTGTACAGTTGCACATTTCTTGCAATGCAACTCCGGTCATAGTGATGCTTCTTACGGTAACCCACCCATTGAAAAGTGGTTTGACCTGAGACCGAATTATTTAAAGAACTGTTCCATATCAAATCCTTTAATTAGATTTTCAAGACTCGTTTCATCCGTAATGCTTCAACAACAGATCACTTCTTTCTTACATTCATTCGTCTTTTGTTTTCGGTGACCGCAAACTTTGTTAGCACTCGACGCCCGGCAACGGTCCGGAACAGAACTCCAATCAACGGGTCTTTGTCCTTCCCTTCCTCCACCGTCATTGAGCAGCGGATCAAGAACTCGTTCAAAATTCAAACTTTACTTTCAAATAATTATTTCAAAAGTGGACAAACACAAGAAATGAGAATTGTGTTTTTTAGCTCTAATTTTAAACACCTAATTTTGTAATTCTTGAGGTTGTTCGACCAAGCAAAGCAATAAGGCTGTAAAGTGTGCTCCACTAGTCTTGAATAATCTTTGTTTTTTAGATTTTTTTCTTTTTACTCGTCTTAGACCAATGCGCTTAGAAACACTGCATAAAACATATTGATTGATATTGGGGCTTCCCAACACTGAGGAAATAAGTCAAATAATGATGACGATTATTATCGAACGTCGAAGACGGGAGCTGGAGGGAGGGGGGGTGGGGTTAATCTTTGTTGTAATTTTATACCCCGATTATCACTTCATATTCAAATTCTCATTCATGTATACAACATTTACACCTGTCACATTCACCACGGTTGTAAATTGAAAAGAAAATCCAGGATGCAGCGATGTAAAAACAGTGTTAGTTAAACCAGCTTTTTACTTAGAAACTTTATAATGGTTTATTTTGTGGGCTGTAGTAATACATGTTGATCTTAATTAGAATCAAGTAAACAAGGGAGATTCGTCTTGCCAAGAATCCCATTAGTCCCGCTTCTTAACAGATTTCAGTTTGTCATTGTCTTCACACCTTGAGCACTGCACTGTGCTCTTATTTAACAAGTAAACTAGCCGAAACCATGTTTAATTAAACCCTGTTTAACTGTTTGAGATGATCGGCACCGTGAGCGTGAAGTAATGTCCTGAGTGACCTTGTGTCGTGTCCTGGCAGCGTGGCCACATGGAAGGATCTCATTATGTCCGCTCGGTGACTCCTGCCGGTTTTTCACGCGTTTTCTTCGTCTTTGAGAGGAAAAATTTAATAAGGCGGCGTATTACGAGACTGGCTATGAAATATTGTCTAGTTAACCGTGTCGTGTAGAACACTTTTGTTTTGCACGAACTAGATATTATGGAGCATCAGAAAAACCAATCGACCAGATAGATTTTACTTATGGCCAATAAGAGGACATTGAATGTTGAAAGCCACTTTGGAAAATGTGATGCTCGAGTGGTTCTTGTAAAATAACGAACCATTTATCAGACTTCCAAAAGGGTTTTTGAAGATATACCAACTTGAGCGTCTCGAAAAGGTGGTTGATTTTAGAACAAGTCGGTGTATACGCCTACTAACTGTTGTACTAGTAAAAATGTTTTTTTATTCTTCCACTTTGTCACAAAAACTGTTGACTTCAGAACGACACATGAAAAATTTATACTGAATTGATAAATAGTGGTTCGTCTCTCACAAAGCATAAATTTAAGAGACTAATATGGTCTCTTTAGGTGGTCGATATTGTAGAATGTAATGCAAAATAAAAATAAACGGGTTTATTATATATACTTCAAAATATATAGTCTTTGTATAAAGTGTTGTATTTTTATAAAGTCAAACGTTGTGGATTGGCGAAACCACTCTTCACTTTCTTCGTTCTTATTCTTTTCTTACTTCATACGCAATGACTAAAAAACTATTGATGGTAATAAATCAAGTAATGAATGAAGGATACAAAAACTAATTTAATTCTGGGTATAAAATTATAATGTGTAACTATTAAATTTCAAGAAATCTGAAAACGAAGAAGTGACAGCGTAGGAAGTTTACAAAGACCTATTGTTATAAAATTGATAGTGACGAATCATTCTCAAAATGATACGCGAAATGAAAAGAAAGCAAAAAGTATTATGAGGCCAATTGTTATGCACAGAAGCTGATAGTGAAATGAAAGAATAGAGACAAAAATATAAAATATTAGTTTGTTATGTCCTACTCGTTGAACTTTACAGAAGCAAAGATATTGAAATATCTGCCAAATAAAAATGCAATTACAATTTAAAACACAACCAATGCTAAAGAGTTCGTGTGGAATCCTTTTACGTTACTTTATCTTCTCCTTATGAATTATGAAAGTACGAATTTTCGCCTTATTAATTAATGTGACGTCTCAAAAGATTTCATTCCCAAAAAACAATAGAGAAAACTCTAGTCCTTAATTGTAAAGTGGATATAATTGGCTCAATAAGAATGAATCGGACGGATAATAAAAAAGAGTCAACTATGTTATCGTTAAGAAGTTAATCTCTATAGACTATGATTATGGTTATTTGCTGTCACCACTCACCATTCTATACTCTGTTATCCGGCCGCTGTTCTTTAGTAGATTAGACTCTGCGCTTAGCATATCATTATTTCATAAACATTATTCATAAACTTTATTTAGATAATCTTATAAAAGATTATTTTCGTTAAGCAGTTTTCAACAGAAAATGTCACATTGATATTTGAAGCCCTTCATTCGCCTCACGCCGATAGTTTACGGATTGTTTTTATCAGAGATTTGATAACGGATACCGCGGCCACCCGGGAACTTTGATGGTTCAGAGGGCAACATGTAGATCGGGCGTCGGTACCTGGCCGAGCTGGTGAGGCCGCAAAAAGGTGTTGGGATAAGCTAAGCCTCACTTAAATTGAGGAGTCACTAGTTGTGTGGTATCTCTACGATACACGAGATGACGCTGCTTCCATTAGCTCAGAAGGCTCCTACTTAAATCCCGGCGTTGACATTTATCCATGTTACGGCCATGCGCAGACAGATATATAGGCTAATGGAAGCTTTTAAAAAATACACGACAATCGTGCTAGGAACAGAAACAGGGGTGTCAAATTTCTTTCACGACAAATTAAGTTATTTTGGAATGCACACATTATAATAGTTTCATTGTTGTGGGAGTGAATCAATAACACATATTAATAGCGATGATTTCAGACGATTTCTATAATTTAGTAGTTTTTGGAAGTTTAGATACTTTTTTGTTGACTTTGACATATTGTTTTAGGTAGAGAAACAGGTTTCATACTACGGTCTGGTATCGAGAGGAAGGTATCTGTGGATTTGAATCAAAATAATCATGATGTAACGTGAAGTCAGTACAGAAAGCTGTGACAACATGTGAGGTGTATGATATTAGCGAAATCACGTGCGCACTACAGTATACACGATGTGTGATTGTGTCTTCATTGTTTCAAGCTAATAACTCGTCAGTAGACTGGTCTGGTGCCTAATTATCCCAGGCTGGGTCTCCAAAAGACGCCACTTTCCAAGCAGCGGGAAGTATAGTGTGTTGGTTGGTTCAAAGAGAGAGTTTTCGAGTAATTATTCTTCGAAAGTTGACATCTGTGTTTTGTTCGTATGGTTTCAGATCCTCGGAATGTAGGTATAGGCCTACCTAATCGTTAACGCAACACATCCTGTTTATTAACATAGTATTCGCAAGAGATTTAACTGAGATCAGTAAGTCAATGCTGCAGACGCGACATGAGGAAGGTTAGGAGTCTCTTTCTCCATCTCTCGTTGCCGCGATGTAATTTTGGTAGCTATTCTTATCATTTTGGAAACGTAATTAATTATGTGTAATAAATATTTGAGATTTGTAAGACTTTTGTAACACATAAAAAGAGATTACAATAGGCAAATAAAAGCATTCCAGCAGGGGTCAGCATTTGGATCAACTCTTGCCTTGCAGCACTAATTCGTACATTTTATCAACTTCCTCCTTGGGGGTCATCTTATTTACCTGACAATAACATGCGACAGACAGCGAGAAAAATAACCTATCTATCTATGAAAAAATTAAATAATAATGTTCTCCAACATCACTGTCATTGAGCTCTTATGGATGTGCGAGATTTGGAAAAGGTTATCATATCATTTAAATCTATACCCTGTCGAGATGCTGATACCTTATCATGGTGGGTAGGTTTGAGGTGGAGAAGCCAGACGAAAGACAGTCCACGTCGTCCTCTTATCCCTTTCGTCCCTTTTACGTCCACGTTGTCCCTTTCCTCTTAGCACCCCCCGACGTCATATGACCTAGTTGTCGAGTACGTCGTTAAACATCAAATATTAAATAGTAGGGCCCTAATACATAAATAATTTTATCTATTATGACCTAGTATTTAAAAAATGAGGTACTTGTTACGTGGATAGGAAATAAATAAGTGAATGACGTGGTACGGGCTCCAGCTGACGTCATACTCATGTGGCGATGCGGAGACCTGCCTGACATCCCTGGTTGAATTACGAAAGCGTGTTCCTATCTGGTCCGACATTAGTGAGGCTGTCTGTCTGTCTGTCTGTCTGTCTGGGCCCCAGCTGACGTCATACTCATGTGGCGATGCGGGGACCTGCCTGACATCCCTGGTTGAATTACGAAAGCGTGTTCCTATCTGGTCCGACATTAGTGAGGCTGTCGCGTCGTCTGGTCTGGTCTGAGTCCGACGAGTATCGAGTTCCAATCCACACGCGCGTTAGGAATTTGTTTTCTCGTGGCATACCTATTATCCGCGAGGTTTCTGATACTCGTCGCCAGACTGCGCCACGATCGCAGCGCTGCTTGACTCGGGCAGTGGCGGGGTTTTATCAAACTACTGCATTTACTCAGACCTGGGTATAAATTACCTTTTAAAAGTAGTGAAATTCGTTACTTATTACTGCAGACAAAATATAATAAAATTACTTTGTAATTCATAATTTTCCAAAAATTTTGTTTATAATTACGTTACCTTTTATGGAAAAAGTAATTAAATTACTTTAGAAAATACTTTCGGGCACGGCTGACGGTAACGTGTTACTAACTCCAGATTACAATGAAAAATGTAATTACATTATTTTTCCGTTGCATGGAGAATTTTATGAGGTTATACTGACACGTTACTGAAAAAAGTAAGATTCGTTACAGTAACACGGTATTTTAAGTTACCATTACTACACAGGTCTGCATTTACTCAATGGGAACGTTTTTTTACTTCGAAGTTCAAACCCTCGCCCAAGAATTGCGCATGGCCCTAATTTATTACTGTACATACACACGCTTCGCTATCAACACAGGAAGTACATACTGTACATACACACGCTTCGCTATCAACACAGGAAGTACATACTGTACATACAAATACCACGTGCTCAACACAGTAAGTAAATTATTCACAACACATTTAGTATGAGAATAGTTGTACCTAGTTTAGGTAGTTGTGAAAATAAAACGGGTTTCAAGATTGTTTTATAATCAGTAAAAGAGACATAATCTCGAAAAAATCCTAACGAATGGATATTTTAACTACATGTAACATTTTGATCTTAGAATATAGGCTTACCCGGGTAACGCAAAAATTTAAAATATTGGTGGTATCTCACATTTATAGTCAGTAAAAAAGTGTAATATTTTGTCAGGGGGGCTGCGCATTCTTCTCCGCCTCAGCCAACAACATCGTCACCATGAAGAATGTGGACAATGAGTCTCTGTAACCAAAAAAAAAAGAGTTCAAACTTAATTATATGATTGTATCGTGAACAAAAAAAATGTGTGACAAAAAAATGTGTATTGTGCTGCCTAATCGCATGCACCAACTGTGACAAGAGTAAGTTGCCACCCCAGCGTTGGCCCTTCCCTTAAATTAAGGGTAATTACCAGTTACAACCACCTCGGAACACCCTAACAATATAGTTTCATAAAACATCCGTGATGATGCTTTGCTGGTATTTTTTAGCTCTATAAGGTATAGGCGGTTAAGAACATCACAACATTTTGTCGGTTTATTACTTAAAAGCGATAGTGGATGTATATTGAAACAAGGTGTCGCGGGGGGGTGGGGGTAGGGGAGGTAATGAAAGGTAGAAACTAGAGAAAAAAAGGTTGGCCACATAACTCATGTTATGGTGTCTGAGAAATACATCAATTGACAACATGGAAACGACAACTATAGATTCAAAGGTGTCTTATTTGTATTAGTATTTTATTAGTATTGAATATTTTGAAAATAAAACAATTCCGAATGAATAATGCAGAGATCATATTATATAAATATTTTATTATCTCAACTGCTTTTTATAGTTTATTCTATAAATCGAGATCATTTCATTGCGAATAATGTCAGGACACACATTCTGGCAAGTGAATTGTACACACCATATACCTAAGAGTTTAAATATTAATTGTTTTTTTCTTGGAACACATCGAAAATCGAGATACAAAATTTCCATATTGGAGGCTGGTCTAACGAGCCGCTAAATATTTAATCCAGGACTAACTTGTTTTCTCCGTGGAAACCACAGGTCTGATGGTGGCTACCACGGGAGAAAACAAGTAAGCGGCAGCGGCGGGCTAAATATTTAGCGGGCTTTAGTCGTCGTTGTGTTCGTTCATGTTTAGCTACCACGTTTTGTAAGTTACACCTGAATACCTAACTGTGTTTAATTTACAATCATTTTAACTATTCGATAGTCCAGCTGTTGTAAAACATTGTTTATCACTCTCCCTCGTTGTGAAGCACTTCCGTAGACCCGGCGCCTCCACCACTCCCGTCTCCTACTTGCTGCGTGTGCGTGTGCGTGTGCGTGTGCATGAGTATGAACCTGTACAGGCTGAGTATATAGTTTTATATTCACCGGATATCTTTTATGTGTGGAAATTTTTTATTTATGTTGGGCAAATTTGAGATTTCCACGTAGGTTATTATTGATAAACGTTTCTAAATCCCTAAACCTGTAAAATATGTTTACATCAGTTTATTTTAATCATATAATGCAGCTAAAGAGCACCAAACTAAAAATCGTTAAATCTAAAAAAAAATCTATTTTTCACGAACCGATTTTATATTGGTGGCAGTTTTTTATGTAATAAATACGCAGAGTTTTGAGGGTAATTATGAGCTGGAAGTGCCCCTTTCAACCTAAATAATATTGTTGTGTGGTACCATATTGCCAAGCCCATTCAAATGTATCCTCCGATACATGTTTTGATCATTCGAGGTTTCGTTGATAGTTAGTCACAATTGCATATAGTTGCTATCATGTATCAGTTTTGGCCTTGCACGCTAGTTTATTTCGAGGGGGGGAGGAGAGGGGGTAGCTCACGTGATGCACGCGAGTCAGTAGTTCTCTTGGCCACAGTTTTATACGATGCCCATGTATCCCTCCACTACGGTGGCACATTATGCAGCGGGTCTAAGAATAATGTGGTTCCGTGCATGCTTGTATTTATGGGAGTTTTACGAGGCACTAAATTATCAACTACCAAATTACATTTCGTGTTTGTGTTTGACATTTAGCAGTCCATGTAAGATTGAGACGTGAGTGTGTGTAAGGTACGTGGTTGCATGCGGTTGTGCGTGTGCGCAAGCGCGTGGTTATTGTCTGTCATGTGTGGAGATGATGGTCCATGTTACATGTATCGCTCATGCAAAGAGGCAATAATTTACAACCACATCTTCAGGATCGCACTTTGAAAGTCATAGCATATATGTTGATTACAAATGTTTTACGGTTTTGCCACGCTGTGTCTTTTTTTATGTATGCATTGTTTTTGTTTGTATTTTATTTGTATAAGTTTTGACGTTGTTATTGTTGTGTGTTTTGTTTTTTAAATACAAATATCATAGACTTCTCAAAATATGAAGTAATACCTTCAGAATCGTCGAGTTTATTATAAAAATGTATATATATATAACGTACCACAACAGTAAAACATAAATTCAACATAGTGCAAACCACCAGCTATTTTTTTTAAAACACAGTATAATCATGGATTTATAATAGTACCTACGGTACTGGATGTCTAGCTCTGTAGTAAGCGGTGATCGTATAAAGTGCAGTGAGATTTGCAATGCATTATGGGTGGCAGGCATTTTGTTCCTGGTTGTCAATGTCAAGGACAGCTTTTAATTGTTGTTTCGTTATTGTTTGAGTTAATTGTTACGCCAAGTAACATGTTTACAAATATCAAATCGTCGTGTTTTTGTTTTCTTTGGTGTTTGATTAAAGAAATACGATATTAAAATTAAGTTAAACTATAGGCCTAGGCCTAAGAGGCCCTGTAGACCTAGGGCCTAGGCTTAGGAGGCCCTATATGCCTAGGCCTAGGAGGCCCTATAGGACTAGGCCCTAGGCCTAGGAGGCCCTATAGGCCTAAGCCTAGGAGGCCTAGGGCCTAGCACTTCAGTGGAAGTCTATGAGTGTTCAATCGCGACCATCTTTTAATTAACTTCTTTGTTTTCCTTCTTCTTCTATTTAACTTCTTTTCAATTCATTGTTGTTTTTATTCTTTGTTGTTATGTGTTCTGTTGTTTATCCATAGCTCTAGCTGGTTCTTGTAACTATTCTTGTCATTATAAATGAGTTATTTATCGGCTTAATATTAATTTCTTTTCGACCAACAAACAGTTACCATCACCAATTAAGTTCGACCATTATCCTGTCTTCAAATAAATACAATTATTAGAATATATAGCGATTAAAAGACTCAACAAACAGAAATTCAAGAAACGCTACCCCCTTCGGTTTGGCATCATGTCATTTCCGAAGAAAACCCAGCTGATTGCGCCTCACGGGGAATCTTTCCTAATCAACTACTCAATCATTCTCTTTGGTGGACAGGTCCATCCTGGCTAGCTGAGCCCGTCAAAAAATGGCCGATTGCTTCGCCACCGCCACTCGATGAACATGATTCAGAGGTTACTGCCGAATCGGTTCCTCCTCCCGTTTTCACCTTCGCCATGCAAGTGGAGCAATTGCCGCTAGAAAATCGCTTCTCGTCTTACGTTCGTTTATATCGAGTTGTCGCTTATTGTCGCCGATTTATTTCTAATCGCCTTCAACCTCAACAGCTTCGCACAGGACCCCTTTCTACCACCGAGCTTCAGGAAGCTCAACTGTGCCTGATACGGCGAGCCCAGCGCTCTAGACTGTCTGAAGAACTATTAGAAGCGTCTCGTCCTGATACTCGGCACCGTCTTACACGTCAGCTGCGCTTGTTCATAGATGACGACGGTGTTTTGAGAGTGGGTGGTCGCCTTACATCTGCCAAAATTGCCTATGAGCATCGTCACCCTGCCTTTCTGCCCAAGGATCATCCTCTTACACATTTATTAATTGAACATGCTCATGTAGTCAACTTACATGCTGGTTCCCTTACTACGCATGCCTACCTTCGTCGGCGGTTCTGGATTCTCGATGGGCGGAACGTAGTTCGGCTACAGCTTGCCAAGTGCAATCGTTGTTTCACGGTAAAACCAAAACCCGTTATTCAGCCGATGGGAGACCTTCCACTTGAACGTGTTTCCACCCTAGGGCCGTTTGTTAATACGGGTGTGGATTACGCCGGCCCATACACAATATCTGCTGCTTGTATTCGAGGAGCCCGAACTTTAAAAGCTTATTTATGCATATTCATATGTTTCGCCACCAAAGCTGTACATCTGGAGTTAGCCTCAGATCTCTCTACTCCCGCCTTTCTAGCTGCTTATCGTCGCTTCGTGGGCCGTCGTGGACATCCCACCATTATATTCAGTGATAACGGCACAAACTTTGTTGGCGCCATCAACGAAATGAATCGTCTTGGTCAACTACTCGCTTCTGATGTACATCGGAACACAATCACTGAAATGGCTTCTAGCTGCAACACAGAATGGCGTTTCATTCCACCTTCGTCGCCCCATTTTGGCGGCCTGTGGGAGGCCGGAGTTAAGTCTGCCAAGCAGCTTCTTCGGCGCGTTGTTGGTGAACAAGTGCTCACCTTTGAGGAGCTTAATACAGTCCTCGTACAAGTCGAGGCTGTTCTCAACTCTCGCCCCTTGTACGCCCTGTCCTCTGACCCAGCTGACGTCGCCTACCTATCCCCAGGTCATTTCCTGGTATTCCGACCACTGACTGCGGCTCCGGATGAGCTGCGCTATACCAACCGCACATCGTGCTTATCTCGTTGGCATTTGGTGCAAAAGATCGTCCGTGACTTTTGGAAGCGATGGCAAGTGGAGTATCTCCACACACAGCAGCAACGCTACAAGTGGACTTCGCCAGCCAACCCCATCCTTCCTGGCACAGTTGTCATTGTTGCGGAAGACAATCTCCCACCTCTGCATTGGACTATGGGCCGTATCACCTCCGTACAACCTGGTGAAGACGGCGTCACGAGGGTCGCAGAAGTTGTCACTTCCCGTGGAGTCATCACTCGCCCAGTTGTCAAACTCTGTCCTCTACCCACTCAATGAAGCAGAGCATTCATGGGGGCCGGAATGTTCAATCGCGACCATCTTTTAATTAACTTCTTTGTTTTCCTTCTTCTTCTATTTAACTTCTTTTCAATTCATTGTTGTTTTTATTCTTTGTTGTTATGTGTTCTGTTGTTTATCCATAGCTCTAGCTGGTTCTTGTAACTATTCTTGTCATTATAAATGAGTTATTTATCGGCTTAATATTAATTTCTTTTCGACCAACAAACAATGAGCCTACATTAATTTTGTATTTTTTAAAATTCGAGTGCAAAAATCTAAACGTTAAATTTACATAAGACTACCCGTAGAATAATAATTGCTGGACGGTCGCGTGAAAAACCACCACGAGAAATAACCGGGCTAGCGACTACGATGCTAATTTCGTCACCAGGGGGGCTATTCTTGAAACGATGCGAGTGGACTCGCATGCGGGATTATGGTCACGTGACCGCCATTACGCATACGTTTTGACAATTTGCTATTCTTGAATTTGAAACCGTACCCGCACATGCGGAATGGCCATACGTTTCTACTCGCCGGCCTAGAGGTGGCGAGATGGGAAACCGTATGCGTTTTCGCGTAGTTGTTGTTGTAAAATTGTGTTGTTGACATCAAAATCAGAGGTTATGAAGACATCGAAAGCAGACTCCAAGGTAGGTAAATGATTATTATTACTGTCTTATAGTAGGCCTAGCCTAGACCTACGCTATTATGTGTAATATATTTTATAATTTCATTACATTCCGTTTGTGGGCCTAGGATTTGTGTTTAAAATATACCTAGGCATGCCAAGCGAGTAGCCCCGAACCTTAGAATATCCAGCCCGAACGAGCATGGAAATTGAGGTTAGACCTAGGGCTAGATCTTTGCCTGCAGATAAGCTAGGCTAGGCCTAGGCCTACTACCCTATATTATGTAGGCCTAGGCCTAGGCCCCTATGTCTAGTGAATAAAGAAACTATTTTTTTATCTGTGAAAAGAACTAGGCCTAGAGCTAGGCGTAGCACCCATGGCATGCAAGCTAGGCCTAGTTTAACAATTCATTCTGCAGTCCTACCTCAAAACAGTTCAAACCTGGGTGTGGGTCTAGGCCCTATATGGATTACCCTAGGCTGACATTGTCTACATTTACCACAGGAGCCAAGCCCGGACTAAAGGCCTAACCCGTAAATACTCATTTTGGACTAGGATTGTTTAAAGGATTGAAATACATCGGCACAGACCGAGTTCGAATCGGTAAAATCACTGAGTCGGCACACATAGTTCGAACTGACTCGTACAACCTAGTACAGAATGAAAGCGTCAGATACTGAACTGATCCTGTACACTGAGTAGGCCTACGTACTGGCTAGTTCGGGTTCGGCTCACTTGGTTAGCCTAAACGTAGTTAGGCCTACTGTGTAGGCTTTACCCTAGTCCACTTATGAACATAACTTTCAACAGTATTATAAAAATGTAGGCCTAACGGTGCATGTTCAACATGTTGAGGAACCCGCTGGCATAAAAACTGATGTGGGAAAATTTGGTTTCCATGTCGAGGCCTTCTGGCTTATGGCTGAGGCTATTAGTCCTAAAAAATATAATTTTAATTATATTGTTTTGGTCCTTAATATTCCCCCTTAATTGTGTGCTTCAAGTACTAGGTAAGTAAATTATATCCCCACGAACTTTTTGTTTCAAGTTGCTAACACAAGAGAAGACCACTAGAAGACATCTACAGGCAAGACAGAGAGCCACATGTCGGTCGATGAAGTAAGAATTAGCTACTTCACTAACGTTGAATTCTACCTACATCAACCCCTGCTGCAATCTTCCAGCATTGGCCAAGAGAGGATTTACATTTCCAATGAAATGAAGAAATTGGTATTCTGGTTGAAATGTGACAAATTTTTAAATAATTGTGAATGCATTCATAAGGAGGTAGCCCTGACAAGAGAACAATTACTTTTAATTATTATAAAGTACATTTTGAGGTAGTTTTAGTTTAGATGATTGAATGCATTCTGGACAGTGACTTGTTTTATTACAAAAGCACAGTAGTAAGAACATGTATCGCCAAATAAATAAATTAAATGCATATAATATTACATATTTTGTAGTTCTGTCATCTGTGTTTTCCAAAATTAAAATTTCCCCTTGTAAAATGGTAGATGAATTAGTTTTAAAATTTAAACCTAATTCAAAACATTGTTTTAATTATTTATGTAGTGTATTTATTCCCTAAAAAACAAAAATTACTGAAGGCCCATCAATATTAAAAATAAACGTCAAAGTTAACAGTAACAAATCAAAGCTAACAGCTATGCAAATGGGACTGACTAAAGTAGGATCACTTTACTTTTACTCTTACCATTGATTTTTAATGATGGACCTGAAAATGAAGTGCCTACAATATTGCAGGAATACTAATTTGGCCACAAATAGTGTGTGTGTAGTAGTAGAAGTAGTAGTTTTTAATTTTTTTTTCAATTTTAGGGGTAATTTTTTCTTTGTATGGGTTTGCAATTTTTGTAATGTTATGCAAGGGATAACATTACGCTTAGGAGGAAATTACACACACACTCACAAGTTAGTTTGACATTAGTTAATGTGAATTTATGAAAAGTACGATGCATACTGCCTGCATCGACTTCAGTATTTATGAGATCTTGAAGAAGCATGACATCTTCTCAGTCCTCCATGTTATTGTATTTGCTGGCTACCTACTTTCAAAACAAAATGTATTGGGTATAGCCTACTGTATCTTGTAAAAGTTATGAACATACTATGTAGACATAAATAAGATAACCCAAAATTTTACAATTTAAATCAATTTTTTTATTGGTTTTTAAATACC
This sequence comes from Isoperla grammatica, assembly GCA_945910005.1. NCBI lineage: Eukaryota > Metazoa > Arthropoda > Insecta > Plecoptera > Perlodidae > Isoperla > Isoperla grammatica. Next base: position 13,000,289 of record OX246737.1, read on the forward strand.
TACTGATTTTGCAATTAATTCTTTAAAGTCTTATTCAGTTTCACTTTCAATTTAAATTCAATATTACATCAATTTGATGCAAGTGGTGAGTGGTGACCCAGAGGCAGGACCTAGACCACCACAGCCAGAAAACAGACCAGTTTTTAAGTAGTAAGGCCTGTAGACTGGTGTGGTCCGATTAAATTGCAGAAAACTTTTGCCGCAATGACTGCAACTGAAAAAAAGAACAGATTGTGTTAGAATAAAATGTCCTTGCAAGGGTACTGTAATAAAATTTACAACAATCCACTCATTACTTCCCATAGAATTGTAGATCTCATACTTTATTGGGGAAATAATAAGAATCCCAACAGCTTACCTTGAATGGTGATGGTGTTCAATTGGAACTCCCAAGTAGATTCGACTGCAATCATCGAGTAGAGTAAGCAAGGCTGTATTATCGCAAAACAATGTTTACGTTATTCATTGTCCTGTAGCCTACACATTTGTATTTTTTGTGTGTATTTAGTTCCAGTTTCAGACATACACCTTCACCTCTCAAGGTAAGCTGCCTGGGACATTACCCCCAATGAACTACCCATCCATTTGGCTTACTTTCACTAACCCAACACCAAACCTAATAGTTTGTTTTTTAAACTAAATTTGATTAAAATAATTGACATTAAAGTTAATGGAAGATGTATATTATATAGTACTGAAACCTCTTTTTAAGAAAATAAATAATATATTTTCCGAATTTACTTGATGTTCTAGTATAAACTCTACTAGTAACTTTCTACAGAATGTAGATGTATTTCTAGCTCAAGAGGTTTGTTCATTGTCTTGTTCTGGGACTGTTTTACAACCAGTTTGATTGCCATAAACAGGAATTTGTTGTATCGAGTAGCAAACTCATGAGTTCTAGCTGAGACAATGAACAACAACCAGTCAAATCTAAAGTATGCCCAAACAACAACACTATGCACTTTTAGGTTTACATAAAATTACCTTAGGTAGGGTTCGTAAACCCTTAGGAATTTCTCGGGACAGTCCGGATACCATGTCCATGCAATTATTTATGCTGGACCTCATCACTGCTCTGCAAAAATAAAATTATATTATGCATAGGCCTACTAGGCTATTTTGTATTCCATTAAGTGGCTAGGAGGACTAGGCATTTGGCTACCCGGACCTGCGTCTAAGCTAACGTCTAGGCAACTGAAGCAGGAATGCTACTACAAATGCAGTAACAAACCTTGCAAATTCTACGTTCAGCAAACAACAGCATGGAATTACATATTTTACTAGCTTTATGTCTATCTAAGCAGGCCGGGTATTCTTCAAAAGATTGACACAGCAACCATAATATCAATCATTGCTTAGGTGTGTGTAGGCCTAGGCCCTTGGCTAGACAGCATGCAACAGTATGTTCACAAACACCTAAGTGACTATAGGCTATGGGCGTCTTGGACCTACGGCACAGTGACTAGACTAGACCTGCAGTTATATTAAATTCTAAGCTTCAATCATTGCTAGGCCTAGCCCTATGTCTATGGTCTACACAAACATGTCGAGCTTAACCTCAAAATGACACGATCCGTAGCTCTATTATAGGCCTAGATAGATATTTGTTTGCTACACATACTATGTAGGCATAGGCCTGTACTAGGCAATATATCTACAAGGCAGGAAATGAAATTTAAGGTTAATAACTTACCTTGATAACAGATTGAAGATGAACAGTTGCATAGACGTCAAACATGTCACGAAAATGCAATCACAATCACATGTGCTCGTAGCACGTGCGTCTTTGTTTATCTTCGTTTTTATTGGCTGCCGAGAAAATCGATAATAAAACAGTGACGTCAAGTGATGACGTGTTAGTCAAAGAAAGAACGACTGCAAACTTTTCGTGAAGACCGACTCGTATGAGCAACTGCAACAATGATTCAAAACGTATGCGAGCTCTCTGGTTTCAAGAATACCAAATTCCGCATAGGAGCTACTCGTATGCGGGTTGGGACCCATACGAGTTACTCGCATGCGAGTCAAAACGTATCGGTTCAAGAATAGCCCCCCAGTTTTGACAGATCACAGCCTTGGATGAGTCAATAAATGAACCTCAAACTCATCCAGAAGGCTGTAATTTAAGGAACAAAATGGCGTCAGCCGCTCGTTGGCCGGATGTACCTCAATGAAACAGGAAGTTCCATTGAAGCTAGACCTCCTGAAGATACAGCTCCATGGTATAATTTATTATGAACAATATTTAAAAAATAATGTAAATAATAGGATATAAGCTGGTCATGAGTGCGTGCCTAGGAATTAGGTAAATGTGAATGTAAATTGTATGTTTGTGACAGTTGTACATCATTTAGTTATTGTTTGTTTGATGTTTGTTGGATACATTTGGCGAGAAATTGCTTCAACATAGGCGTGCTTGGCAGTGGTTCATTATAGTTCAATGAATCATGTAAACACACAAGGTAACACACAACATCAAACAGCGTAGAGCATTCTGTTTACATTTTTAAATCAATTTATTCGAATCTCTAAACGTCAGCAAACTTCGGACTTGTTCCCACGTGACCAAATACGTAACTAAATTTCATAATAGCTAACTGCAATTTTCAATAACAGAATTGTTTCGAAAATTTATCTTTCAGCTTGTGGTTTTACAAAACCCTTTTTTTAGAATATCGTTAAAAATAATAATACGAACAACCCTGCATGGTATATACCACCGATTATAAATTATAATATCTTAGGAACTCCGCCTGGCAAAGATAATATTAATAATACCCATCTATAGCACCTCATAACGAGTGTATATCGATTATTGTCTCGACGAGTGAGGTTCATTCTACACATATGTGTATGAACAATTTATTTTTGAGCCTTAACATTCTTGTAGGTAATCGTAGGCAATTGTCATTCCTTACGTAATAGTGAGTGTTCCAACAATTCGATTACCTAAATGGGTAAATACTGTATGACCAACTGCAGTGATATACATCTCCGCGTGGTATGCAATCAGACTTCGATGCCAGATACCTCATGGTATCATTATCAGTACGTAGCATCTGCATGATCGCACCTAACCAGAGTTTGCCACCAACTTATTTGGAATGGATTATTTAGAGAAACAAAAAGTCTAAAGAGGGGTTAAAAGAAATATCGGGTTGCAGCCTGAAGTTAAATATACGTTGGAGGGACACGATCGAATGATGACCCATTATGCCGTGTTAAGGTTTTCCTATGCAATCATAGCAATTTGTAGATCACGGCTCAGTAGGTACAAATTGGTATAAAAAGAGTAATTTGGAGACAAAGCGCAGAACCATCTCGTGTTGCTGGATAGCGTTCAGGTGTGCACCGTGCGCATATTACGACCATCTGCTCGGGTCATACATGTTGGGAAACATAACCCATCTTTTGCACTTGCACGTCGGTTATATCTCTCTCACTCACTCACTAGTGTGAGGCGTTGGGTCCGATAATCGAAGAGCAAATCAATTGGTTGTTACGTAAGAATTCGTTTTGATTTCGTGTTTTGAGCGTCGTGAGGTTATTTGTATTTATTGCAATAAGTTGTTTTATTATTATTGGACTATTCGGGCCGTTATTATGAACACCTATATTTGGATGATTTTAAGGCTTCTAAATGGTGGTTGCGCTGGTGAAAACAGATTTTCGAAGAATAAATCGTTAACGACTTCACAATAGCACGTATTAGTTGATTAACATAAAAAATAAATAAATAAATTCACATTTAGAGTCTACCCACTCAGTAACTAAACTGATTTGCAGTGGGGGACTTTAATTGAAAGTGACTGAACCAACCCTGTAGGCTTCGAACACCATCGACGAGTGAGCGATAACTAATCAAAGATCGATATTTCAAATACGAAACATATGAATCAGTGATTGGACAGTGCGAACACCTGCGGACAAATGCCAGAATCAACAAGGCCGATTCAGAACAACTTTGAATTTATTGAGTGCTTCGTTGCTAGGACGGCTCCAAAGTCACCGTTTACTTATTCCTTAGCCAAGAAGTAATGGAATTAAATCCACATTAGAAGTTAAAAAACTTCTGCCTGAAGCGGGATTTGAACCCGGGACCTTCTGCATTGGAAGCAGGGATGCTAACCACTGGGCCAACGAGCCACCTACTGGGCCAACGAGCCACCTAAATGATTCTTATGTGAATGAATGCTTGATTTATTGATATGAGTAATAATAAAGTAATAATAATAACAATAAAATACAAATAATTTGCTACATCTATTGACAAGAAAGTTTACAATCATTATTTCTTTTTTTTTGCGCCGACGTATATAACAAACACAGAAATAAATATTAGACCTACGTATTTAACTCCATGATGATGATGATGATGATGAAGATGATGATGATGATGATGATGATGATGATAATGATGACGATGATGATGATGGTGATATTTGGAGCTGCTTATTTCACAATCTAAGCATATGCCAACAGGGATGAGGATGACTCAATCTGCCTATACTAACAAACCATTTGGAATGGCAAATTTTTAAAAAAATGTTGACTGTGTACCAGTTGTCTTGCTGATTTAATACCACTTCCTTCGATTGTATTTTGTTTGTTTTTCATACTGATCTGATACACATTTGTTTTTTGGGAACTTAACCAGATAACTGGAATGTGTGGTATGTACGTTATAGAATAATATTGTATTTTACAGACAGTGTACGAGCGTCATAATTCTCAAGAGACTTACCAGTTTCCAACAAATAGGCTTGGTACCGTACCAGAAAGAAATACGAAGAATTATGTTACATTTTTTCTACCAGAAAAAACTGACGCCTTTTTGTGCCAACCAGGAGTCACTATCATTACTAACTATAGAAGGTGGTAAATTATTTTCACGGACCAGTGTGATACCCGACTGTGACATTGACGTCAATTTCATTGTCTTAATCACAAATAACTTGGTCCAATCCAACTGTTTGCATTATTTAAAAAATTTGTTTTTCCGTTTTCATTCTATAATAATATAATTTTTCAAATAGCGAACCTGCCCAGAAATGATTTATGTCCGTCTTCATGTGAATGTGGTATTTTGGAACATTTGGGAAGGAATGTCTCAGGTCTGTTAGTGTGACTCAATCCCAGCATTAGCCTTTATTTAATCTGATCAGTATCTTAAGGAAAAAACGCGTTCGTGCCTCACACAAAGTAAAGTGAAATAAAAATAAAAGTCGAAAAATATAAGTCTAAAATGAGCACAAAATAGAAAAAAACGATTCGCAGATTCGATTATTTCCGCTTTCAGACTCGAGTATTAATGAATTGGAGTAAATGATTCATATTGTGAAGTGAATAACGTCACGATAACTAAGAACAGTAGGCCCGAATGCATAGTCCAGACTCGAGCCTTCCTCAACTCAGCCTCTCCTCAGCCTCGCCCAACCACCAATCACGGAACGGCATTGCTATGTGGACAGCTCTGTGATTGGTGGCTAGGTGAGGCTGAGGAGAGGCTGAGTTGAGGAGAGCTTGAGTGTGAACGATGCATTCGGGCCTAACTGACTGACTGATAACTACGAGTAACAGTTGAGGACTCAATGGCGCTCGGTGTAAAAAGCGCGATGACTAATGGATAACTGTGCCACGGGCAATCGTGGGGTTCATTAGCTTTACAAACGAAACCAACAGAGGCAATTACTGTAGTTGCCTTCCTTTCGTTTTAATGACTACCAAGCGTTCAATTCGATGTAAAAAAAAACTGTCAAAGTAAATCAAACAGTAGATTGATTAAAAACTGCTTGTCCAAGACCAAGATACACAAACTTTCAAGAAATTGTCATTCCAATATTCACTGGTAGTGGTACATACATACTACCTATTTTGATTGCGTTTTTTGAAATACTGCACCAAGGAATCAATAACCAATGTGTTTGGTATTTGTTACCAATGTATTTATTAAAACATGGTATCTTGGTAGGCGCTTCACGTAGAATATTATACACTATACAGTCTTTAGATTCATTTTGATTGCATCGCCATTTTTGAGTTTTCCAAATCGCCATCGTTCACACTGCCAATGCTATTTATACTAACAATGCTTTTAAAAACATGTAAATATATTTTATGCTCGCCTTTATAAATGATGGCAATAAATAAAAATATACAATTTACAATGAAACAATAGTAAAAACACTGAAGAAAGAAAGCAGCAACCACGATAACACAACAACAACACAACCTAGGGTACTGAAAAAAAATAAAGAATAATGGTTTTCAAATTTCTTGTGACTTTAATACGCATTTCAAGACTGAAAGGAATGAACCATAAAAAGGGGGAAATTTCCCACCACATTTTCACTTATTTGTTTTTCTCAAAATACAAATTAAATATGTAAATATATTGGTTATTGAAGCATGCAATTAATGAAGGTAATTGGAAAACAAATCTTATTGTTAATGAACAGGAATAATACATTCAGGAACGTAATTGCTGGAACAGCCCCAGAGGCTGGTATATTCACTTCACAAAGCTATAGTAACATAAATTATGACCATTCATTAACATTATGTTGTATTCTTAATGACCTCGTTAAGTTCAGTTTTGTACCGCCAGTTTTAAATACTTATAATAGAGATGTGATACGACGAAAGTGGGCAAAGATCCTTTGTCGGCTGGTTGAACTACGTTTTAAGCGTGTTCCAAACATTAATCATGAATTACACGTTAAGCTCAAGAATATATCGGTATAAAATAAATGTTTGTCTGCCATAGTTAAATAATTCGCATTTTTATTAGGCAGTTGGTTAATTTATTCTTGTTTATTGTTTAAAAACGCTCTCGATAGCTGGTCATAATATGGCTGTTTTATTTGCCTCGTACGACAGACAATGGCTTATTCGAGGCATGAATGTGTTAATTAACTATTAAGGTATACTAAATGACATTTTCGTCTTCTCTTTCTAGTTGTGTCCAATCATGAATGCAATTTATTCTTGTTTGTTGTTAACAAATTCTCTCTCTCTCTGGCATTGGATATTTTATTTGTCTCGTACGAAAAACAGACGCCTTTTCGGGATCTCGTCTACTCTTTCTAGTTGTGCTCTATTCAAATTAACTTCAAGTATGAGTATGACTACTTGGCGTGTAGGCCTACTTTCACAAACACATGTTACAGTTTGTAATTCATTAGGATTATATTCTTAATAGAAGGTACTGACATTGTATTGAATCAATATTTATAATCGAAAAGTATATTATGAATGATGAGAGTGTTATTTCACTCCTGATCCGTGCACGATGTTCTATCTAATAGTTTCTATTGGCAATTGGTATCAGATCAGATCATTACAATTTCCTAACTTCTGATCAAATAATGTCTTGAAAACGATATCTATTCTTCCGGTCTATCGTCATTGATATAATTTACTGGCGTCAGTCGAATTACGTTGAAGAGATCCATCACCCCAAAACCACGACCGGATGTAACAATAAGAAGAAGAAAGCGGATGTTGGCTTCAGGTAAACCGATACATTCTTTTTATTTCGGTTTGTTAGGTTGTTACGAGCCTTGCACGCTAGACAATCAGAAGCAAGAGAGTTCATCCGTCAGTGACAAGTGTTCTTATGGTGTTATGTGTAGCGTGGAGACGAGACGAGACGGTGTGCACGATTGCCCATCCATCTAAGATTGAAATGAACGTTGGTGTAAAAAGAGTGTAGCACGTTCTCGCTGTGTGCTCAGATCGATAACAATCACGCTTGCATGCAGATCGGAGCCCAACAAGAAACGTCCGTCGGTAATTGGATTGTTGGGTTAGTATTGTGGATAATGGGCAAACACATCCGAATAATTCTTTACGAACTTCGCGGTCAGTGCGGTCGCCTCGCAAATGATACACGTTACTCTGACTGGCTGGTGGTCATTACGCAATTGCTGCATACTTTCTTATACGTAGGATGTTAAACCACCTCAGGTTAAAAGCAACGTGATCGCGTAAGCCATGCAATGAAAACCTAATTCTCCACTTATGGAAAGTATTGACACGTCCGAAGCCACGGGTAAACTCAATCTTGTACCTTTTTATATAGTTAGTGATTGGTTATTTTAAATGAGACCAGTCATAGGATCAGGTTATCCAAACAAGAAGTTCTCTTGCGCGGTTGTGTGGATCGTCCGCAAGGCACGAGGTTTTCCCTCCCTGAGCGCCCAACAAAACCTAATTACGGTAAATTTGATCAAGGAAAAACAAACATAATTTAGTGAGCAGTTCCTTACGGCCACAAAGCAAAGTCGCTTTAGCGTGAAATAGTCTTTTGTTAACAAGGATTTCAAAAAGTGTTCTGTTTGTGTGGAGATCGCTATGAAGTCGATCTTGGTCTAGCTCAGGACATTGATCCGTCTTGAGTCTTGAGGGTAATTATTGAAGCACAATGCCCTTCAGTTTTTCTGGTAATTGCGCCATCTACTCGAGAATTCATTCATGCCTGTAGAACAAACGTCGGTTATAAAACGCATAAATACCTTAAAATATAAATATCTTGATTGTGTTGAAAAAGATCAATGTGAAATGTCTTTATACGAACTATAGACAATTTTCTTTGTAGTTCGTGCTTTTATTATGTTGATTTTTTAAAATAAAATGTAATATAATTATATCAAATCTATATAAGTTAAGATTTACAAAAAGTTTAACATGCCTACGAGATCGGTTGAGTAAATTTTCCTCACCCATTGAGTCACACCCAAACACGCGTCCTGACTAATACTGTATTTGGGTGAAACGATTTAGCATTCTTTTCATTCAAGAGAAGGTTATTACACCCAGCATACCTTGTGTTGTTTTAATAATTGCTTTGCTTTACTAGTCATTCCTTCGTCCTTATAAAAGTATTTTACAGGCGTGACTCAGCGGGTAAAACGAAATTATAGTTGAATCATAAGCCTACATGAAATAGTTAACTAGCTAATTTTCTAAATGTTTGTGAATTATTAATGTAGAATGACAATGGTGCTACACGTGCCTTTGTGAACATCTTGTAAATCTATTTCAGAGGTTTTCACGACCGGTGTCAACTAACGAGGGTTTTGGGTATAACCGTGTCAGGTGGAAATAATTCCATGCTTGGAATTCACCTTTTAACCGGAAAATCTTGTTAATATCATGTTGTAATATGTTTAGTTCTTATTCATAGTAATTCATTCGGAAGAGGTGCGGTAAGTTTAAAAGTAACAATTGAAAGTGTGGATAGCCTAACTGGTCGGTTCAAGCCAAGATCGAGTTATAGATTTTTGATCATATCCCAATTCACTTCTTCCGACGAGGATTGGTTCCGTTCAATCTACTCTACTCGAAATATACGATTTACTTCCAGACTTATCTAATCATTTTAAGATAATTTCTATATTATGACAAGGATTGGAATGGAATGCCAAAATATCCCGAGTTCTATAAGTTTTCTAAATCAACCTCAGTGGGCTGATAGGAGACATGGGAGCGAACAAGAATTGAATCCTACGATATGTAAACCCACGTTGGGAATTGAACCAAGTAAAATATTCACTCCACTGCAGGTCTGATCATGAACACAAATTCCCTCGCTGTATGCAATTTATGCTGGTGTACACATTTTCCTAAGAGGTTGAACATGAAACATTTAAAAGGTGAAAAAAATACATTAGTATAATAATATCATACAATTTTGCTTGAATTGATACTTTGTTGCTTGTATTATTTTCCATATAATACTACTCAAGTAAATACATCTGTTTCTAGGCAAAATGTAAGACAATTTATTTAGAATTATGTTCTTCACCTTGGTATGAACAGAATATAATGTAGTGAAAGGTGAGCTGAAATGAAAGAAACGTGAACTGTGTATAGTTGAATCTATAATAATTGGTTCCAAATGTAGAACATATCGGTTGGAATTGGAATAACGTTTAGTAATCACTAATCATAGTTTAACTTTTATGGCAATGCAAATGATGCGCATTTTCTGGCATCGTTTGCTATGTCCATAAATCAAAGTGGGAAATTGTGATCCGTTTTTGACGTTCGTAAAATACCATGCATTTGACAATCATCTGGCCAAGCAAGTAGCGTTCACCTCGCTTCACGTTGGCTAAATATTTCAATGTGCAAAACCTTGAATGGATCCTTGCCGTCACACATTCCACCCCCAGAGTTTTCTCCTCGGAGACATAATTGTGTCCACTGATAAGCGACACGAAGAAATGTATTTCTAACAATCTTTTACACGACAGGGGATCAACGTTTTTCTCTGCTTGGGGCTAACCTATATGTTGAACATGTTCTTCTTCAGGACGGACATATTTTTATCAGGGGTGAATTCTTCCTCTATACTTGGGCAGCTGAGTATTCGATACAGTGTCTTGTGCGTCATTGCAACTCAGTTCTCTAGGGTGAGTTTGCGGAGAGAGATTATAACCAGTGAATCGAGTGACTGATGCGAGCGAAAAATCAGCCAAAATAGTCAAATGAACCTAGTTGCATAATAAAGTGTAAGCTTACTCACGTTTTCGTTGTAAGTGGTCTTAGATCTATAGATTTTAAACTTGAAAACTAAATTGTCTTTCGGACACTTTCACACTAGATGTTCTGTCTCAGACAAGTTATCGAAATTTTCTGTAGGTTCGGAATCTAAACAGGAATGGTTAAATTTATCAACGATACACTGCTACATTACACTGCTACACTGTTACACTGCTGATAACACCATGAAGAATATTATTTTAAAATATCAAATAGTTCATTCAATCAATTCGTATAGATACATTTCATGAATGAAATTGAGGGAAATATAGTCTGACTCTACTCTGATCGAATATACGAATATCTACATGTTTTCCCTTTCATAGCCAAAACATCTGCAGCAAGAATATGATTTGAGTGCCATCAGGAGAATTAAATATCAAACAAAATTACACATTATTTTTTGAGGTATTTTGAAATGAATAAGACATGCACCATGATTCTAAGACCAAAATCGCATGAACGTGTCCAGTATTCAAAGCAGAACACTTAACCTTACAGATGAACATTGCTAGAGCAGAAATGCGTAGTCAGCTCACACAATAAGGCAATACACGGCGACCAATAAAGGAAACACATCAGCCACTTGGGCGGAGCATCACTACACATACAACTTAGTTTACATACAGATAGTAGAGGGAGTATATACAGAGGGGGCGGCAGTTCCAAAAGATCCCCCCCCATTGTTCATCGATCGTATCTAGTCGTCGCGGAACCCTCGTTGTAAATACACATTATCTTCTGTGTAACCTCTCGTTCAGCTTCCGTTACGCATATTCGTGATTAGTGGGTCTAGGTTTTAACGAAATAAGCGATATTTAATCTGTCCTCCGGTTGTGTGTCCTAACCCAGTCATGGGTGGCCTTCTTGCACGCAAACCAGCCTAATGTCCTCATCTGTGGGCACCATTGATGTCACAACAAAGACTACGGCCCGTGACAGATTCATTAGGAACGTCGGAACAACCCAATCCTAAGCTTATTAGCAAGGGAAATGGTGGTTAGAATGTGTATATGTTGTATTAACTAAGTTCTGATGTCATCAAAGCTGACCACAAGCTTCCGCCAGGTAGTCGTCATGCACACGAGTGATCATACACGCGCTCACCGACAGCCCAAAATGTCATCAAACTCATCATCATTACTATAATGACATTATTATGTCGTTACATAATAATGTCATTTGCTACTTAATAAGTGCATGTGTTACTGTTGAGGTCTTCGAAAGGGTTGTGATGATGTATAATTATTCTTGCAAACCTTTAGCGGTAGAATGATGAATGGATTTCCAGAAAAATACCTGTGGTGAGGAGTATATTGTAAAAACTTGAAAACCAGCTCATCGAACGCATTTTGGCGCGAAGTCGAAGAGAATGTATTTTTAATTTATGAATACATGAGATTCATATTTCTCGCAAATGACAGTGTTTAGAAACAAGTAATACAAAATGTATAACTTATGAAATTGTTTTGTTGTATCTATAAAGGAATGATAGTATTCAATTAATTCATAAACAGGCCACAAAAAGCAACACCAACGAACCCCACTATTTAAACATTGGAAGATAATAACAGCCATGAAATTTTACGAGCAAATACACTGTGCATAATTTTTGATATCACTTTCCAAAAATACTTCGGCAGTCATTTGTCCATGTACAGAGCATTGGCAAGACAGTGGCTGAGAAATGAACATGATACGTGTATTGAATTTGGCAGGTATACTTTCTTAAACCGAAAGAAGCTTTAGGCGTTTAATCATCTTTTATAATAACATTATCATGACGAAATACTTTCTATTCAAAGAGGAAAATGAAAACAAAAGGCATGAAAAACATTAAAATAGTCATGGCAACGGAAATATTGTTTGTGTATTATAGCGTGAGGGGGGGGGGGGGTGAGGGGAGGGGGGGGGTAGAGTTTATTGTCCAATGTTCTCGCGTATTTGTCACGGTTGCCTCGTTATTAATCAAAGCCCGGATACTTGTTCAATAACGACAAAGCTTCAATTTGTTCTATCAATGTAGCCTTTTGTTTGGCCAAACATGAAACCACTAAGTTAATAAACTAGACAGTGCTACCGTCATCCCGGGTATGGCCGAGATTAACAAGGCGAGATTAGTGTATCGAGTTACTGATTACAGATGGCGTCTCGATCAATCCAATCCTCAAGCCTAATGAGCCTGTCTATCTTTACGAGTAGAAGCCTTTAAAAGAAAAGCGGCCAATTTTCAGTCACTTTGTGGCCAGTGAGATGGAGCCATTGTTAGAAAAGAATGTTAATTTGGTTCTTAGGCACAATGGCCCGAATATACGTAACATGAGGCATTGTCGCCGAATGATTTGGCACCTTTTATATTATTAGGTGGAATATAATATAGCTGCAAACATAAGACTGGTAGTGGAGTTCAAGCACCTATACTGTAGGCTATAGTGTGCTCCTGTTCCAAGTGATAACATAAATATGTAATGTACCTCTAAAAGTGTTGAGTGTCATAACTATGATTTATGACGAATTACGTTCAGTAGGAGGCAAAGTGGCACATAATTAGATTCCCCAGGTAGATGTATAGTATATTGTGGCCGAGGGAACTGTTTCGTTTAAAGTCGCAGAGTAGGTTCCACAATCTACCCCCGTAAAGCGTTTAAATATTTAAACATAAAATTAGTGACCCTTATAAATACAGTTAATATTCACACCTTTTTTGTATATGGTCAAGAATTTGATTTCCGCCTCTATTTTGTTGAGCAATACACACTGCAGCTTCAAAAAAATAGTTTATGATTCCTATAGTATATGCTTGTAAAGTGTAGACGAAAGACAACCCTGAGGAGAAACCATATCAGTGGGTGGGTCTCCTTGTCTATGTATACCGGCCAAAGATGGTCGCTTCTTGTGGGGACTGGTGCCCGCAAAGAGCGCTTTCGTGCATATCTTTGGTCTTTTCTCTACATTCATTTCATATATTACATTCATCATCTTATTATCTCTTCCCAATTTTACACGCCCTTCTTCTATACATACTTACCGACTCTCCTTGCGACCCACCAACCCCCCCCCCCCCAAGCTCTCCTCTCCTCCCCTTACCCCAAATGGATTCCCCTTACGACGACCCCGGCGATGTGTGATGTATCTGATTCGGCCGACGCTTATTATGACCTCCAAATCATTGGGTTTATTATAAATCCAATGTCCAAATACTACCAAATACTATAAGTAAACGTATAGCTCGTACCGCACACTACAGATCAACCGTGGGTGTACCTGTGTACTACATACATAATATTATACGATCACGTTTCAAACTACCATTGCCCTGCCAAGATGACTCATAATGTTAACCATGACAATAAAAACGCATATTATTTGACACGCGCTTAGCATAATTTCTCTTTGTGGTGAGTGCGGCTGACACTGAGCCTGTGATTAAAACTGAAGCAATCGTTCTTACTGTATTAATATCAGCGTATGAGATTAAACTTTAAATGTAGCTTAGGTTCAGGATAATTGCAATATGTGCTGCAGGCTAAAGAGATCAGTGTAAATGTATAATTGCGTATAATATCTTAACGGAAAACATACAACGGTGACCTCAGCGTTTATGTTTTGGTAATGTAGATAATAACGCATAATTGAGTATATTATATATACGCGGGTAGCCAGGTCCATTTGAAGACCATTAGTTTTTTACATGTCCGAACACCATGGGTTAGGCCTGCAGGGTAAACTAACGCCTCGGGGTATTTGCTTTTATAAGATGTAAAACACGGGTTACTTCAATTGCAGTCGTTTATCTAGAGATCAGGATTGAACCAGATATTTGATTGAAAACAGCTATAGATGCGTGTTGGCCGGAACACCGCTAACCGTATTCGCCCTCGTGGCACTAACAGATGTATGAAAATGCTCAGACATAGTATAGGGCCTACGAGAAGAAACTATTTCTAGTTTTGATTTAAATCCAAAGTGACCTATGTTGTAGAATTGTCAGGGTTAGGATAAATAAAACCTGCTTCATGCACAATGAAAATTTGGAAAAGGGTGGTTCTGTGGGCAGCTCATACATTGACAAGAGCAGCAGTACACTCAGGACCGGATGTTCTGGGATCGACTCCCAGTCGGGACACATGTTTACGGGAATTGCTATCAAATAGTGGATATGCTGTTCAAAGGCTGATTCATATTATACCCAATAACATGAACATGTCTTTAGTTGAAGGTTCCGTGGGTTCGATCTCCGGTCACGCTATCAAATACGTTATACTTTGTTCAAAGGTTTCTTGTCGGGAATTCCTTACATACATGCTATCTATACCGATGAATATGTCCATAGCTGGAGGTTTTGACTTCAAATTCCAGTGGGAGCCAACGCCTGTAAAATCGCAGTTACGTATTTGATTTTAATTGTTTGACAACCTAAGAATTTATCGTATATTATACTACCTGAGCAATCAACAATACATGCTATAAAGATGATGCTGGATAAATGCATGCAGAGTTATTATTGTTTGCTATAAAGAATTAGAAATATCAACGAATTACACTATTTTTTCTCCAAATTGTTATATTGTGAATTGTGATTTATATTTTAAAACTATTTCTTGCGCAGTTATTATTACCTACAACTTTAATCATGAAGAATGATGTATTACTATCATAAAAAAAGTAAAGAAGAATTAACAATTGTCTACATTGAGACATACATCATCAATTTCTAAAGGATTATCATAAATTCCCTTTGAATCGAATCTGCACGGCATGAACGCTGACTGACTACCTTCGCAACAGTTCAATCTGATTGTTATTTTATCTAATGGTGGGCCAGCCAATAATGAGAGACTGTTGCCCTGCTTTATCTGAGGGATCCATTGATGGCAATGAGAGTCCGCATGCAGTGCACTGCTGCTGAAGACTAAAACCTATTTGGTTGCCAGCAGGAGGCAGATTGATCTTACGGTCGCACTGCGCTACCGTGGAGTGGCGAGTTCTGGCTGCCCTCCAGCCGTACAATATTATTGCAACATTGAAATAAATCCTAATTACAAAACGAAGAAACCATTACTTTTATTGGCCAGCGTAATATAAATGAATACTTAATTATGTCTCGTTGCTATCAGCCGACTTAATGGCTTCTGCTCATTAGATGCATGCGGTGCGGAGTGAGGATTGAGGACGGCTGGTGGAAGTGCATTGCATGCGAATGCCAAGTACTGCGGGTTCTATTTGTCGCAATAAACGTGTATGGCCTCTATTAACCCAACACATCCGTTTACAATTAGAGGTATAGAAATGCATGGTGGACGATCGTTATAATAAACGATGCATATATCTAATTATGTAATTCATAAAATGCACTTAATACTCGGGCAATAAATATGAATTCAGGTTATGTATACACGACAACTCGAAAGGTTGGAGGCTCCATTCCCACCAACAGCAATCCTATATACCTTCCCGACTATATCTGTAAATATAGTTAATTACCTTGAACATACTTGCAAGCACAGGCATACACCTCCTCAGCATAATTATCATCGAACAATATAAGATATTATTATTATTATTATATTATTTATATATTATTATATACTATTATTAGCTCCCTTGTATATTTGTCACCTTGGGGTTGAGATATATCGCCTTAACCTTTACTTCATGAAGTTCGTCATAAGTCATAACATCCCATGGGCGACCGTTTAAACGAATCATGTTTATATAAATAAAAATTTGAAGTTCTTTTAGCCAAGTCCAAGTCTAAAGTTGTAGTCGAATCAGAGTCATCCATTGAATTTCTACTTTTTTATTTTCTCATGCTTGATTTGATAAACACTAGTTAATGTGCCAAAATATTGCAAAACATTGATTACGTTTGATTTATTGACGTTTTATGTTGATGTATAATTGGAATGGGAATTTTTTCAATTCCTTTTTTTGATAATTATTATGTTTTTAAAACGTGATCAAAGTTTTTCAACCAAGCGTTAATTGTATTTTTCTTCCTTGTCCCCATTATTTTTCAACACTTTCAAATAAAGGACCTTAACAACTTAAGTGTTGCTAATATTGTTTCAAGAACCAGGTTCGTGTCCATAATGAGGAAGGGCCCAGGGATCCAAAATCTGATTAAACTTGGCCAACACAAAATAAATTATATTCAAATTGAAATATTAAACAAAACGTATCACTATTTTAACTAATGCATCTAGAAAAGCGAGAAAAGTTATAGCTAGTATCGCACCTGCATAGGTAGCCACGTGTACTGTAACGTACTACACGTCGTAGGCCTATTAGTTGGAGCCGTGAGCGAGAGCCACGCACGCGACAGTGACCAGTAAGTCAATGCATGTCATCACCAGCTCACCACTAACACCCGTTATTGGTTTACAAGATTTAGACCAATACTCTACAGCCGAGCAGAGGTTGCTGTAGCATGTCGCAGTTTGAAAAGATAATTTACATCAATTAGAGAGGGAGGGCTCAAAATATGATTGTACCACAAATTCAATAATTTGTTTGTTATTTCGAAAGGTCTCATTTAAAATGCCTGGAAGGCTAAAACAAGAAAAACTGACAGCGGTTAAATTAATGATATTTTGTTTGACGTGTGCACGATCACTGCGCCGTCTTACCACTAGAGTTGAAACTTCCAACCTGTTGGAAGGGGCGGAGCCAGGCGGCGCCTGCGTTCCTATTGGCTGCCGCGCGGTTGATAAGGGTGTACCGCGTGCTGCGATAGGCGGGGAAGTGTGATCGAAGTGGTGGCAACGCGCTCGGTAGTGGGGGAACTTGTCAGTTTTTCGTGTTACGTCCGTCAGTGGTGTGAGATAAGTGTGTGTGCTAGGTCGCTGATAGCTAACCTCCTGCCGCCAACGCGCTATCAAGGGAATATAGGGGTGAGTAGAGGCTATAGGTCTGATTAATCTCTTAATCTGATAACGACCGACGTTGCTTGTATACTCTTCAGTTTTTTTGTTCTGTTCTTTCTCTCTCAGTGGCTGATGACTACCTCATTTGTCTTGTACATCTCCGGAATAACTTATATAGGATTTACTCCCGCCACATAAATCAGACGTTTCGAGTTCCGTGTAATAAAACAACAATGCTAATAGGTCGGGTAGGGTCCAAATTGAGAGGGCCCATTAACAAACTTGACAGGCCTAATAGTCATACTCATATTCATACCGTAAAGTTTTCCCGCAATTTCTTCACCGTGAGATACCTGGGCATGAAATCTCGCATTTACTTGATGGTTTTAGTTAGAAGTGACTAATAGTAATTAGTAATTGGTACCGTGACGAAACAATCAATATTCAAGGTTGGGCTCCCTGACAGCGCGTGTGGTTATAGCAAGAGTCGACACCGTGTATTTATTTTAGTTTTGGCCGTCGCATAACTTATAAACTAATGCCAGGAGATTATTTTAACTTTTCTTTAAATTCTGACAAGGTATTTTTTTTTATAATGCAGTTACTACGTCTGCATTATTTTTTATTTCAAACCCAATATGAATACGATACTTATATAATACCAATGCCATCTATTGGCAGGTGTGCTTGGAACATCGCAAAATACATTATTGTGTGATTTTTGTAATATTTTATAAATTGTGTTTAAACTATAAAGTATAAAGCGATTTACACATTATGATATATTAATAGCAGTGTTTATATTGCTTTGTGAAATATAAAACGGACGCAACATTTTAAGTGTATCAGCACCCTATAATGTACAGCTTGACACAACTGTTCCTATGACGTTTTAAAAAATACACCTCTTTGTGCAATATCATTTGTTACCGTTGTCCCATTCATTGAAGACCAGTCAATTGTCAATTTTCAATATTCAGTTTGAGCGGGATCGAGGAGTTTATAAAAAACCTATGTATGCATGTGAAGCGGCAGTTGGGGTAGGACGAGGCAACAACAACAATCTGTGCACATTCCTGACTCTAAAACGCAGGTGCAACGAATTATTTACATTTCAGTCGTATCCGCTTTTTAGGTGTTGATGTTTTGTCTATTGCGAGCTAAATATGTTTCCCCAAGTGCATAATATTGTGAATAGAGAACAATGCACGCTTATACACTCATGAGAATGTATTGGAAATGTATGTACAGCCAATTAGCTTCCGTTTAAATTAATACACTTTTCATAGATGTAAATTAACATACAGGATGTTGACTTTTTTGTTAACAACTTTTTTGATTGCGACAAATTAAATTAAAATTGTTAAAATTTAATATGTTTACAGTCGAACACATTTTCCGTTTGTTTATACCCAATATATTTCTTATAACTTTACTGTTTTCCATGCATAAGATTGAATATTTGTATATAAAATCTTGTGTGTGTGGTATAAGGCCTACATAATTTATTTAACTTGTTGATAATGGTTATAGACCAACTGGGTAGTTTACAATGTAGGTAGCCCGAGATTTCAAAAGTGTCCTCCAATGATTCATGATATTGATAGACTATATTCACGCCGTCGTCCTCACACGAATTGCGGGCGATGTGGAACATAAGTACCGCGCGATCGACCTTGTATCTGCCGGCAAGTCAAAAACAACGAGCTCCGTACATGTTATCCTGTGTTTACCGCTACCAACTGCACTTTGCATCATTGCTCACTTTGCTGCATTTTGCATAGATCTACAGCGCAGGTGTTTTGCATTAATAACGTACATTGAATATCCATCTCTGCTGCCATCTCGATAGTTGCAGCCATAAATTGCGTGGTATAATTGAAACATTCGTCCGCAAGGCGTACGGTAAAACAAATTTGTAAACGCGCATAATTAATTTCTTGTCTTTTATCTAGTTAAGAGCTGCAGTGATTTATTAAAGTTGTTATTTTTCATTATAAGAAACAAACCTTTTCCCGCGGGGGGTAGGAAGTCTATTATCTGCTCGGGGCCCGACCTCCTATAGGCGCAGTGTGGTGTTTACAATCCCTCATTAGAGGTTTCATGTGTGGAACCTATTCAAGATAAAACGGGTATAGATAACTCAGGCCGAATCGAATTCAATGCGTGGCGGCCTGGCGTGTCAAACCAGTATTATCTCGCTTATCATCACATCAACCTCAATCATATGATAGACAATCTTAATTACAGATTTGTAATTATTTTCTGTTGACTACTACACAGCACAACAAAATTGGTTTTGAAATTATACGATCACCTTCTTTAGCTATTAGCATAAACTATATACTATTACTATACATTGACTTGGTGAATTTAATTTATATTTGATAAACAAATGGAAGTATTGCAATAGTTATTGATAAATGCCAATCCAATGTATTCCACTAAAACTAAATTGGCATTAACCAAATTAACTATAGTATTACGATTATGTCCTACATGGTGAATTTTAAAGTCGATCGATGATAACTGCACATGTAATATAAATCATTCAAATTGTACGTACTGCAAGTTGAGATTAAGCTTGTGAATATTGTAGAAAAAAATATGCACCTACCGCTATTAGTTTTTTATTTATTGAGTGTTGAAATGCGTTGGAATTTCCTATGTTATACATTGTAACTGAACAAAAACCTACACTTTCAATCGTATAACTTTGCGTAGCACCTTCAAAAAGTAATATATTGTAACAAAGTTTCGTCCTAAATGTAGATAACTTCATGACTAACATGAATACGTTTGAAAAAGATGATCGAACGCGATCCGTTTTCGAGATATTCGCGTTGGTGTGTCAATTTTACGTCAAATCTACTCAAATTAGAAACTATAAATATACTTTATCAATAAAAAAAATATATAATTTCAAGAAGTTCAGTATTAAATGCTACTCACATGTAATAATTCTTGAAATTCACAATTTAGAATAAAAAAAAGTATTTTTTCATGTCCATTTAATTTGAATAGTTTAGTTGTTGTATTGAATGGGTAGTTCACTTCATCGATCGACTTTAATAAACGTAGTAATCCAATATACTGTTCCAATATAATAATTGGCTTGACATTTTGCTACATAGGCCTATAGCCTAAACTAATCGTAATATTACTGTGATGTATTATTGGATTTTCCAATCCACTACAATACTCTCAAATATTAATATTTTATGAATACAGATTTAAATTGGCACTCATTCTGTTTTAACAAAATAATGTTGTAGATTGCATATCAATCCATAATATTTTATACAGCGAACCTGTACACAATATCAACAACGCATTATGTTCATTCAAATTGATTCAAAACATATAAATATATCTTATACCACCTATCAAATATGCTATGCATTAGAAATATTCCAATACTTGTATTTTAACGTTGGATTGTGTACCAAACTGAACTAAATTAATGGTGCAAGATAGTTCTATCCAATGAGCATAGAAGTCATCAAATAGATCATTTAAATGTTCTTAAATTCATTATGCGAAAATAAGGGGGAAGTATACCGTATACGCACCGAACGAAAAGTATTACACTCACCACGAATTTAATAATATCCGTTACTATCTTTATGCAATTTCTATATTATATGCGTCAGCGACGCACACGTGACGGTGTCCGGTATAAACTCTGCGGGAACCTATAAATCCATTTATTTCGTCATGAATTTATAAAGACGTAAAATACCTGAGTTTGTGCATATAGCATATACCGATACATACTTCACGGTTCCTCAAAGGTATTGTGCAAAGAAAAGTTGGTTTTATTTACTAAAACATACATATTTACATATTTATGAACAACTTTATGAATAATACAATTGTAAGATAGTCGTATTTATTTTGTTTAGGGAACTTGTTTTTATATAAACCGTGAATTGGGTACGTTTTCTTGTGTGAGTGTAAAAGGTGAAGATTGTTTCGTTTCTAAGGTTGGAATTCATAGTCGGCCCCTACACCTAGGGGCACCCATTGTTGCTATGGATTTGTTTTGTTTATGGGAAATAACATGGAAACAACTGTAACCTTGGTAACAATGGGCGCCCCCAGGTGTAGGGGCCGACTATGAATTCCAACCTAAATGTATTTGTTTTCTAGCATTCAAGTACGTTACTGCGGAACCTACAGCTCAACCTGTCGTTACTTTCTAAATAGATATAAGTAAATGAGTGACATTGCACTCACAGCTACGAAAACTGATTTTCAGTCAGTGGGAAACATTACAATAATGTGTATCGTTGTTACTACGACTACAAAGTTACCGCAATACGTACGTCAGTGTCATATTGATGAATGAAAGTCAAATCAATCAGAAGTTCAAAAACCGCAACCAGGACCAGGAATCGAAACCTAGACCTTTTCAATTGAAAGCAGGAATACACCTTCTATGTGATCAAACGAGCCAAACAAATTATTTAAATACGCTGATACTCGCAAATCTTGACCATTACTCTAATGTTTAGTAGTTCCATTTATTGCTCTACTGTTATCACATCGCAAGAGTACCGATAGTTACTATTAAGTTGATGTTTGGAAATGAATTGGATATAATTTAATGTGATTAAACTCATTTAGCATTAAGTAAAGAAACGAAAATGAATACAATTATTGTCGACTTGATGTATTTTTTCTTTACGAAATTACAAAATACAGCAGATTATATTCTAACATAATAATATTATTACCATACTATATCATATAGTGAAATTTAAAGCATATAACAAGGTAGAAATTTCACGATTCATATCTCTGATATACACTCACACAAGTTCGATAAAGGAGGTATAGTTAATGCTCAGTCCACATACAGTTATTTTATACACATTATACTTCACCGACAGTTACGGTTTGTTTCCAACTTCATGCCCGGCTTGCTTGATAATCTACAGCACTAATGCGTCGGTGCTTGTTGTGTGATTGTCAGTTTGTCACTGCATATTAACATTCATAACACGATAATGATACCGGCTAATTACACCGTGAACAATTGCCATAAGTAAAGAAAAATGTTTCTGTTTTATTTAATGGGTCTTTTAAACATTTCACGGGGTAAATAACAACGCTAGTAGATCGTTGTTTGTGATTAGGATAACGCGCAGGGTCCAAACATACACACAGCTTAAAACTAAATTGCTCTAATTATTCCTCATTGTAATTAGCTAAAAAGGTTAATTATCTTAAAATAGAAAAAGGTTACCTATCATTTTCTATTTTATCGCTTAGAGCATTAAACCAGATCAATTTGTTTAATATTAAAGCTAAGTATGTATATCGACTAAAAGTCACAGGGGGGCTGCTAGCTGTGAAGATGGGTGGTATAGCCCACTCAAAAAGTATAAGCATAGGATACACCAGCAATGGACGCCTTGATAGTGAAAGATCTGCAGAGGACTGCGTTAGGGAGAGATGGCTCAGCGATAGCGCACAAGGACTTATAAGTCGATATAGTTTGGGGGTGAGAGTCCTGTTTTCGATCATATTGGTTATTGTCAGTTTCGAGTTCTTTAATGCATCCCTTTTCAAGACAAATTATATCTAATTACTCTAGTTGTTCATGAATAAAGTTAGCGTTAGGTTGTATACTATGCAATAAATTAATTACCTATATTGAAAATGTATATGTACAGTAGAATTGTTCATCATTGCTATAATGTTACGAAAACAACAAAAAGTATGAATACGTTTTAGTTATACACGCTATAATGTCATGCCGCAGTTATTAAGAACACGCCAATATACACAATTAATGTATCTGGTAAACAAACAGGCTCGGTGTACAAAGCGTAGGCTGGTGTGATTAAACAGGCTGTCATTTTGTTCGTTTTTAAGTGCATGTGGAATTCTTGGGAGAGGTCGGCCGGCTCTTTCTAGACACTTATTGAACACAACATAAAAATAATAAGGAGTATGTTAATCGAAAATCATAAATTGGCCTGTTATTAATTCCATCAACGTGCCACTTACGATACACCTAATTCGAGGTATACACGATATCTACATAATTGACAGGAAATTAAGAAAACTTGTAGATTACTATATAGGCCTTTTTGTGACTCCTGACTTTATAATCAAATTATAATTAAAATATGCAAATGAATTTTCTATAGCAAAGAGATCAGATAAACAATTAGCTTGTATCCATTTTCATTCAACTTTTGATATTTTTTTAGTCGGTTACTTTATGACATTCGTTTGGATGTTTGAGAACACCCACTTGGATTTGAAAGGTAAATTAGGCAGGTTGAAGATTGTCATTAAAGTTTAAATTGGATTTGGAAACTGTCAGAGAATATCAGTTAAATCTTATGAAGGTAGAGTTGAGGGGATTTCTTGAGGCAAATGGAGGCCAATGAGAAAGCCAATGGGAAAGCTCGCTTGCTTTCTGTCTTCCCTGTGCCAACTAAATGTAGTAGGCGAAATAAATATGATAATTTGGTCAGTAGCGGAAGTCAACGGTGACGATGAACCAAAGCATAGCAAAGCAACGTGTCGTGGGAAGAGCAACTATATCTACTACCAACTTCAATACCTACTATAATTTGAGTAACTCAACTATATAATCTCAATTGTTTTACACCCCTAATAATTTAAAGACACGTTAACTTTATTGAGCTTTCACGGCTATCAGTTTTCAATAATTTAATTTCCATAGTTGGAATCACAAATGTAAAATGGTCACAATTTGATGAAACTTTGTGTTGTGTTGGTGTTTACAAGCTGTATCTCGCAATAGTCAAATGGTGGAGGTGCCGGGTGGCGCAATGTATAATGTAAAAATCTGTCAAGATGCCAACCTACAAAAAAATTATACATTTAAAAAATTGCTCTTCTGGCAACGTAGAGCGTTTTCCTAGTATAATTGAATCATACATGTCAAAGTAAAGTAAATTAACGTCGAAAGTTTTAAGTATTTAAAATAAACTTATGTTACGGGTTAAAACCCGTCAACATGTTGGTACGTCAGGAAATGACTTCTTCCGTTCTTTGTGTAAATAAGTAAATACATAAATAGAATATCAAATGCTTTGTGTTATGCCATATTGGGCGATGCTCTGCCGTAAGTAAAGCATCGTTGATGGTGGCGCCGGTTCCCGTCTATGCGGATAATGTTGCTTTGCTTTTCAATCATTGTGGAATTCCCGTTTTTGAAGTCTTTGTGACATTTGATTATACTGTTCTCAGTGTTAGGACCGTTGTTCACGTCACCAGGTTGAAGCACACATTATTTGGAACCTCTTCTGTGTAGACAATGTTCAGTAGAAGTCGGCAGGTTTTACACCGGCCTGTTGTAATGGTGGAGGCGCCGAGTAGATTCGTGTTGGTAATTGTTCCACGTTTCTTAAATCGTAACTAGTGATCTTCATGTTTCTCTACCCTGCGGAAAAAACGGTTTCCGTCCATTAAAATTGCTTTTAAATTGTCCCAAAAGCAAAATCAAAATGATCGTGTTCATTATGCGGGCTTCTCACTAGATTATATATATATATACAATGTTTTATATTAGTTTCGAATGGAAAATGTTTATTTTTATTTAATGTTTTGTGTGACAGATACTCGTGTTTGTAAGCGTAAAAATACATTTATTATTATTTATTATTATTATTATTAAAATAAGTCATCCTCTAGAGTCTAGAGAATTTATTGCTCTTTCTTGTA
This sequence comes from Isoperla grammatica, assembly GCA_945910005.1. Lineage (NCBI taxonomy): Eukaryota > Metazoa > Arthropoda > Insecta > Plecoptera > Perlodidae > Isoperla > Isoperla grammatica. Next base: position 13,025,416 of record OX246737.1, read on the forward strand.
AAATGTTTCTTTGTTCTAATAAATATTCCGTTTTTAAAATGTTCTTAATAAGGTGTGAAAGGTTTCGCTCAACATCATATTAGAAAAGTTATAATTGAGGAGTAAAAACGGAAATATTTATAGGAACAAATAAACATTCATAATAAATAGCAATAGAAAAGTTGTTCTGAATCGGCCTTGTTGATTCTGACATTTGTCCGCAGGTGTTCGCACTGTCCAATCACTGACTCATATGTTTCGTATTTGAAATATCGATCTTTGATTGGTTATCGCTCACTCGTCGATGGTTTTCGGAGCCAACAGGGTTGGTTTAGTCGCTTTAAATTAATTTCCCCCACTGAAAATCAGTTTCGTTACTGAGTGGGTAGACTCTAAATGTGAATTTATTTATTTTATTTAGATTCTCTAGAAGGATAGCCTTTTATGTTGATTATACTTTTGTGACAGTTAATACATTTCAACGCAGTTTTAACAGACCCCAATCGGGTAGAGCTAGCCTAATCAACCGTTTTGTTCCACATGGTCTATACGGCAAAGCGCATGCGTATATCGTTGTCTACAGTTTAAACCTATATAAGTGCTTCTTCCTGACAGAAGTTGACCCGTGTACCTGATACAGCTCTGGAAAACAACAGTGAGAGTCAGGCCATACTGGAAGTGGGTGTTCAAAGTCATGATCCCGCTATTAAATCACAGGTCGGGTGTTATAACTAGGCCTAATGTGTTCCTCTGTAACACCTCATGCATGATGCGCATGCGCTGTTTTGAAACTCCACTCACTACCACTCATCACTGCACCCAAACCCTCTGTTTACTCTGTAATTACATCAACTTACTTGTATTAGTTTCCACATAATATCACCTTGCAATATACTATTAAAATAAAAGTTTTACGCTTAGGTAGTCCGTGTACGATGGTATCAGACCAAAGAGGAACACAATCTTAAATTCAGATCGCTAATAATATGGACCGTTGATCACGGTAGTTTTCGTTTGGACCTATTTTATAACGAAATCAGTCTGTTGTAGTTTAGCCGCGACGTTGATTGGCCAATGAGAGTCAGGCACGACCTTATCACTACCCAGCTCGGGTAGGGATTATTTTCAGTTAGTAATTAGAGCTAAAGTGACCGAGGGGCCACTGATACCTCTTATTAGGAGCCAGCCAAACTCAATTACAGTTTGTGTGCGTTTATATGGAATTAGGAGGCGAACCCATCGCCCGACCTTAGTTAATGCGCCGTCGACGAACTTGTTAATTGATTTAAATTATCGGCGGGATCTTGAAACACAGCGTTTCACATTTTGAACAGGTGTTTCGTAACCTGGTCTTCGTGCGTAGGATGTAGCCTACTTGCGACGAGTATGAGGTGGTGCGAGCGGTTGGTCAGAGATGCGATTTATAACCATATAACACCACAGTTGTTTGTTTTCACCCTTAACTGTACTACACATTGTTTCTTATAATAGGTGAGTAAACTTATCTAAAAAAAAAAGCAATAAAGATAATTTTTCTTCCAAAAATGTAAATGATACCGGTATAGACCTACCACAATTTCCATCCGGGCTTATACGAAAACAATTTGAGCAGCAACATTAATTGCGCAATAAATGGAAGTATCAAAAACGTTCAACATTAATTTTAGTATTGTTACTTATCTTATAATTTAATTTGAAAGTGTCAATTTTATGAAAAGTACATATATGTAAGGAATGTATTCAATAATGTTATGCTCCTCATAATGACAATTAGTTATATTTAGTGGTATTTTGGTTGATCAGCTATAGCTATAATCTACGTGACGTCACAGCAGCCATATTGGCATTGTTTATTATCTAAGCATAACTTAGAAGATCAGCTGATCAGCGGGTATGATTTTTAAATAGCATAAAATAACTGTTTCTCCATGGCAACATAGTCAAACATCATAAAGATGTCGCCACCCGCATGGTTATAAGGTCTGTAAAAGCCATCACACTTTGTAAAATATACAACCGGAACAAGATTGTGAACTATCTGAATGTCATGTTAGGACGTAATTTAATTTTGTGGAAATGTGTGCTCATATTTTCGTTATTTAAATTGGATCAAAACACGTATCCACTATTGCGCAGCATTTTTCTGTGACTGTCCTTGCACCATGATTAGAGTATAATTGTCTGTCGTGATGTTTAGCAATGGTTTAGAAATGATGAAAACGGTGCTGAATGTGTGAAAAACTATTACAATCATATGCTTTGAGCCTTTTGAAGGTCTAATGCACTATTGCTAACAAGATTCGAAATAGTACAGGCAGACACAAAAGAACTATTATGTTTTTTGTCAGAAAAGCCGTGTGCATTCCAGAAACGGGATTACTAACAATATCTTGCCTTGCACTCGTATGTAACTTGTTGAACAACACGCACTACCTCTGTGCAATACAAATATGTACAACTAACAATAATAATTTATTTAGAATTAAAATATATCCATTTTCCTGCTTAATACTATATCTAAATACTAATACTATTCTAAACAAATAATTCAGTAAGAAATATTACAATGATACATAGATATCTTATCAAGAACATATTCAATTTGTAGACGTGCTACATACTAGCGTTATCAATAAAACTTTTTCCCGTCACTTATTTCCACGCAATCAACAAATCAATCAACGCTAGCGATAGGCTGAGCCGCAGCGGTCAAGCGTCCACAATAAGCATTAACTCAATAAGGTACGCATAGTCAATACATGCGTAGAAAACACGCTTATATACGCGTGTGAAGGTTCTACCTTTTTTCCTTCCATTTACTAATTACCATGACTTACCATATCGCGTCACAAAATCATGTCGTGTATAAGACAGGACGTTATGTTGTCTTGTATCGGCTATAGGCAAACGAATGCGGGCCTCATTTCGACAACTTCCGTATCCTCGAAGCACGAACATGTCTTAGTTAGAAAACACATGAGGGCTCACTACACTCTTTTGTGTTGGACATTTGAATTGTGTTGGTTGTTAGTTACCACACCTGAAGTTTCATTATGTTTAACTAATATAGCGACGCGTTGATAAGGCTCTTCCTCGTTGTGTATAATTACCATCGTGAGGTAATTAGGGTGCTGGGCGTGTACTGTGCAGGCCTTGGGATATCGACTACACACTAACCTCTTACGCAACTTCCGACGAGTTCGTGACACACCGGAAGTGGAAGGAACAGGGGTTTAAAACTCGCACGGTTTGCATACAGATGTCAGACTGAAAGAATATGTTGCAGGGGAGAATCTATAAAAACATAATTGAAACGTTTTTATGAGGGAAGTAGTTACTTGCCTATACGCTCAAAGTGTGTGTAATATACTGGGCGTCATTGTGTAAGGTTCACTATGACATATAACGCTGTATGTCTTCATGTTTTTCATTATTACATTAGTTAGTTTATTCAGTTGGTTTATTACTTAGTTTTATTTATTTTTTATTATTTTTATTTTTCCTTTTTTTTTTTACATGTGTGTTACAAAAATATTTTTGTCATACAGTGAAAATAACGTTTATTTATAAAACCGTATCGGTAGGACAAACGTTAACACAATGATTAAAAAGACTGTTCATGGCAAGAACGTATTTTATTTTGTCAGTTTTCTCCCTCATCCTCCTCCCAATCCCAACAAAAAATAATTATTTTTTCATTACATGCTGTTACGTTTCTACGACTACAGCCATTATTGGAGTTCGCACAGTCCGTGTCATAGGCCTACTCGACGCACGATCCACACACGACAAGGTGATCGAATTAAATCAAATCAGTCTTGAAAGTGTTTGGTCACCCCTGACAAGAGACCTCTTCGGCTGCATGCGTGACAAAGTGTGTCACTTCGTAATTACGTCCTACTATAAATTTGCACGCTAGCTTCTTCGAAATTTGTTTCAGAGCTAATGACAAACTAGACAAGGATTGACAAAAACTATAACGTATCGCAATAGACAATCGTGTTTTTATATCATGGCCTTTACATACATCATTACTCATTACTTGTGTGGCGTGTCACAAGGGGCCATCACATTAGAGTCAGTAATTTTAATAATTTTAATTCTTAACAACAAATAATAACATAAGTGAGACGGCCATGCAACGGGACAAAACTAAAATTCTAATGTATTAATAATTATCGTTACACGTCGCGACTCGAAAGAGGTTTTGTGAGTTTAAAAAACGTAGCCATGCAGTCTTACGGGGGTCAAGTTCACTTCCAGCTAGGATACTCTCAATAATTTATTCCTCACATTGTGTTTTACTGTTTGAATAACAAAGACTGTTATCAATGATTATTTCCTATTACGATAATATCGTTGACTATACGGTTGGTCGTGTTATTGTTTGATACGGTGCACGACATTGTGCATGTAAATGACAATCAACATGTTTCTCAACATTCATTTTATTGTTGGAAAACATGCTGGAATATTTACAATAACTGTATAGAGCCAGAATGAAAATGTCAATAGAACGAATTATTGCAGAATAAAGTTACGTCTTTATTCATTTTACTGTTGGAAAACATGCTGGTATATTTACAATAATTGTACAGAGCCGGTAGAACGAATTATTGCAGAATGAAGTTACATCTTTATGCTGTGATCAAGTACTAATTGGATCATTTCAAATCTATATAGTGGATGGCATATTGTCTGGACATTGTAATACAAGCCTTTACGAGTTTACGGTATTTCTCTATTCAAGAGAAATACATGCTTGAAAACGATTAGTAAACCGTTCTTCCTGCCATGTGTACCATTTAGAAGAATTTACACCAATGAGCGCAGACCTCGGTAAACCATTTTACCTCATTATAAGTAAACACACGACGACGCACCAACTATCCTATCAGTTCTAAGTCGAGTCCCATCAAAGACAATGACTAAACCATGAGGGCTCTTGTATAGGAATTAACTGTATGTCACTCTTGCATCGTATCCCGGCATCAAGGTTTGGAAGTGAATCTCACCAACATCAATGGTCCCTCGTATCGATTAGCCTCGCTGCATGAACCTAGAGAGACTTTATAAGTGGGGGTATATATAGGCTCTCTACATGAACCTAACTGTTGAGCCACAACATCGAATTATCAGCAGAAATGTTGGCCGCGGTTATCATAACATCTAGATAATAGATATTGACGATTTGATTTGCTATTTTTGCTTTTGTTTATATTACCACAATGTATTCAAAAATGTTAACTTGGTCTTGACTCGGTTATTTTTTAATATAGTGCACCACGGCGGGATGCAACATTTTGTATAGGCGATTATACGTAACACAACGTTTAGCCGATGCAGAGAAACCAGACCAGTTGGCCAGTGTATATGTATAAAGACCGTCAAAACACGGCATTACTATTCTAATGTATACACAGTAGCATGGGCGAGCTTTTGATGTATATATTGTGTGAGTGTACACGTTATACTGTGTAGGCTGTGGTGTAGGGCAGCGTTATTAGCTATATAGTATAGCAGAGTTAGATTCCATGAAGTGTAATTATTATTCATACATCATGTATATTATTTTCAAGCACGCAGACCTAATACAGAAATTTTGTATTCACCAGTCCCTAAAATGACAACAATGAATACTTCAATACGCAGTTACCACCAAAAGTAAGGGTCACAAAGTGTAGGACCCTGAAATATGCATAAAGGAAGGTAGAGTAATGACACTTTCAGATTATTCTATCCTTGAGCGTAATTCAACCAATTAAACAATCAACCATTTTGAATTCAGCATTGCTATCGTGACTAGGAATAATAATACCTGCATATTCATTTAGATATATCTTATTGTGTTCAGCTGGTATAGTTGAGGATATCCTTATGGTATGATAGAGCCGAGGGCAACATCGAAATGTTTTTTACTTGACGTTAATAAAAGTAATGAACACGCATACAACATTATTATTTTGTGCATTTAATGCTCAATTAACTCTTCTTGGAAGTGGAATGTCAAAGCACAGAAATACTAATGTAGGCGTATGTCTAATGTCTAATGTCTAATGTCTATAGTCAACGCTTCCGTTGAAAGTAGGATGAAAGCTGGCTTACTTTCATAACACTGTTATGTTACTATATTTCGCTCAAAATTAACATCAATATTAAAACGTCAACTGTCAATTTCATTGCCAGTAAAAACCATAACTTTATAACTGTAACCCTACAATAATGTATACATTAATTCACTACGTACTAAATTCGTCACGTTGAAACACAAACACAAAGCTACAAATGTGTTGCAACAAAGGCCCCGGCTTACATTTCGTGTTAGTCCAATCCATGCAGTGTTTCACCACCTTGCTAGTTTTCCCGCTAATCTCCTATACTTGCAGAAGTTTAGCCAGTATTCGTATAGCTACGATTCCTTTCTTACCTCAACCCAATGTGAAATTTGATATGGGATTAAGATCTATTTAATATTTATAAAATACGATTTTTTAAAGCTAAGTACATCTTTATTGATAGTGTATGAAGAGATATGTCTGACGCAACGCGCCAATTGTAATAAAAGTTTGCTTCGACTGGGGATCGAACCCACTCATCGGTTCCACGTACCGACGCTCTTGTCAATTAAGCTATGCGGGGGCCGCGGAACCAAGCCTTAATTGATACGAGAATCATTGCTTTATGGACGGATATTAATTTACTGATTTGTATAAACCATACAACAATTAAACCATACATCCATATAACAATTAACTAGGCCTATAGCAACTATGGATTTCCAAAGGACTGTGGGTCAACTATTAACATCTCCACACCCCATACACACCCCTAGTGATAGTGAAGCTCAAGTTTGCTCAAGTCATGTCATGGTCAAGTAGAGTCTCCTGGCGGAGATCAAGGAGGCCTTGGCTGTTATCCATTGATTTTACTTTAGAAGGCTGTGAATAAACCAAGTTCGCTGAAGACAGAAGAAGGCAATGTTTTTATTTTACTTCGCTCCGGTAAGTTTTTAGGGCCTAGTCTGTCAATGCGCGATGTAAGACCACCATGGCTAGTATAATATTGTCAGTGCTCGTTGTGTGCGTCGCTTGTCAAGTGGTAGCGAGTCTGGACACGAGGTTCCTGGTGTTCTTTAAGACCCCAGACTCCTGCGCGGGGACCATAGTCGCTCCTCACTGGGTGATCACGGCAGCCCACTGCTGCTACAACTCCTCGGACCCGAAGCACTACTGGATGCTGGCAGGCTTGCCGCAACATTATCAGCAACGTCAAGGGCAGGAGCTGTACATTCACCCCAATGGCACAGCCGATAAGCCTGACGAAGTGGCTAAAGCCTACGACTTTGCGTTATTCAAGGTACATCCCAGCTGGACGTTAGGACAATACGTACGCGTTATCCACATGTTCTTTGGGTCGTTCCCTCGATACCCGATATTGAATAACGAATGTTTTGCAGCTGGTTGGAACAGAAAAGTTATAGGCCTACTAGATAATGCTGATAAGAAGAAGCCCATACCTTACGCATACGAGTTGACTACAGTTGTATCGGAGCAATGCGGAAAGAAATTGAATATAACAGTGTTTGATAACAACCTCTGCGCTCAGGATCAGTTTGCCTCTTGGGACGGGTCTGAAACGGATTTTAAAGGATACCCATGCACAGGTAAATTTCATCTACAGCGTAGCCTACAACAGAATAAGTTAAAAACATAATACAAGATTAGGCTATCTTCTTGCGGAGTTTTGGTAAACCTGAAAAGTTAGACGAACTCCCTAGAGTAGCCTAGGCCTAACTTTGTGGTTCATATGGCTAGGCAGGCCTAGTAGGTAGGCCTATAGGCTTACTAACTGAACAATATAATATGTAGTTGTCAATTATATTATTTTGCCCGTCAATCCTCCTAAGGTATCTATGGTTTCGTTCTGCGTGTCCTACAGCTATACTAGCATAGTTTTAAATACGCCACATCGGCATTCGGCAAGTTATTCGTTTGCACTTAGTTTCCATTCATAAAAGTCATTAGAATATGTTGATAATAGCTCACAGTCAGATTTAAAAATGTAATGCCAGCTTATGTTGTCCAGAACATGAACATCCCGTTTACCAAGCTGGACTCGATCACTTTTACACGTTATGAGCTCATCGGGGAGCACTTTTGAATGCACGCTCAACCCATGTAAAGTCGTTCCACAGCAACCATGTGGATGCTGACGTCATATGAGTGATGCGCATAGTCAATGAAATGTCAGTATTTGAAAAAGCCACCCGCTGATTGGCTCCGATACATTCACCTATGACGTCAGCATCCACAAGCTTGATGTGGAATACCTTGAAGGCCTATAGTGGTAATGTAGAGATACGGATGGGGATGGGGGGTAATTTACTGTCACATACGTCAATTTGTAGGTTCGGTATACTTATTGTAAGGGCCGGTCTTACAATCTCCTAACAAGAAAGTTATTTGTAGCAATTATGCTATTTGGAGGATTTCAAGGGTTTTGATTGGTGGTTGCCATGGAGAAAACAAGCTATTCGACGAATGCGTAGTTATTGGGACATTGTAAGACTGGACCTTAGTCAGTTTAGAAAATTCTCCAGAAATGAAAGGCTATAGTGTGACGTCACTTTAAGGCGACGTCGGGGGTCCCCTGGTGTGCGACATCTTCACGGCGGAGGGGCGCCTGAAGCCGATGCTGTGTGGCGTGCTGTCGTCATACCGCGCCCGACACGAGGTGTGTTCGCTGGCGTTGTACGCGGGCACATCCGCGCTGGGGAACTGGATGCACAAACACGTGCCCGATATCGCTAGGCAGGACCTCGACGCGCCGCTCCGCTCCAGGATCCAGGAGGCGCGCGCGGCGCAGAATGTGGCCTCTTCGTCGCGGGGCAACGACGCCGACGAGTACTCGATGCAGGTGGTGTTCCGGTACTCGGGCGTGACGGTGCTCATCGCACACGGCTCACCCGCCAGGAGGGTCGTGTCCATGTTCCTGTCGATGATGTGTTTCATGCGTATCGCGACGTTCCTCGTGGTGTTCTTTAGCATCCTCGAGCGAGATCACGCCTGGCGGAGATTCGGGTACATTGTGTCGATATAGAACAACGACCAACTGCCTTCAAAACATGGAGGCTTTTTATATGTCAATGTAAATAGTGAAATTCAACCACTACAGTATGATTAGCAAAATATATCTTCGGAATGCAACTTGTTGCCTATATAATAACTGGCATTTTAATTCGTTGAAATTATTTATCTGGCGAGTATATATCAATGTAGAATTGTCTATTGTTTCAGATAAACTGAGTTCAAATGTAAAATATGTGTATATGTTTTAATAAGCAAATAAAGAACTGTGGTGTTAAATTCTCAGGACATGTCTTGGCTAATAATAAATAATGAGAAACAATTCCAAACATGTTCGTATAACAATTGTAAATTTTCTTGTAACCAATAGGGCACTAGCAACACCGAAAGACAACAATGGAACAAATGAATTGAACTGATGAACAAACCATCAGCTGTCAAAATAATAAAATTGCAACCATAGAAATAAAAACAAGTGTAGCAATAGTAACTGCTCGCAATTTAAAACTTTTAATGATAGACAACGACTAAGTGAAAGTTTTGTATGTGTATTTGTTTAATTTTTGTTTTGTTTTCCAAAATCAGAAGAAATTATTTTTTGACAGCTTGTTTTTTGTCCATCGATTCAATTCATTTGTTTCATTGTTGTCTTTTGGTGTTGCTAGTGCCCTATTAATTTATTATGGCCGGCCACTTCGATGAATGATTTCAACTTAGTAATATGGATCTCACTCAAGTCATGTACACGAGAATATCAAAACCTATTGTTGGAGCATTGTTACCAAACGAATTGCCTTTCCATCATTATTCTGAAAATGAACTGCTTGATGATAACCTATGGGCGGCTTAGGTCTACCATGTGCAGCAGTAGAACCATCAATACATGAACTTTTGAGAAGTTAGCCAAACACTGCATATCAGTAACTACCATAATTACCACTACCACATGCAAAGGGCATGTGATTGTCTTGAATAATATATTCTCTACTTCACTGTAAATTTTTTGATTTAACAATTTGTCATAAATAAGTAATAATATACCTATTGTATTCATTATAAAATATGTGATACAATATTATAATATTTTACAGATATTTTAATAAGTAAACTAATTTCTGCATACAAGAAACGAATAGGATCCATTTTAAAAACACAATTGAATGGTAAAAACAAGATCAAAGCAATTAACACTTATGCTATACCGGTACTAACATATTCATTTGGAATTATTAACTGGACACAGACAGAACTTCATGCCCTAGAAATTCTCACCCGCACAACATTCACCAAATACAGAAGTCATCACCCTAAGTCAGCAATAGAACGAGTGACTCTACCTAGAGAAAAAGGGGGAAGAGGCTTGATTGATTTAAACAATTTATATTATAAACAAATTGAAATTCTGAGAAAGTACTTTTATACAAAATGCCCACATTCACAACTTCATAGAGCTATAGTATCGGCAGACAAGTCGCTTTCTCCCCTCAATTTAAATGACGGAAATTTAAACTTGCTTCAAAAACTAAATTCTGACACAGCAAAAGAGATCAGAATATCAGAAAAGACGTTACATAGCAGACATTATAAAGAACTTCTTAAGGATAACGTCGATAGGGTAGCATCGAACAAATGGTTAACGTCCGGGGACATTTTCAGCGAAACAGAGGGATTTATGATCGCTATTCAAGATAAAGTAATCAAGACTAACAATTACAAAAAATACATACTGAAAGACGTCACAGTAGAAGATAAATGTAGAAAATGTAATTTGAACGGCGAAACAATTGAACATATCGTATCTGGGTGCAAAATGCTTTGGCAAACAGATTATCTTCATAGGCATAACCAAGTTGCAAACATTGTACATCAAAAATTAGCCATGAAGTATAAACTTATAAACACAACCACTGCGTATTACAAATACAAGCCTGAAAAGGTATTAGATAGTAAAGACTACAAATTATATTACGACCGGGCAGTTATAACAGACCAAACCATACATCACAATAGACCGGATATTATATTTATTGACAAGAAGAAACAAGAAACGATTTTAATTGATGTTGCCGTCCCTTTATGCCACAATGTAGAGACAACTTGGCGGGAAAAGATAAACAGATATAAGGAATTATCTATTGAAATAAAAAGGTTGTGGAAGCAGAATAATGTAACTGTTATACCGTTAATTATATCAGCAAATGGCATTGTTCCACGTAAACTCCATGACAGTATTAAACTAATTGGTCTCCAACCGAACATATACATCGAGATGCAAAAAGCAATTATTTTGAACACGTGTAGGATAGTGCGAAAATTTTTGAACTAAGAAGAATGAAGACTTCAAGAAGTTCTCCATCCCGATGGTGGTTTTCGTGGTTTCCACCGTACAAAGAGCGAATGCTGGGATGAGTACAAATCGGCCACGACCGTACATAGCATCCACAGTTTGGTTTGGAAAAAAGTATGTGGACAATGATATATTAAGTAGTATAGCCAATGTGGGCATTTGAGAAGCAGAAGAAGAAGAAGAAGAAGAAGAAGAAGAAGAAGAAGAAGAAGAAGAAGAAGAAGAAGAAGAAGAAGAAGAAGAAGAAGAAGAAGAAGAAGAAGAATAAGAAGAAGAAGAAGAAGAAGAAGAAGAAGAAGAAGAAGAAGAAGAAGAAGAAGATATATTAAGTAGTTCTAAGTAGATTTTAATATGGTAAACACATGGAAATACTTGACATTTGTGTCCGTACAACATGTTTATGCCGGTTTTGACCGAGTTTGTATGTATTGCAACAATAAAATAATAATAATAATAATAATAATAATAATAATAATAATAATAATAATAATAATAATAATAATAATAATAAATAATAATAATTTTTGTAGGAATACCTGACCTGTTATAATACATTATGGAGTCTGAGTTTGAAATGACAGCTGATGTCCAGAAGCAAAATAAATTGTAAAACATAATACGTTATAAAGTGTTTTACACAAGCGATGAGGATGATGAGTGGTGTAGGAATGTTCGTTATAATATACCGTTCAGCAAAGCTACGATAACAGAAACCAATATAAATAAACTAAACTTTCCTAGAGTTGACATTGCAGGAATTCTTCTACGCATACCTCCTATTGGTGACAATTTGTTCCAATCTTCTTTAATGTCTGGTGTGGTGGTTTTTAGTGGTGTCGGGTCCAGGCGAGCGCTCGCTCGTTTTGTTGGTGACGATACAATTAGCGTTCGACTGGACAGACCTAACTGTTCGACTGGCTCAGACTGTCTGGCCTTTATCGCAGCTAGCCAGATAATTAATGTGCATCCGAGGGAAGATCCACTTAACGATTCCGGATATTATCCACATTTTTTAAATACCGAAATATACTAAGAGAAGCGAAGATGATAATATTTAAGGTAGTGGAACACACAAGTTTTGGTCGTCGTATTTTGATAGTGTAATTGTTCTTAGTCAGTACTGGACGAGTCTACGTGCCGCTTCAGACTTGGAGAAGACAGGCGCCTATACTTAGTCTACACTATGCACTTAAGTAGTCGATATATTAGTCGATATATTAGCTACCTAAGTAGCATACATTGTATTGTACACCTAACATGTGACGTCAGTATAGGCAGTTTAGGCGCGAAGTTGGGCTTTCTAGGATAATTTGAAGGTTATGTTAATGTTTTAATTGGGATTTTATTTATGATCGGTTGAAATTGTTTATCAATACAGAAATATCAATGGCGGAGAAAAGGAATTAAAATTAAAAAGGCAAAAAATAAAATTAAAGTACTGCTCTATTTTTATTAAAATTATGACATTTAGATTACAGCGATGACAGTTGATACCAATAAGCTCTGTATTTTGTTTAGTTATATCATCACTTTGACTCCTAGGTTAAGGTTAATAGTTATATTAAAAATAACTAAAACTAATCTAAAACATTTCAGTCGTTTATGGTTATTTAATTTTTTAGTTTTTTTAAAATAAATATGCTTACAGTAAATGATTATTTGACACATTCACAATCTTAACTTACTGCAAATCTTCAGTTGAATTCAGATGGGTCACGTTGGAATTTGCTGTTGACTTATTTTGGGTCCAGTTGGAACCAGTTCAAGCTAATCACAACCGAAACCAACAAGCCATTTTTTAACTTTAAACTTTCAAAACTGTTGAGTAGCATTCATTTATGGTAATACTGAATTACAGGTAGCTGACAGTGTTACACTGAATTCTGTGGGCTAATGCTTGGGTGGCGTCACCGGCAGCAAAAGCTTATGTATCTTATGTTGTGAAGGCCCCAGCAAGTCAATGTCGTGAACAAGCCCTCGTCAGGAACGAAGCAAGCCCGCATCGAGTGGTCTTCACGAATTTCAAAAGTTTAGTCTTGAAAATAATAAATCATCCTTCCCATGTTATAAATAACAACCTAAGTTAATTAGTCGGCTATAAGGTTGCATGTCCAAGCTATCGATAAGAAGGTATTGTGTTCTCTAATGCGGTGAATCGGCAAAGCTTATTTTCCTCGTTAACACGCTCTTCATAAGGAGATGTTAGACGAAGCGTGTGATGAATTTGTGTACATTTTTCATTAATTAACACTGCTGTTAGGAATATATTTAACAAATGAATGTTGGCATGATTGCCATCAGTCTTTGTATGCTTTATGTGGAAAAAACCCATTAGTCGAGAATGTAATAAGTACACTTACTTACTAGAATAATACAACAACGTGTCGTAGTTGTAGCCGATACAAGTGTTGTATCAGCTCAGCCCACTTGTGCATAGTCATCTAATTAATGAGCACGGGTAGGCCTATACTCGAGATACAAATCTCTACCCTGCAATGAATTGGAAATAATTACACCCACTCTTGTATTGTCTATTATATTCTTATTGTTTGATTAATTCATCAAGATTATGAGATGGTGCTATTTTTATGAGCATAGATGTACTTACATCATAAACAGGAATATCTGGACACGCTGTTTTGCTTGCCTTTTATGATGCGTCAAGCTGTTTGTCTTGCGCGCAAGAAATAGACTTTCACCGCACAATCATGGTAATTAGTCTCATTAAAGCTAAGTAAAAATTACACGTAATTAGTAGTTCAGCTGAGTGGAAATTACGATAATAATAATTACTTTACGCATTTTGTTGTTATTCGTATTTCTTTAGAAGTCGGCTGTGGCTGACAATGTAGATATGATAGGTCTACCAATGTTTCAAGTAGGGTAATTAGCAGGGTGTGAATGCTGTGCAGTTATTTGTTTGTGTTTGTGTTGGGCGATGGCTTTAGGCTCTCGTGAGACGCTCTGCTAGGCCATCAAGGAAATGTCCATTAAAAACACATTAAAAGTCGACATTACTATACCCGGAGTTAATTTCAACTTGATTTTTATCTTCTTTTTAAATTAGGCTCAGCACCTTTGACGGGCAACGAAGTGTTTAGGCAATTAAATTAAAGATAGAGTCCCATATATACCTTCCTGAAAATCAGCGTAAAATTATGTCCATAGGCTACGTCAGAACGAGACCCGTAGACATCAAGTTAGCAGAAGAAAAAGCGGCTTACTTGAGACTCGACCATGGACGGTCATAATGTAGGTCTCCACATCAAAGACTCGTCCTTCCATTTATCAGTTGCGCAACTTACTAATTAAATAAAGCATTTACTCGATCAAGCCCTGAAAGCATCAGATAGAACCTACTTAAGTCGCCTCCTTTTATTTTTATTTTAGCACTTGTTTTATAGTGGTTCTTGGTTAGGTTTAATATTGTTGTTTTCTTGAGTAATCGGGCACTAAGGGGGGCTGAGCTAGGCCGCGTCAGTGTGTCTCTCTATTATCAGCCACTCCAGAAGATATGTTAGAGCTTTTGTTAGCAGCTTTAGTCGTAATGTATAATCCATGTTACAAGTCAACTCCGATTAATTATCTTGTCTCTCGCTCGCACCCACAGGGAACTTTTCTCTCTCTCTCTCTCTCTCTCTGTTTCGTTTCGACCGTCAGAAGAAGTTAGTGTGGTGAAAAACTAGTTCCTTGGCTTGTTCTACGCGTCATATATTGTTTGATGACATCCACATCCACTGCACTCACGGGGACCGAGCTACAAAACTAGGGTAGATACCCTTGGTATTCGCATTCCAAGTAACATTACTCCACGTAACCTAATGTACAACCTAATGTACTAATGTGCAACCTAATGTACAATCTCGGTCGGTGTCTAAATACGCAGCCGAATATATGTCCATGATAAATTACATTTGGTCAAACTACGTCATCGTAAAACATGCTATAAACTTTTCTGCTGGCGTGTTGAGTAGTTTCTCATTTAGTTCCCAGTCATATTTAGGACGTGTGTACAAAACAATTACAATTACTGCTTTATGGTTTAAAGTATTGCTAAAAAATGAAGGTTACTATCTAATTATTTATTTTCCAAGAACAATATAAGTAAATTAAATAAATTAAGAAATAATGAGATGCAAGTATTATAAATTCACAAAATGTAAAACAAAAATGGTAATTGAAAATAATTTAGGAAATAATGTGTGCAGTAATAAAAGTAAAAACATGTAACAGTTTTTTTAACCGGCAACACATAGGCCTACGTGCATGAGCTGTATACTGTAGGACTACAGTCAGAGAAACATGCATTGTACCGTGTACGTATACCACGTTTGCTGTTGTGCCCCGTTTGCATGGTTTGGCATGATCCTGGTTCGAACCTTCCCACTCGATATGTTGGGCCCACAATTGGGTTGTTGATTTGTCCACAGAATACTTATGTTAGTTTGGAAAAGGGATGCGAGAAATCTAATTTAGCTTGTAAAAACAGTGGCGGTGAAAATGTGCGTGCGTCATGTTAGTTATTGAGCAAAGGTTGCGCAACGCACGCGGCTAGGGAGTGATCAGCCACCAAGGATTTAGTAACTCGATGTGTTTCCTCAACTGTGGAAGGAGAAACGATCTAAAACTAACAACAAGTGGTGCCAAGATGATTTACGACGGCTACTAATGAAAATATGAATATATTTGCGGTTCAAAGCTAATTGAAAAAAAATTACGCTAGAGACGGTAAAAAACAAACTGTTCTTAAATTTGTTGTTTATAAAGTAGACATAATGCTGTGTAATTAAAATGTACACGATTCAAGTTCGTTAAAACAAGATGATATGATCTTAATTTGATTATGATTGCCGAGTAATATCTTCAAATCTTAACTTAAGCATGTTCCAAGAATACGGACATTAATGTCAAATCTGTTATGCATTTATTCTTACTCTGAACTGTACCGAGGCTACCATCACGTGACGCGGTTTCGGTCGTTTCTCTTACAAGAAATGTTTCAAAAGTCATATCGGCATTCTCAACAATTATACACGTTGTTTTTACAACTTAATTATTTCTCGGAAAGAATTTCTGGACAGCAGACATGGCTTCATTATAGCGGCCGCCTCGTGAGGCTATAACAACCAACTAACAAGCGCAGCCTGAGAACCGAACTGGTTCACGGCATGACGATACGACGCACACTCAACAATGTGAAATATTGGAGACAAATCGAAGATGGACCAGACAATGTGGCCGTGCACGTCTTATAGGCAGCATCCGCGCTAACAACCCATGGGAAACAACAAAGCAAACATTGTCAAGGCAATTAGTGCTAAACAACAATCATTGCATCTGTATCCTTAACATGCACGCATGCGCAATTGCAATCCGTAAGAAACAGACATTACGAGCAGTTCGAGTTTATCAAGTTTACGAGTGATGTCAGTTTTTTTGATTGAACGATTTATTGTTTTCCAAACCGATACAAATCCCTTTGACATTAACTAATCGAATGTAGTATGCGGCATAATTGGTGGGAAACATAAATAAAGCTAAAAGACGTTAGCGATCATTAGTGACTGGTTTGATTGATAATTTAAAAAAAGGTACTAATTTGAGTTTTTCCTTGGGACTTTACATGTACCGGCACAGAAAAATAAAATCACACAATGTTTTGAGCAAAAAATACTTTTAGTGAGAAATTGTGATGGGATGTAGAGTGTATGGAGAGAGGTTCGTGGTTTGAAGTTTGAAGTTTGAAGTATACAGACCTTTCCAGTTCCCAGAATGCCGAGTATTATGGGATTATACGAATTATATTATATTATATATTATATTATTAACTGATAACATGATTGATATTGATCGTAAATTCCCCCCACCCACCCTCATCCCTTTATATCCCTCATTCTATTTCTAAATTCCCTTACTGATTCACACTCAATAACCTCCTCGGCTGAATTGACTACCATTTTTCTGCCAGCAATGCGAAAGCCTAAACTGAATTGAATGTCCCCCCTTATCGCGACCATGTATTGGACGCGTGTAGCGTAATGCTGTCCTGGCACCGGAAGAGAGGGAAGGGGGGGGGGGGTTCCGGTGTCGGATATTTCTCCGGTAGCAGCGACTCCGTCAGGTCTGGCCGTTATCAGACAGACCCTTGTAGTCGCGCCCTTGTTAAGTGGTCTGAGTCGGGGTCTACGCACCGGTTTATTAGGAGATTTATAGCCAATTTGGCTGGGCTTTAGATCGCACAAGCTTTTATTAAGTTGTCATGCTGCTATAAACATTCATTCATTACTTAGTCAAAGTATTGAACTCAATAAAAGGTATTATATGAGATGCGAAAAGTCTTTTTGCTAAGCCGACGTATACTGATGCTGATAGGACATGTAAATATTCTGAGAGAGAGATTACAGAATGTTGTATGTCTACATATTGTTTCAACAAAAACAAATAATTCCCATTGATAACTTAAAAAACTTAAAAACTCATTTCCTTAATGATTTTAGTTTATAACTGTGAGAACAAAGATACTAACGTTGACTTACATCACGGTTAAATAATGATTCGAATTTCAGAAATACAACATACTTGTAATAGTTAGGTCTATATTCGTGCGTTTGAATTCGTCCGTTAGAGAGAAATAAAAAAAAATATTTCATTTTAACTTATATTGTACTTTTGTACGGGCGAGAAAAGAAAAGACATATGAGCATTTTATACGCGGATTGATGGCCAGCACAGTCTACAGTCTTCACTCTTCCCTCTACAGCGTGTCTGCAACGATTATAGTCAAATTACATTTAAGAAAGGAAGTGAATTTAGAACTTCAGGTCGCTCAAAGATGGAAATTATCGTCATTTAGTCCAAGAGTTAATTTTTAGTCTCAAAAGTTTAGGCCCTACTTTTGAGACTAAAAATACATTCCTGGACTAAATGACGATAATTTCTATCTTTGAGCGACCTGAAGTTCTAAATTCACTTTGCTTCATAAATATAATTTGACTTTAGGTGTCTGCATGACAACTACAAGGTGGGACTCAAACATGGTGAAATAAATAAATGGTGGAATACTTCACTTAGGAAAACGTCGGGGCCTTCATTAACATCGTATCAAACAACAAAAACAGATAAACTTGACGTTTTCAGTTTGACGATTTTAACAAAACCCGTCACTTGATGGAGTGTTGCACATTTCATGTACAGACGGGTCTTGTTAAGGGCAGCTTTGCAATTGTGTGGTCGCGTGTGGGAATCCCCCTCCCCTCCCTCGCAATTAAGCCGGTCGCTGTAAGGTATAAGGGGTGGTTGCCGGACGCCAATCACCCATGCCACTAAACAGGAAATTAATGTTTCCGTTCCAGTTTGCCCTCCTTCAAGTCCCGGCTTCAACGAGAGCACATTACCTCGATACACAACCTAGGAAGCAGACGTTTTATATGGAAATTTTAAAGCAAGCTTTACGTATGCAAAATTGCAAAATTACGCAAACTACTTATTGGAAGGTATGGCGATTGAATCCAATTTGCAAAACGAATATAAACTTGACTGGACGTCTTAATGGTTTCGAAATGAAGTTGTAATCTTATCATTGTTTTATTCAAATAGAGGTATAAACCAATTTGCGAGTGGAAGTCTGTGCAAGTGCGCAGTTGTGGTGTACGTGCTGGCGTACATAGGTTAGGCCCATTACTTGAGGCAGGCCTAATGGACGTGCGGCCAGTCACACTTGCATCGAAACAGAATCGTCTCCACGGCCGAGGTTGACTAAAAGCATTTCTTTGTTTTTATGAAAGGTGCACTTATTTAAAGTGTTATTTTATTTCGTCCGAAGTGCGGAGACGAGACGAACGTCTACGCCATTTCTTTGTTTATCTGCGGTCAAAACGAGTTGATTTTCGCGTGAAACGTTAAAGAAGCCGATAAGCTCCAAACACCGAAACTCAATTTGTTGGCGGGCTGATGAATTCAGGACTATCTGTCAAAAAGTGACTATCTATTTAACAGGCACTATAATAGTTTGGTCCCACTTATTTAGTTTTGACGTGTTGTGGTTGCAGACTGTACCGCCGTGACCTCGCTCGCCCCCTCCCCCCGCCTGAACGGCCACTCCCCCACCCATCCCGGCGTGATGGGGGTGTCGGAAGAGAGTAAGCCCGACGAGGACCTGCCCGTGCTAGAGGACGCCGATAAGGGGACCAAGACGCTGCTCACGGAAGGAAGTAGCAACGCCTCAGAGAACAACAGCGAGGGGGAGCTTGACGACTTCGCTCCCAAGAGGAAACAGAGGAGATATCGGACGACCTTCACCAGCTTCCAGTTGGAGGAGCTCGAGAAGGCCTTCGCCAGGACGCACTACCCGGACGTGTTTACAAGGTACTTGCTATGTCAACACATGCAATACATATGTCAGCAAGGTACTTGCTATGTCAACACATACAACACATGTCAGCAAGGTACTTGCTATAAGTCAACACATACAATACATATGTCAGCAAGGTACTTCCTATAAGTCAACACATACTTAATACATATGTCAGCAAGGTACTTGCCACAAGTCACCACATACAATACAAAATGTCAGCAAGATACTTGCACTTACCACAAGTCACCACACACAATACATACGTCACAGCTAGTTTTAGCTAATGAGGGTAAACAGTTAGAATGTACAGGTGAAAAATAATAAATATCAACACCTAGGTTGCTGACATGGTAATATAATATCCCTCAGATGATACAATTAATACATTTATAAATATATCTGACATTCAAAAATGCTAAAACCTAATATTTAATAACCCAATTAGTATCATTTAGGAAAATATTCTAAATATTTTGAATATGTATTGCCTGAGGCCATAGTTTGGAGGGAGAAAAAACATCGCAGTGTATAGGTTGTTGAAATAAAAAAAAGCGTTTTTGTAAAACTTTACTCTTAATATTTAAATAAATTATTCCCTGGCATCACGATGTCTAAAACGTTTGACCCCCCCCCCCCCCCCCCCACACACAACGACCACCTAAAGTAATTTGACTAGACCCAGCCACAGGCGACTCATCCAACTATCCGACATCCCGGTTTATTGTGCAAATCTTTCTTATCTAGGAACGATGGGTATAATACATTGTGTAGTGTGTCTCGTATAGTTTGTGGTTTAGTGGTAGATAATAAATGCAGTATATACGCGTACATGCATGTTTACGTTTATACGTTTGCTGCTTGCACATTTCTGTAAAAATGTACAGAAATGCAAATAGTTTTTTGTTTCACTTTTTTATCTTTTTACTATGAAAAGACTTTTTCTGTCAAACTGTACACATAATTTTTTATCCAATATCCATTTATAATAATATTGTGCTACCTGAACTTAGAACATGAGTATATATTATAGTTATAACCATCAGTTTTCGTCTCAAGGGGACATGCAGCATTCGCTTTTAATCTTCTTCGCTTCGTGTGTAATTTAATTAAGCGTAATAACTAAACGTAACGGGCATTAGCAGCAGTAACGCGGGGGGGATTGATTGGGGAGTAGCGGCCACGCAGGTAGGCGATAGCTCGGTAGCAACGCAAGCCTCGCGTGTTACAGAGTAACCACCTCGGCTAAACACTTAGTTGAACAGCATCGCACTTCAATTCAGGGAAATCGCGTGGTGGAAGTCAATAATGAAGCATTTTTTTTTTATCGGGAATCTAAATCAGCTGTTTGATAACGCAACTCGAAATGCACTTAAACATTCTAATTAACAACCAGTTTATTTATGTGTAGCTAGAGAACTAGACCCCGCTTGCATGTATACTAACTGCGTAGAGTGACGGGTATTAGCGGGCATAGCCTTCTCAATTTATTAATATCATGATAGCGCTTCTGTGTTCACGATTAGCAGCCTCGGTCCGTCCTCCATTAAACCCAATGTGTGTAATTACAGGAAATTTGTTGTAATCCTTTAACCAGCCCAGGATGTGGTTGTGGACGACGACTCTGGTTTCAGGAAGTTCGAACACAACGGTGGCTATAGTAAACGCTTATTAACGAAGGCTCGTTGCAAACAATCAGTTATCTTTGAGACTGCATTGAAATAGATGGATATGTTTGTACCCCAGGCATTTCCGTCGGCCAACAAGCAATGTTGGTAGCAATTACAATTTACAAGTATAGCTTCCCATCAACGCTCCCCATGATGATTGCGAGAGTGTCTGTACAGTAGACAGTTGGAGACACCACACTGCATATTATTGTAACTTGGTATAGTACTGTCTCATGATCTGGTACTGTCCACCGCCTTGCTGATGACGTCACACACCTGCGCTATGCTTTACGTAGCTGCGCGAAGGCGGTGTAGTAGCACCACAATGCACAGCCTGCGCTATGCTCGACGTGGCTTGTAGCGATGGCGGTGTGTACAAATGCTGCTCGACACAGCAAGGGAAGACACAATAGCTATGATTGAAGTGAGAAGGACGCAAACAGACAATTGAAAATAATTAATTTCACTGTGTATTTCTAAATGGAGTTTTAATTACAAAAGCGGCTCAAATGTTCTCATCTGAGGAGTGACATAAGTGTCTGGGTGCCCATCGCATCGGCCCGGTGTACATAATTAAGAAGGTGATTAATGCCCCGTCAACGGATGAGAGATTGCGCGTCCCAGTGAATGAGCAGTCTCATTAATGAGTCGCGAGTGTTAATTAAACTTAATTATTGTAAATAGAAAAAGATTACCTATTGCAAATTGCGGCTAATTCTTTCTGCAACCAGGCCTCGTATCGTTCGATAGACCCGCGTATAGTCACGTGACTAGAATGACGTACAGCTCTCTTGTACTCTGCAGCACCGCTGGAGAAAGAAACTGCAACGATGGTTGTTGCATACAGAATTAAAATAATGAATAATGGGTTATGGGAAATGCCGTTGGGGCACTTTTTCTTATCAAAGTCATTAAAAAGTAATGTAGAAATTAACTCTGAGACGATGTCATGCAATTTTATCAGTTAATGTATCAAGATCTTTCGTCTCACTCCAGCACACGCAGTTAATTCCTGCACGAGACGTCGTCAATTGCATTGTAATATAATGTTTTCATCGTTTTAATGCTGAAGAGAACTTGTTAAACTTCTTTGTCAAACCGACAGCTATGTAGTTGGTAAACTTGACTCGTACAATACACACGCATGACGAATTTTATTAGTGAATGCACTTTGGAGAGTCATTTAACATCATATTAGTTGCGCCATATTACTCAGTTGTCGGTGCAACGGTGAACTTGCATTGCATTACTGGTACTAACAATTATTATTATGCGGTTGGTTATTGTTATCGTTGATGTCAGTTGGGGAAGTTATAGAATAGTAAGGACTATAGATAATAATGTATTTTATGTGTCTTTAGGGCGCGAAGTTTATTGTATACCTATATATTTGTTAGCTTTCACACTTCAACTTCCCAGTTTTGACGACTACGCGGTCATTTCCAAAACCAAAATGCTATCTCTACTTGTAAAGAGTAACTTCTTCTCTTTAAATTTTGATTTGATAGCATCCCATGAGAATTTATTTTGTTATTGTTTTTCATGTCTTATTAGGCTACATTTAAGCTAGTTTTGTTTAAATTTTAACAAAATTATGCTCGTTGCACTCTGTTACATTTAACTAATTCCTGTATAGGCTATAAAATAAACATAAACTTTGTCCTTTTATGTTCATACGATCAAACGGGTTATTTTTGATCAGCTTGCCTATAAACTCAATGTTTTTGTTTCAGAGAGGAGCTGGCGATGAAAATCGGGCTGACCGAAGCTAGAATACAGGTAAGCACATGCTTTGTTTTTAAATAAACCCAACTGTGCATTGAGTTAATTTCATTCTGTAATTGAGCCACGTTGGTGGATGAGCTCTAAGGGATAAGGTGTTTGCATTGTCGTTTGCCATGAAAAGAAAACAGCCTTCATTGACATTAACATCATAATATGGAAGATTCGCAAGCCGAGTACACAAATTAAAGCATGGGTAATTCAATAGCATCTAAATTGAGAGCTGAGCTATTTGATTGGAGTAGCGGTACATCGAGTGTAATGTTCTGGGTTCGATCCCCAGCGGGTGAAAATGTTTGTGTAAAGCATGGTCGAAGTATAAGAGGCGTTTACACCATTAATTAGCTGATTCGATTACTCGAGAGTCGAGAGTTTCGACCGGCGAGTGTTGTCAGGTCGGCGCATCACCGCGATAACGTCTTCACCCCCCCCCCCTCCCCCCCCCCCCTCCCCTCATCGCGTGATACGGGTAATTGCGAGCTCGCGTCAGGTTAACACGAAGCCTCCGTCGGATTGAAATTTAATCAGATTTCCGCCCTACAGTAGTTTCTCGGTGTCCTATAAAGTTTTATTAGATCATGGATTTGCCAGCACCACATAGACCGCAGTGAGCTATTGATCCTTTTTTATGTTCGGTATAAAAATCAACTGAGTTGTTATGTAACAGTTCTTGGAACGGCTGGTGTAACTTTATGAACGTTATTTATATTTTCTTACTTACTCAAAACACGTGTTTGTATGATGTCTTTATTAAATTACGGTTTTGCATCATGACATTAATCTCTTATAATCACATGTTATCTTCCTCGTAGTAATCACTAAGTTTGCCCATTAAAGCTGCATCTACAATATTTTTAAAGACATCACAGATGAGTCCCATTTCCATGACTTCGCTTGACTTGCTATCACATTGTATTTGGTTGCTCTATAAACCATCTGTTTTGTAACATACATATATGGATGCTGCAATGTTATACTTTTAGTATAAACGATAATGGAAATCTAGGACCAATATATGTTCCATGTTTATTACCGTTTAAAATAACGAAGGTTTATTTTATAGTTTATAGTGAACACTCGAGTTTACTGCTAGCAGAGGCAGTGGACGTGCGTAATGGATTGCCATACACTCCATTATGAAACACATTAGCTGAATTTTTAAGCGCGCAACAACAAAACAAGCCTACCTACCTTGCAAAACTTCGTATTACAACAAATTAGCGCCGACGGCTGAGTTATTATCTTTGAAGAAGATCCTAGATTCGCGCGTAAGCTGGAAGCAGATGGTATTATTATTAGACGGAGGCGACCGGCGTACGAATGGTGATGCATCGCTGGAAAGTAAATAGAGAAACACGATGCGGACACGTAGCTCACTCCTATCGAAAATTACCTCAACATTCTATAATGTTACATTATTTTTAATCAATATTTCAATATCTATTATGAAATCGAAACTGGAACAGCAACCCTTCGACTGTGCACTATTGATTTGTTACTTTGCACTTGCAAACTCATTCTTCGTGGTAAAATTATAAAGCGTTTGACGTTACAATTAATAATACATTGCAGATCGAAATGTATGTGTTGAAATCTCGTTGTGATGTAATTTTCTTTACAATGTATTCAACATAATTTTATTAGCTTCTTGATTAATTTTATAATAGCGTTTGCCTTGAACGGTTTTTCACCTTCGCTTGGGAACCTGAGAATATATATATATATATATAGCCTATACTGCTTTTATAGCAAACTTCTACAACTGTCAATTTCTTGTGCAGCTGCATTTACTGTGCACATAGCTTATCAGTGCGTTCAACCATGTATTTTCCACGTGCGTGCGTACGTGCGTGCTATCCGCTTATATACGTGTATACGGAATTGTGTAGACTAACAAAGCAGCAATGAAGGTCAATTCTGTAATTAAAGGCTTTTCTCGTTGTTTTCAAGATAGCGATATAATGAAAATGCGACTAAATTCCAACATAAAGAAGAGGCCCCCAACCATGTGGTGGTCACTCGCGGTCCGAGGCCTCTAGGTGTTAGTCCGCTATAAATGGTAAACGAACGAGTCAGCAGTTACACCACATATAATAGATATGTACCACCATCGCTATTATCTGCGGTTGTGGAGAACAGGTTGTCTTCGAGGTGTTGAAACTGAAAATCAATCCCCGAACCTTTACACGTGTGTTGATCGATTTATTAGTTATTTATAACCTACAAACATGCTATGTACAGAAAATGTCCCCTAGAATTAATATGGGACAACTCTTGCGAGAGAACCGTTGTTTGTTGTCTCTATACATAACTTCCAAACCGTATCTGTATTTGTTTGGTGTACGCAGTATACACAGTCATCAGGTGAAACAACTGTGACATTCGTTGTGTATTGATGAACTGTTGTGTGTGTGTGTCGTATTTGAAGTCAGTTTTTACTCAAAATCCCTTCTAGTTGTTGAACCATACACCACACGTGTGATTAAGGTGGATATATCAAAACGTTGTTGTTCATTTGTTATGATTGACTAGTTTGTTTGTTCGATTTTTGAATTCTCAATTGATGCAGTGCGTGGGAAGATGTCGAGTTATAATTTGGGTAACTTATAATATACCCTGTTATTGGTGTGGATTTGTTTGCAGTTAGTGCATTATTTAGTACATATGCACTAAAACACTGCGTTTCTGTCTCCCCAAAGAATGTACTTCCCGGTAGCTGTACTATAAATAGCCCGTTATGACGCGATAAAACCGTAAAGGTGGGTCAGATAAGCTTTAGTCGTTCAATCTTTGGATTTTATGATAAATTAATTTTACAAGTTGTTCGGTAAGATGTGATATTTCATTTTACAGAACTATAATAATTTCAAAGGAAAACGTACGTTTTTAATGGAAGCAAGTAAGAAATAAAATGTCAAACTTGCCAAGTTGTAAAGATACAAAATAGTGTATCCAATAAAAAAAACAAAAACAATTTCAGTTGTACAATCCGCACTCACCGGTTGTAGTTGGTATTGATATTTTCAAATTTACCGCTTCACCGCTGCCAGCTGTATGACTAATGTTTTGCCTTGTCGAAAACATTATTCCATTTCGAAAACGTTTACATTTTCTACTATCTTTCTTAACTTCGAGAGTAATTTTAAGCGTATGCACTTCCGGTTGTACTTGTTGAATGGCGTCACATATGCATGCGGGCCCCGAAAGAGTGCAATGGCATCGCCCGCCACGCTCACTGCTCACAGATGCATCTCATCTCATCACATCACACTGTTTTGGCAGCCGTTGCGCTAAATATTCATCAAGCTAATTAATTAAGTATGTAATTCCATGTTAACAGTTTTTACCAAAAGTAAAAAACGAATCGTATGTGAGTCACGTGATCTGAAACACATGCAACGCACGTGATACCGTAACGCATCCACCCGCAGTCTGTGGTTTGACACCGGCACATTATCCTACCCATGACCGAGTACAGTAGCGTGCAAAATACATTGCAGAACAATTAGTTCCTGGAAATGGAATAGCATTATCTAATTAGATTTGAAAGCTTTGTGTTTTGCCCATATGTACGTACGCTACGTGTATTGAAGTTTTAACAACATACTTAAACAATAATTGATGATTAGCAATTACTAAGAATAACATAACATAATATTATGAGTATACAGTACACATATAAGGTAAGGCTCGTACATCGTAAGTAACAACAGTCACACAGATCGTGTGTGTGTGTTTGTGTGTAGGACTAATTAGTAATTATGACTTTACATTAGGAATTGTTTATCCGTAGGTCCCACTGTTATTACTCTAATGAACGTCAGATGATCACTTCTATGAAACACTGATGACATTTTGTTTTCAGAACTGGCAACACTTTCTTTTCTAATTGGTGCTAAGCTAGAGACCATGTTTAGTACAGGGAATAAAATAATTATTTATACAGCTTCTGCAGTATCCCATAAAATTTGTAGATTTATAAAGGTGGCATCCTGGCGTTATAAAATGATTCCGCACTTCACACGTTGCAGATTTTCATTTACTATTTAGTCATGTTGCAACTATTCAATATTGATGCAAGAAACAGTTATTGGTAATAGTGGAGATTACGTGGGAATGGGACGGGTCTCAATTTTGAGCCAAAAAGTGTGCATGATGATGCAAGAACACTTTGTCATTTTTTTTTCACAAAATTCAAAAATTCAAATCAAAGAAAGATTGAAAACCAAGAGCGTGGCGTGGTGAGGCTCAAGACCCCTTTTTACGTAACACAAACTGTGAGAAAGTCAGAAGAAAACTTATTTCCGAAAAATTGTTTAAATTTGGGTATTTATTTCTAATTTATTACAAATCCAAAATTTGGTAAATGATTGCAACATTTCTTTTTTATTATTGGAAAACTTCGATTTTTTTATAATTACGCAAAAATAAATTTTCTGAAATTAATTTTTTTTATCAGAATGGATTAAAGAATATAGTATGTAGTTTGAATGAAAAGAGGAATGGGAAAAGTCATAGCAGACAGGCAGACCAAGAATCCAGCTTAGAAACGAGGAAGGAATGGAGAGTTGTTAAAAACCAATCCACAGAGAAAACCAAAACAGAGCTGAAAGACAACAGCGAGGGTAGTGTCGGACCGCAAGGTGCAGCTGAAGGGAAGGGGTGATCGTGTCAGTATATCCTGTGCCGGCCCCTCAGGCTCGGGACTTCTTAGAAACCATTGCGTGCACGTAGAGGACTGGCTCGGGAAAAAAATTCAACACAGACCTAGAATTGAATTATATATGTTTACTTTCTGGTTTCTAGAACATCCATATCCAAGAAAATAATTATAATAACACTAATAACATCATTTCAAAAACTCGTTTCTTTAGAACTCAATACTAGTACAGAAAAGTCTTGCTTAGCGTTGCAATTTAATTAAATAATGTAATATTAAATTATCTTCTTTAATTGTCTTGCTTGTTAAAGATTGAGACGTGTATGTAATTTTTGTAATGAAACGCGTTTAAAATAATTGCTGACTAGCTACTGTGTAAGAAGCGGCAATGCCATGCCATGCGATGCGATGCACAGATTCAAGGTAAAGTTGCTTGTAAACTCGTTCATGGGGGATATTAACTTTTCTATGTAATTATGTTTCTTTGTGGATAACTTTGCAAGAACGATGCGGTATTCAGCCGAGAACAAGTCGCTGTACGTCTGTACGTACTGTGTGCACTGTGTATTGTGTACTGGTACTGTGTACTGTGTACATGTGTACTGTGTATTGTGTACTGTGTACTGTGTACTGTGTACTGTGTACTGTGTACTGTGTACTGTGTACTGTGTACTGTGTACTGTGTACTGTGTACTGTGTACTGTGTACTGTGTACTGTGTACTGTGTACTGTGTACTATGTACTGTGCATGTGACGTAAAGCAAAAGAAAGACGCACTAGTATCACCCAATCACTAATTAAAACGCGTTTAACGCGTGAAACGTTTCATTGATCGACTACAAACTTCGTAAGTTTATGTCGACACTTATATTCTAGTTACAGTTTAAATTTGGTGAGATTCGGTTGTTTAGTTATCAAGTAATTACTATTAAGACATACAACATGTTATTAAAATAATATAATTTTCTTTATATTAATTTATATTTCTATAGTGTATGTGTAGAGCAGATTATATTTTTATATTATGTAATTTATTATGCAAAACAAATTAAATGTGTGACTTCAGTATAGTTAATGTTTTTTTTATTTGTTTAATTATAATCTGTGGTTTGTATAACACAGCTCATTAGACTATGTACCCAATGTGAACATAATATATTCATTGCAGAAGCAAAACGGATGTGTTTATAGTATTTTTCGCCCTAAATACAGGTTACTGTATCTGCCTGAAGACATAGGAAACGCATTAGGTGTATAGAATCAACATTTATATTCCAAGACATACGTAATCACATAATACATAATGAGATTCGCAACCAACTCAAGGCGACTGATGTAGGATCGTTGCTCGTACTTTTAATTGTAAATCATAATTACATTTAGCTACATCATCATTTAGTAATTCCTACAAGAAAAGAATCTGTGAGACGACGGCTAAACAATTAATGGTGAATTAGCTTCGTTACACGGCAAACAACAGACACACTTGTCCTTGAGATCTTCAATGGGTCGGCAAAGCTGCTCGCGTGGGTCTCGACTCGGCTTGGCATAGCCGCACGCCGCAGCATCACCTGACGTTTACTTCCTTCGTGTTCGCAGCGAGGCTTATCGAGACTGTGTTTCAGGCAAGAAGTGAGTCTAATTCGGAACGTTGCGGGTGTGATTCTTTGATTACTACTGCGTATTGTGACCATCCAGTCTTAGTCACTAGGAGATATGTGGATTAAATTCTTCATATTGTGTTTTAGGATATTCTAACAAATGGGCAAATTCGTCATAATTAGCATATATACCCAGTTCGTAAGAAAGGGTAACCACAATTGACAATCAAAAGTGACGTGCGCGAAAGTATAATAAGTTATATGAAATGATGTAGTTCTAAGAATACACTGATGAGTGGTTTGGTGGGTAGACAAGATCGTGTTTTTGATGATGTGATCCGGTGGTCTTAGGGCAAATCAATTGTGAGTCAAAAATGTCTAGACTCATTCAAAACCGACCTTATGCATAGGTTTGAAGCAATAACATTATTAAAGTCAATCGAAAACGTGTAAGACAAAAACTACACGGGATCCAAACGTATTTATGCGATTGCGTTCGACAAGACATATAACCCTGCAACTTATCCACACACATAATTTGAAAGTCCCAATAAAATATATTTTCCTCGGGGATAGATATATTATTTTCATTGAGTTAGAGTTGGAAAGCTATGCCCTGTGTAAGTGAACGCGGCAAGTAGACTGTTGGGCAGACCTCAGAGGCTTGGGTTGACATCCCGCGCGGTCTAGACGGCCATTAGCGGCACCACCGCTATTAGCGGCACCGCAGCCCCCGGCGAGGTCGAGGTGATCATGTAATGCCAGGGTAGGTGGTTGTCAAAGCACCGCGCTCAGGTATCACTGCTGTGTGTGGGCTCGGCGCGTCGGCAACCTTACCCCATATCCCACAGAGTAGGGCCTACTCACTCCATCTCTACTCTGGTGCTGATTTATGGATAGTGTTGTGACTTCTTTGGTCACAGCATGTATAAAGGAAACAAAAGTGTGGTCACAGCAATTTAAAGAAAACAAAAAGGATGAGCACTTATCAATTATATTAGCTACTGGAAAATTGAACTGAGACCAAGTTTGCGCATGTATATTGATTGTGTGGTATTTCTGTTAACAAACAAATACCTCTTTTCAAAATACATAATGTTAATGTGATACGAAATTTGAATAATGCAATAACCATTGATATTAATTAATTACCGTCGCGTCGCTTGCTTGTACACGATTAAAGTAATAATGCAATAAAATATATAATAGAATCCATCATTACGGTGTTAGTACACATAGTAGCATAGCTAATGCTATCCGACACCAACCTGACGGGTAATGGCTTCTATAATTATTACATTGATTATGAATGATTTAAAGATACATAAGAAAGTGCACGCACGCACGCAAGTGAGTGCTATGAGTAAGATTGTGCAACGCCCGAGTATATCGATGCATGCGTCCAGTTTGCAATAATATCAACATCAATTATTCACTGACGAATGGATGAGTGTAAGGACAAATCTACGTAATTATAAATAGTGTATATATTAGCGTGTTTGCACCAATCGAGTACGAGCAGCCAGACAGTGATCGATGACTGTGTATTGTATGACTATTGTAAACCTACTGACATACATGAGCGTACTCATTTACAAGTAGTAATAGAAATGATTTCATGATGCAGTTATACTGATTGAAGAAGTAATCAATTAGTTTATGAAATGTGCAGTTCTACCTGCAGCCTGCAGGTGTAATGGCTTCTGCTTGCCGTGTGTGCAATCTGCCTGTGTGACTGGTCCGGCCATGTTACGTCACCAGGTTACATGGTCATAGCTCGGAACACTCAGGCGTGCCAAGCTGTTCGAAAATTCAATTACTGCTCCTTTTTTTTGTTGAAGCTTCTGTGGATATTATTATGGCCCTACACGGAAATTGGAGTAATATATAATTATTTCGTGGCATGGGTTGGGTCTGAACTGTATCCTAATTTGTATCTGTACATAATTGACAATATAGAATAATGAAATTTTCGTTTTAGGTTACTTTATCCAACCTTATAATAGATGTTTAATTATGCCGGCTCAAGGGCCCAGATAATCTATAAACGTTCCCTCAGATTTTCGAGTCATTATTTTACGTGTAAAAATTCGTTCAAATTGCCCCTATTTAGTGAAGTGGGCATACTTACAAGCTCGGATGATAGCTTAAGAATTCACATAATTGGCTTAATTTATTCGAGCATGGAACACAATATTCGTTTTATTTCTTCAAGACATTGTGATTACTTCCGTGCACGGCGATAAGCGTGACATAATCTAACTTTTTATTCCGACTCTCGCATGCAGTAGTAGTCGTGAACTTTTCCAGATCGGGTATTGTTACGCTTAATTGTTTGAAGGAAACTTGGTTTGGATTAGCTTTTGTAACTTATTTCTATTAAGCCCAGCACGTTTGGCTAAT
This sequence comes from Isoperla grammatica, assembly GCA_945910005.1. Lineage (NCBI taxonomy): Eukaryota > Metazoa > Arthropoda > Insecta > Plecoptera > Perlodidae > Isoperla > Isoperla grammatica. The sequence goes on from OX246737.1 coordinate 13,057,294, forward strand.
AGGTCGGCCGGGCAACCGGGCAGAGATTACAGTTTAATTAAGAACCGAGTTGCTGATTGCCGACACGAGTGAACGGTGACAACCTTCTCGTGCGTCAAAACTTTTATTAAACTTGCAACTACTCGGCTGCATGTCACGATATTATTGTTTATACAGACGCCGCGTGTCGTTGAAAAACCAATTATAAGTTTGCATGTGTAGCTTGGGTCGACAGTCGGTTCTGTAATACCCTTCCACTAGCTACACTACTTCATTGAATTACAGACAACTGCAAAGTTGTTGTAGCTCAGAACGCAACCGTATGATAACGGACTTCACTGTCATGAGTCTTCATACGTTTTAGAGATCGTGTAAAATTCTCAAAACAAGTGGAGAAGACTTAAAAACAATATTCTAATTGACATTCAATGAAATTCAACTGACAACAGTAAAACATTACCTTGTATCTGAACATTAACAACCAGCTGCAGTTAAACGCATAGGTAATGAAACATGTGCGCCACCAGGAATTGTTACCGATACCAGACGCACAAGTATGGCAACTAAGATGCGCAGCATCCGGTATAGGCCTAATATAGTTCAGGGGATTGGATGAGAGTTGATGAGAATGTAGCGTTATGTTTCAACTGTCAATCAGTTTCAGATTCAGTAATAATTATAGGTTTATATTTTGTTACTGGCTGATAAACAATAACTTTTAAAAAAATAAATGAAAATTTTGTTTGAACGGGGCTAATGTCCGGCGCTATGTCAAGTCAAGTCCAAGGGGGGCGTGGATAGTGGACAAGACTGACCGAGTTACCATGCAATGACCACGTGACCGGCGAGTGACACATCCCATGAGGTGTTGTAGATACCTTGCGGTCTGCATTGCATGATGGTCATAGCTAGGCAGGCAGCTCCTTCACGCGCTCAATCAATCTTCAGACCCCAACCTCTAGACTCGGACCTAACTTTTAGATAGTTTCTCATTTGGAAGCCGTTATGCGGACAAAGCCTTACCCCGCCGGCAACCCACCTTGGGTTAATTAACTTTCAATGATTGGCGATTTTATCCGATCAACGGACTCGTCCCCCCCTCCCCCTCCCCCTACCAACTCCCGCGCCGCCGTAACAGAGGGTCGAGAAGGTATATTGTTGTATAGTTGTTGCAAGAGAGTGAAGACTATAGACCATGTCATCTATTATGGCCTACCATTTTATGTTGTGTATGAACTTATTATTCTTATTCTTATGTACATAATATTTAAGATATGAGAATAAAATGGAGTTTGATTTGATTTGATTTGATTTGTATTAAGTCACATCTCACTTACAGTCACAGTACAGGCAAGAAGATACATTTTCATTCAGTTTCGGATGCTTCCTGCATTGTATTATTTTCCACTTTTCCTACTATAACACTACAGAGTCCGACATATTCTAGTTTGGTGGGTTAGAACGGATGTAGGGCCGAATTTCGTACTTCTTTGTAGCATCCGTTCGACTGTTTTAAACGTCGTGGACACAATTGCCCATCAAACGTTTTCATCGAGATTCCTTAGGCAATATTTGACAATGAGTCTGTTTCAAGATTCTCTTCTGTAGTCACATCTTTCTTCAGTCTTCTCAATTAGCTTCGTTACATGAAACGGATCCTCACACTGTTGGTGTATTGGAGTGGATGAATACAGAATACCTACACGACTTGTTTGTGGTTGGTGCATCCGGAGCGTCGGGCGTAATCCCAGAATCAAATCACAGACCTAGCGCCGAGTTTTTAATTTGTCAGCTCACCATCCATCATCATCTATCATGATAAGAGTCGTGCTCGCTATCAAATCGGTGCCATGTTTGGTGAGCCGGTCGGTCGTCGGTGTCTGCACGATCTTGTATCACTGCAACCGGTGTATAATGGGATCCACACAAAAGAATGAGAACGGGAGGGAGTACTGTGCTAATGGACAGTAGCTAGGAAGACCAATTTCCGACAATGAATATGCACGACTCGAAGCTTCTGGCGGCGAAGTGGACACTGCGGGAGATGCAGTCAGTCATCGTACCCGCCCCAAAACTCGAATCATCAAACTGTTCCTTTGTTTTAACAACACACAACATTTAAATTGATGAATGATAAAAGCTAAACTCTGACAATGAGCTCCTCCGCCATTGTTATTATTCTCATTGTAATGATTTTATCTGTTGATAATTATTATTTGGAGGTAAGATAGAGTTAATGGCATTGGAGCCCATGAGGGCCGAATTACTCTGGCCCTGGCTCTGGCGGTGACGTAGCGCGCTAGCCAGCGTCTCTTGGGCTGTCTCCCGTCCTGTAATTGTCTCCACTGTTTCCTGTCAGACTGAAGCCTTCCTCGAGCAGGCGCACTGGGCACAGCCACTAATGATATAGATTCGTAGCAAATGTGACTGCAATCAATAGGTCGACCGGGTCTCGGAAATAGTAAACCACTACTTGCCGTTTCTAGTAATAGACGATAGTTGTCGTAGAGGTAAGGGGGAAGGAAATTGCCAATTTTTAACTTGAGCCTGCACGTTTTACTAATTTATTTTCCCGCCGCTGGATGAGTTAAAGAACTTCAAAGTCTAATTCTAAGTTAATTTACTTTAATTAAATAAATTACATGGTTCCTTACCCGTCCTGTAGCCGCACGGCCAGCCGACTCACTCGCTGTGCCATTATCGAATTGCTGTGGTATTCTTTGATAATACGTTTGTATTAACCAAGTGAAGGTTAGAGCTTGTGTTGTGCTATCATCATCATTATCCACACAAATGACATCGGCATGGAGTGACACCCACCTCCGAGTCTAGTGTTTCCTCTCTGTCGCACCGCGCGCGGCGCCCCATCTCTCTCTCTCTCTCTCTCTCTCGTGCGCAAGAAATGGATACCCACATAATTGACGTTTTACTCTCCTCCATTTGTTTCTCCTCTGTCTCTGTCGTTCATGTGCAACGGCCATTGATGGGCGTCGTCTGCGTCTAGGGAATGAAGTCACGATTGGAGTTGGACTCGAACAACAAAGAACTCGCGATGCGGCCTAGTCATTATCAAACCCACAACTTTATCAATGGTAATTTACTTCATAGATTAGTTTGCGAGTTGTCGGCTCAAGTGTGCCTTGCACTTGACTGAGTGCGAATACCGCGAAATTTATTGCATTTAAATATGTTGATAGCTCTGCTACACCGCACTCTTTAATTATTGCTCTCCAACGTACGATAATGATTATTTTGTTTATCCTGTATACCTACGCGGAGTGGTTGTTCCTGCTAATACGTATCGCACCTGAAGCGGAACAATCCTAACGACTTGTCTTGTGTTGCAGGTGTGGTTCCAGAACAGGCGAGCCAAGTGGCGGAAACAAGAGAAGGTTGGGCCTCAGGGGCATCCGTACAACCCGTACCTGAGCTCTGGGGGCCCACCCCCGACGTCCGTCGTGGCGCCCTCCCTGCCCAACCCCTTCACCCACCTGGGCTTCAGCCTCCGCAAGCCGTTTGACAACGCCGCGGCCAGCGCCGTCAACCTGGCGGCCGCGTTCCGTGTCGGAGGCGGGTTCCCGCACCTGCCCCCCGGGCCCGTGCTGTCCGGCTCTTACCTCGGGCACCACTCGCCGCACCCCCACTTCCAGCACCGGCCGCCGCTGCTCCCCCCGCACCTCAGCTACAACGCCGCCTCCGCCGCCAGCTCCTTCCAGAGCCTTCTAGCCAATATCTCTGCGGCGCAGCGGCCTAAGATGCAGGGAGGCGGTGGGGACGAGTACCAACACGCCGCGGCGCTGCTGGCCGCCATGTCGCCCCCCGTCAGCCAGGCGGGGGCGGCATCTGGGGGCGGCTCGGGGGCGCCGGACCTCGACCGACGCAGCTCTAGCATCGCGGCGCTGCGGCTCAAGGCCAGAGAACACGAGCTGAGACTGGAGATGCTCAGGAAGAACGGCGACCTCATCAGTTGAGAGGGGTGACTCCCTCCTCAGTCATAGAGACAAAGTGCGCTTGTTGTGCCTTCTATGTTCGTCCGTCAGTACATCCGTCCACACTGTACAGCTATACACGCGGTTACACAAACGCAAAAACAGTGGCAATAACATTTGAGTTTTGTTTGGTTATAGACTCCAGTGAAAGAAATCCATTTCTTAAACTGTATTGGTTTGCTACAATTATGATCTGTTATGTAAATATTATGAGTGTGAAGCACGTTTTATTTTTGTATTATAACAATTATTATTAAAACAAAAGCCAGTGATAAATATTAAATGCAAGGAAACTATTCAACCACACCCTAATTCCGAACTCATTTCCTTTAATTTACAAGTCAGATAAGCTTGAAAACGAATGCTCCCGTTCTACTGATACGTTTCTCAGACCAGTTTAGTTTAATTTATGTCAAATCACCTCTATCAATCTTGTACTTTTTAATCTCGGATCTTGTTTATATCCCTTTTAATATGAAAGGGTTTAAAATAATTGCACAGAGTAATTAAGTAATCAACATGATATTAAATAGATACTCTCTATTTGTTAATTATAATGGATAGTGTTTTGGCAACTGGTCTAAGAGCTCCATGATGATATCGTGTTGGCAACAAGGTGCGACGACTATGAGGCAGCTGCAGAGTATATTGTGGTGAGTCCAGTAACATAAGCACATTCTAAGATGATGGATGTCGGCGCAAGTCTGCACTTCATATTATATACATCTTCTAAATCCTTGCTGGATATTGCCGTTGGTTAAACCCCACCTAACCCAACATAAAAACAATTGGCTCAACTCATTCCTCACTGGTGAAGTACGCTCAGCCCGCGGTGGCTCGTGGGTCCTATCTGAGAGACTATCTATATAATACCCTGGTAGGTCCCAGAGCACAGACCCGAGTAGCGTGGAAACATGAGGTGGGAATGTAATTCATTGTACACATGATGAGTGACAGCAATTTCTGATCCACGCATTGTTCTTTACTTGAGAATATAAAAAAGTATATTTAATACTATGATTATTACTATGATAGAATAAAAACCAACTTATAGATAGTACAAATATATTACGGGACTTATTTCAAAAGATATTTATCATTTTTACTGTTTCATTATACATAGATAACAATTATTTTTCATTAGATATATATCTTTTCTCTTACAGTAGAATTTCTTTTTCATATTCAAGAATTAGAATTTTAGTTTTTTTCTTTTAAACACCAAATCTCTGTAATTTAGCATAATAGATTGAAGGAACTATACTGATTCAGTGACTTAGAATCTACACAACGTGTCAATAGAACACTTTTCTGTTATCAACGCGAGACATCTCAACTAGGATAATAAGGAAATGGGAAATAAAGGATTTGTTTGTTTATTTATTTTCTTACGACAATGAGTCAACCATCCACAACAGGTAATTCCCAACAGTGTGTAGACGGTGTACACATCCATGCAACTCGGAACCAACACATGTTCACTAGAAATCACTTCACACTGCACACGGTTGAAATTACTCGGATATCCAGCCGAAATCGTGTTATTGTCTAGTGAGTGAGTTATTTACACAATATCGTTACATATTGACTATCTTACTATCTTACGACTATCGTACTGCAGACTACCAGTCTGTGCCCTGACGTTGCGCGTGAAGGACCGTGTGGAGCCCGGATAAATCACCTGAGAATGCTGACGGCGAAGTCGTCGAAACGTCGTAAAATGAGGTAGGCCTACGTGAATATACACTCAATCACAAAACTTGGAATAACACCATAAAGCACGTATTATCACATAAATTATATCGTTTCCACAATATCGGTTTCATCAAACTTCTCAAAACGCCAGCAATCAATGTTTGTTGAGATCATGGTTATATCAAACTTTATGCTTATTTTCAATACTTGGTTAGAGTGGTTACCAGATGTGTTGAAGGGTTTTACAACTCTTTATAGAGGACTCAAAACTAACATAGATAGCGCTGCTAAGCAACCTCCTTTCAGCGCCATTGATGAATGACAACAATAACACAACAATGAAAATTGACAGCTATAAACCACTCCTAATAGAAGTTTATTTTCTTGCCACCAGAATGCATCTAGTGTATTTTGAGTGCTCTATAGTTTATATTCACAAATCACGTCACGGATATTGTTGAAAAATTAGCAAACCATCAAAATCAAAATCATTTTGTTCCAACACTCAGGCCCGGTTGTACGATATCAGTGTCAAGTACTAAATAGATAAATTAAGTTATCATCTGGATAAGCAGGGTAAAAAGCTTTCGTGAATGGCGGTTTACATTGTGGCAACAAGTTATGGCGAGAAATATAGTCGTACTTCAATCTGGGCTGGGATATCATTGCTGACTTTTGCTGTAGATACACTGAGCATTGAAAAACGGGGCCTAATGCCCGATTCCACCAAATGGATTTAAACTCGAGTTTAACGAAGCTAAGCTTATTTTTAAACTTAAGTTTAAACCATGGCCGATTCCACAACGTTTTATTCTCCTTCAGTTAGCTATGCCAAGTTTATTTTGTAAGGATGTCTGTGATTGGTTGTTCCAATCACGTGATTCATTTTCATGGCGGACTGTAGCGGTGAGGAGCTTGGCCAAACATAACCTGAAGAAAGATGGAGACAAAGCAACAACGTTCGCGTGGGAGTAATTACTACGAAAGTGTCAAAATATGTTATTACAAATTGTTGAGCCATACCATGGAATAATCGAAAATAAAAAGAAATAATCGAAAATAAAAAAACCGATTCTGTTTCGTGGAAAGAGAAGGAGGAAATATGGGAGAGAATTGCGGGTGAACTGAACGCTTAGCCTATGAGCAAGGGCCAGGGCCCAGGGCCAAGGCCTAGGGTAGGTTGCGCAAGGGCTAGGGTCTAGGTCTAGGCTGGCCATGGCTATATGATAGCCTATGAAACACCGCATCAGACGTGTAGCCTGCCATTATAGGGCTAGCATACAAAATAGAACGATGACAAAAGGCAGACACATCAACATAACCATACTTTGTCGCACACAGACTGACAGGCAATGACGAAATCAAAACATTAGTATCACGGCTTGTTATATTTGAAAATTCGAAACTTCGAGCATCGTGTTGGCGGTGAGTCGTAGTTAAAGATCTAAACCGGACCGGAGGTGGGGTTTATTTTAAACTCGAGATAAACTCGAGTTTAGTTGTGGTGGAATGCATTTTCGATCTAAACGACGTTTAAAATTTTTAAACTTAAGTTTAGCACTTGGTGAAATCGGGCATTAGCTAGACCCATTATTTACCAGCACACATTGTTGCTAGGGATTTTGTTTTTTATATGATTGGCAACTTTGGAGTCTCAATGAGCAAGGGGTCGACTATCAATACATGCGGACTTCAGTAACTTCATCCACTGAAATGCAATTGTCAGCAATACAACATTTATTGTTGCTATATTTTCAGCATAGTGTTGGTGTTTTGACTGAACTGACCTCGTTATTTGTAAACAAAATATTGTACAATGCTGCCATTTTTTACTCACGTTGTTAGTTTTATTAATGTTATTTCGACGATGTTACACAATGCTGCCAGCTCTTTTTGTCGCCTCGTACTACAGGCAGAGCTACTCTAGGCCTATTTGCCCCAGGCCCATCTTATCTCAAACATCTAAGACACGAGAACAGCAGTTTCATACCCTGTGACATTAAATACGAGTAAATAAATAAAAGGTGTTTTTTTGCTTGTAAAATACTTGATTCAGTAGTAGCGGTTTTATGGTTATGATCTTTTCTATGGTATGAAAGGTATGAACGAAAACAAGAGGGTGAAGGGTTTATATGATACAGCCAATTAATAATAAAACACAACACCGGGATTAGTTTAACCATTCTTCTCTACACTACAGAAATGGGAGTCAAATGATTAGTAAACGACAGTCTTCATCCACTTTAGTTACTTTGTCGGCTTCGTTCGTTGGTAGATTTTCTTTTGAGACGCTGCGTCATTTACTGTGTGCGCGGTGCTAAAGTTGTTTTTATTTACTAGTCTGTGGTTAGAAATTGTTACAGTTCTTATATGGTTATGTTGTCCTGTCTTTTTGTGGTGCTACAGTTCGTTGGTTTGTATTTGCGTCAGGGTGTGGTTGCCAGTATTGTATGAGGGGGACGATATAGTTGACCATGCAGATCAAATAAACCGTTTACCAGTACAACTGATCTCTGTTGATGGCAGCAGCACTGTACGATGTAGGTGATGCATTGAATGAATCGTTTGTCCAAACATTCTGCATCTTGAAGGTTGGTGAATCGATTATTCGAGTTAATATTTCTTTGATTGAGTATTCGAAAAAGAGAGTTACTCAATCTAACTCGCCTCCTATATTTCCGTGGACAATAAAAATGAGAATGGACATTTGATAAAGTGATTCCACAGCAACCTTGTGAATGATGACATCATAAATGAGTGATTTGGAGCCAATCAGCGGGTGGCTTTTTCAAATACTGACATTTGGTTGGTCAATGCCTCACTCATCTATGACGTCAGTATCAACAAGGTTGCTGTGGAACGACTTGATAAGTTTTGACGGCATATTTTAGGATGAATTAAAATTACCTTACATCCTGTAATTAGTTCCCAACACTGACGGTGTGGGCGTATTCAATATACGTATATCTTGAATGAATCTGCCCAGTAATTAAAACAGATCATGTCGTCGCATCAAATTTAATTAACTAATTATTTATTTTGTGTTTAATGTAATTCTTTATAAAATATCTATATAATTAGTATTACCTGATTTGAATAATCTTGAGTGGATTTCTTTCATTGCGGCCTGTTTTTAAACTTAGAGCTGTGGATTCCATTAAGTTCAAATTATTGCATCCGTCAACCGTAACCAATTGTGCCTCTATACTATTGCTGTAATAACGTCCCGAAATACAAGTTTATGAACACTATCAGTATGTTGCATACAATAACAACAGATGGGTAATTGAACGAACATACAGGGGTATCTAATCCCAGGATAGTTTGACACACTATCAGGAAAGCAAACGACGGGCTAGAAATGAAGTAGTAGGCCTATATAGAGGTAATTAAAAATACACAAAACCATTATTTTCAATGATATGCATTTTTTAATGTATTGTCACCAGCGAAGCTTATAAGGTAACTACCTCGTTTTATGAAACTTTTGGTACATCTAAAATATAATAGGAAATAACATTTAGAAATCTTTGGTAAGTGGGGAAAATAAACAATAAATCTGCTGGGTAGGTTGAGTAGTTTTCAAGGTGACGTCACTGTACGTGGATCTATACTTGGCCGACTGAGCTCCTTCGCCAGTGAATACGCATTCAGTCATCTTCTGCTAGCGTACTGCGATCTTTTAAAACTCTATTTAGAAAACCGACAGATGTCCACTCAAAGTAAATCAATAATATATTGACAGAAAGTGAACTTATTCTTGATATAACATATTGATATGCCAGCGAGATGTGAAGAGATGAGAAGATGAGAACATCCGCAGTCACATCTAATATTAGTTTCAATTAGATAGTTTTCAGACAATGAAATTGGATGTCACACTAAAGCACAGCTGCAGTCAAGAAGAATCTTCATAATGTCTAGTGTTCCGGTAACAGATTGCGATTCTTATTTCTGGCATGCAATGCAACTGAGCTCTTGGTTACTGCCCCATGATCATCTATCATCACTCAACATATTTATACCAACTAAAGTGACCCCAGCGTTAGCCATGGTATAGAATGAGAGAGTAACGAATATACGTTCGATTGGTTACTTATGAGCACAAAAAAGTAACAGGTGTGATTACAACCACAGGTTCACTTCTGGCTGCAGTTTCCTCAGTCAAATACGGAATTAACCGTGCAAGATCCAATTTGTACATTCAAGTGCATCTAGATAGAAAACACTTGTAGCACATTACATTTGAAATTGAGAATGACTATGACTCATTGTATATGTCGCGTCAAATTTACTTGCTAATTGTTGTCGTCACGGATTATGTAATAGGGAAGTGACGCGTGTGACAACTACCAACCTAAATCTAGTTGCATCCCGTTTTCTTACCTAAAGTATTGTAGTGATAATATCGCCAGCAGCCTGTTTTCAGACGTGGTGGGGTCGCATTCTATTCACGGTCGGTGCAGTCAATGTAGTGGACAATAACAATACAGGTATCGGGAAATCCCGCGGTGAATACCGTTGAAATAGACCGTGTGGAGCGACCGTCTCTAGGAGACACCTCGCTTCTTACGGCGTGGCCATTATAGTGGCACATCTTGTTGAGGCTGCTGGCTGGCAGATACAACTAAGGGACGGGGTTCGATCCCCGCACAAGGCAGTGAGCTTATTTCTGCACCCTGATCGTCATCGTCCCGTCAGTCTGGTCGTCTGGACAGACTCACGATAGCGGATGCAACAAATTGGCAGCGATGAAGCTGTTAGACGCGTCTCGCCGATCACAAGTTATCACCTGTTAGCAACCACAGTGTTACGGACCAGATCGCGTGAACCATTGCAATTAAATCGCACACAAAAACGAGCATTTGCAAAACAATTTATTTTTTATCACCACAAGAAATATAAAGGGAGTAATAACTCTAATTAAATAAAGTTTAATTTAACCAATCTGAGGAACAAAAATAAACTGACGAATGTAATGGTAATAACACTAATTAAATCAAGTTTATTTTACCAGAACAAGAAATAAAAAGATAGAAAATGTAAGACTATAATAGCTTCAATATAAAGCTGAATATAACAAGCCAGGAAAGAAAAATAGTTTTCATAAAACTAAGAGTATACTTATACTAATTAAATAACCATTAATTTACGAATCTGAGTTACAAAAAGTGTCATTTCAAGGTTTGGTTTGTATAACAATAGATGTAAATTCTCAGCCATTCTTCTACAATTCTAAAAGTGAAGATCGCGTTGCGCGCGTGCACACGCATACATGCACTCACACACGCACACAATTAACAAACAAGTTCAAATAGAGGTTAATATGCATAAACAATAGTTGGTCTCAAGTTTCTGAAAAAGAGCAAATCAATTAGTGCAATTAAATTGATATTGAAATTTGAAACTTGAAAATTAAAAGTGTTCCAAAATAGAAAATACCCCAACCAGGAAACCCGTAGATTGTGTGTTTAAAGGTGTCTGAATTAACCTAAATTGATACATTTATATCAGAAAGTAAAACACATTGTTTTGGACAATTGTTTACAGACATTGGTTTTCGCATGACAGAAATATAATGTTATGCTATAAAAATGTCACATAAATGCATTTATTTATTAACTTATATCGATTGGGTCTTATTATCTTGGAGTGACTACTACGGAGTAGAACGCGGGATGTTGTAATCATACGTTTTCCAAAGTGGTCCGTGTATAGCATGGATAAGGGCTGGTTGGTGTCTAGAATGTATTGATGAACATGACTGTAATAGGACCAACGATCTTAGGACCTGGAGTCAGGCATTTCCTTATATAAAAAGTAAGCACTATAATTTTGAAACATTATGTTCGTCGCTACTACAGAAATAAATATCCTATCACACTTAAATACCTGATAATAATAAGCAAGCTAGTAGTCGGTTCTTCAAACTAGAACCTTACATAACAAAAACCAGCAACAAAACCAAAACATCATAATATGACCTAAACATGATCAATAAAATGAAAAAAGAGTTTTAATTCGAATACTACTCCGGAAGTTCCTCTATTAAAAACATTGATTTTTTTTTTTTAAGCGCGCAAATTACTAAATGTTTATTTCTTATTTGCAGCGTTTCACGGTTCGGTTCGCTGAGATTTCTTCTGCTTTGTGAGGATAAGACTGATCATGGCACAAACACGTTTAAACATTTGTCGGATTCACACGTTTTTGTAAAGATGACATGTCTTCCTTTGCTTTTTGTTTACTAATTAGTAATACTAATAATAAGTAATTATCTTTAATATCATATCTTTCTTTCTAAATTGTTTTGCTTTGCAGTACGGAGATGGTATCTGTACGAGCGACAAAAATTGTACAATCACAGATATTTAAGATCATCGCTAGAAAACTCCTAGTGGCGTCATTTCATAGAAATATCTAAATAACATCTAATAGTGGACTGAATCTCACCCACAGCGAGCGATGTAACATATACAATACAATCACATAAAGGCATATACAAACTCCAACAAGATAGTTGTTGATTGTATCCAGCGGAGATTATAATCGAACATCAAATTGCCCAGCCTGTGAAGAACAAAAACAGGAGTGAAAGTATTAAATATTGATTGATTGATTTTGAGTCTTAAAAAGTCTTAGTTTATCGAGCGAGAATAATCGAGACTACCCGTTATTAGATTTGATTGTTGTTTCCTGAGACGCTGAAGAATAATTGAGTTTTAAAATAATTCAATTTACAGCCAGTAGGTTTCAGTATACCATGTTGTGCTGGGAAGTCGGATAAGGCCAGGATGGGTGACACTGAATCAAAGTGACTTTGCCCAGCTACCTGACATCCCACGAAATTCGGTTAGGTTAGGGGATCAGGTTGAGGATTGCCCACGAAAGTTAGTACGGTTATTGGCTCTGGTTATAGCTCCAGTCGGCCTCATGAATCAAAAATTGTGCGCAACTCTAGGTTTCATACGTTGGCGTAGTGTCACCAGTGTCACCAATCCTGGCGTAAGTCGAGACAAAAAAGTTGTGATGTGTTTATGAGTTACGCACTGCGTCAAGTTCCGTTGGCGGTAACACGCAATGTCACCTATAACATTCTCAGAAGAGACGTACGTTGCTCTACGTGGTTTATTTCAACGGAATCCGTCGCGGGGTTTCCCGGTACCGGCTTGTTATTGTCCACCACATGGAGTGCGCCAGAATGTGCCTAGATACGCCTGTCAACAGACGAGCTGAAGAGAACGAGATGCAACTATATAGATTTAGGTTGGTAGTTGTCCCATACGTCAGTTCACTTTTACATTATCCATGACGACACCACTTTGCAAGTTAACGCGATGAATCTTTAGCACGCTTGATCAACACTGGCCAGGCCACTCTGCCGATAATAAACACTGACTGTACCATCAGGGTACTGTACAGTATTCAATGTATGCAAGTGCATGTGGATTTGCTAGCCTGACGACAAACATATTATCATACAACCACTCATGCAACTAATACTATAGATCATATCGTTTGTCTTGATAACGGTATCTTGAAACGGACACTGTGAATCAATACACATAACATAAACTACATCATAATAATTGTGAGGAAGTTGCCGTTTTGATTTTGGATTATTCTGGTAGCCAGTTATTATACCATTTGTATTCGTAACGTTTCGCTAGGCCAGTTCCTGCAAATGAAAAGTGATAACGCGTTTGTTTATAATATGGGGAATATGGGTAATCCTTCCTCATGTTTGCTGTGCTCGCTTGGAAGTCCCTTTCCTCTCATAAACGAATAATCCTAGCTACACAATTTGTAAAAATTGTCACACGATTACCAGCGAGGCTAACTGGCCTAACTGTGAGTAGACACGCATGTCATGCTAACTATACTCACACATTGTACATGAATATGTGAAGATTGTGCAATACAACTGAAACATTTAACTAGAACTGGATATTGGTCGTGACACGAGCCAGTCAACTGACTGACAGTGACACCTCGTGTGATGCTCATGTCAGTGACATTCCGACAGCATTTGCGTGTTGAAGTGCAGTCAGTGGGAGGAAGGTCGCAGGACTTACGGACTGCGAACATGTCGGGCTAATTAATGTACAGCATTATTTTGAAGCCAATTTTGTTTTATGATTGTCATTATCATTATCATTATCATTAGCAATATCATCATCATCAATATTATTACATAAAATAAACTAATTCCTATCCATCAGAATCATCTAACTTTCCCAATCCCAATCTACATACCGTTCCCATTCTAAATAAGAATAATAATAATAATCATCATTATTATTAGTGTGTCAGCAACAGGGATGAACCCCACAAGTGTATTATTCAGTACATTGTGACAAAGAGATCATAATATATATCCAGTGTAACATGTAACGTTAGTACATTTTATAGTCATACAGTTAGATAATCATATAGTTAGTTAGTTTGTTATTTTAAAGTTAAATAGCATATTCAACGTCATCAATAACATCTATTTAGTTTTTCTTCATACTATATTAATGATATTTCGCGATCATGATAGTCATGATAAGTCAAATTTAAGAATGATTGTGCTATTTTCTTGGATAGTATCCTAATGGAAACGGACACACATCTGCTTGCGTTATCATCTTCGTCGTAGGTGCCTTTTGTTTTTGAAGTTGCATTTTATTTGATTCTTCTCTTACTATAAAAAACTATTGCATTGTTCATGTGGGTCCTGCGACTACTTGTTAGTTGTTATTAATAATAATAACGAATCGACACATTACAAACCGCTAGTAGATATTGCGCGTGTGTGGTGTGATTGTGAAACACAACTATCATGACTGCCACATCGGCTCTGCGGACCAAGAATGTCTCGTTCTACGCTCAAGGTGTAAGTCAACCTATGGAGCTGAGCCCTCGGCATTTCCAAGCGTGGCGACATCTAATCAATCTTGTAATTATGTGCCAATGGGTCGTGTATACCCAACCGTTATTCGACTCAATCATGAAAAATGTTTTAAATTGCTCTCGCGATGACTTTCAAAAAGACTCTGATCAAACCTTTAATTAACAATAACACAGAAATACCTTAGCTGGAACAATAATAAAGTATACTCGTCGGCATGAACAATCGTAATAATATGGTGTACCAATGGAATGATTATTGTTTGAAAACAAAAAGACAGCGCGTGCGTAGAAAGAAAGTGGTTAGTTCGAAGGGTGTAGTCGCCCGGGCTAGGTGGAGTGGGACGATTAAAGGTGAGGCCTGGATGGTTTTCACACTGATCATGATGAGGCATAGCGAATGTCACTGGATGCGACACGGCATTGTCGCAGCAAACACAATAACACAGGCAATACGTGACACTATTCAACGAGGGATTACCATGAAAGTAGACTAGTGAATAAGGCGCCGACAATTACGAATATGACCTAATCATTTCGTTGATGATAAGTAATTAAGGTGGAAAAGAATACTTCCTTTATTGAAAGTTTTCGCGGCAATTGTCAATGATTATCTTTGATATCGACGTTGCCGCGCGGACGTGTTCCGACTTGTAAAGAGGAATATTATGATTTAATGACAAGTTCAAACACATCGGTGTACTCGGGGTCATACGGACAGTCAATGGTGAAAACGCAAATAAGAGTTCAAACACATCGGTGTACTCGGGGTCATACAGATAGTCAATGGTGAAAACGCAAATAAGAGTTCAAACACATCGGTGTACTCGGGGTCATACAGATAGTCAATGGTGAAAACGCAAATAAGAGTTCAAACACATCGGTGTACTCGGGGTCATACAGATAGTCAATGGTGAAAACGCAAATAAGAGATCGAACACATCGGTGTACTCGGGGTCATACAGACAGTCAATGGTGGAAACGCAAATAAGAGATCCAACACAGCGGTGTACTGGGGTCATACAGATAGTCAATGGTGAAAACGCAAATAAGAGATCCAACACATCGGTGTACTCGGGGTCATACAGATAGTCAATGGTGGAAACGCAAATAAGAGATCCAACACAGCGGTGTACTGGGGTCATACAGATAGTCAATGGTGAAAACGCAAATAAGAGATCCAACACATCGGTGTACTCGGGGTCATACGGACAGTCAATGGTGAAAACGCAAATAAGAGTTCAAACACATCGGTGTACTCGGGGTCATACAGATAGTCAATGGTGAAAACGCAAATAAGAGATCGAACACATAGCGTGTTTTACTGAGACAAACGATTCTCTGTCTTCTCATAGCTGGTTTGAGCTTCTAGAAGGAAAATGAAAAATAATGGAAAGGACGGGGGGGGGGGGGGGGGGGGGGGTTATGGCATATTTCCCTTATTCCCTTAGTAAGAAGCATGCAATTTCTGGGTAGGCTTTATTATCATTTCGGATGTAATAGAAATACGCGGCAGGATAGTCCTAACCTAAACATTTGAAAACCATGATTTCTTCATTGGAGAGATTTAAAACAATTAATTGCTGTTAGTTTTAATTTTCCACATAACAACACTCAGAATCTGAATTCAGTACACACACTCGTATCACAACATTAATATACTACATGGTTATAAATGTACGAATACTATAAACAAAAACGAAACAAAAATTAAGTAGGTATTCCGGTTGAGTCGTATCTTGGATTTGACTACTACCAAATGTGACCGAATTAAGTATAAATTTAATAAAGAGCCAACATTAATTATTGTGTGTTCACTAACTATTACCATAGAACGAGGCTATTGAATTGGATGTCTTGCAATAGGTTCGTTTGATTTTCATTTACTAACCTAAACACTTTACTGTAGTGTGTGCATTTTGGTGTTCCAATTGTTGAGCATCTGCTTCAAACGTTAGGTACATTTATATATAAAATACATTCACTAATATCCTAGTTTCCTCTGTGTACACAGAGATTAACATGAATGTAAATTCTAATGCAATGTTTATTACAAATTTTGTGTTTGGAGGCAATTCGCTGTGTTTGCTTTACGGTTTCTAATCTATCACGATGTTTTATCGTTTTTACACAAACTTTACGACTATCTTATCTTTATACCTCGTTCAGTTTTGAAAATAAACAATGATTCGTCTCCACACATTCATAATTAATATGCAGGTGCACAACATTTACGCCAACGGCCAATGGTGAACATCTTGCAGACTGAAGCAGTTCATCAACAACAATAACATCTTGTATACATCATTCACGAATCTGCTAACCTTCCCTGTTTTTATATTGTGGAAAACTATAAGTTGAATTTCTCGATTTAGGCACTTCTCTTTCAATTAAATCCACTGTAAATGTTCTTTTAGTTTTCTATTGTTGTAATAATTATTGTGATGAGGTTTGGAATGAGCGAGCAAATACCTTCAATGCAACTGATAGTTTCCTCGCCTTGTAAAGGTTGTATACTTGTAATGAGTACACAGATCACAATCCCGAAGACTTCACTGACAGGGCGTTGAATTTGGTATGAATTTTCGTGCGTGTCTTTCTTTCGTCATTCATAACCGTCATTAACACCATTCCATTCATCCGGCGCCATACGAGACCGCTGTTCAATGTGTCGCCAAACAGTAATTTGAAGGAAAAAAAAAGTTTATTTTTGTTTTTCGTTGTTCACTCCATCAGACAATGATACTGCGTCTTACTGTGTTGGGGCTACAATTATTGGAGCCATTGTAAACCTATCGTGGGTCAAACAGCTTAAAATCCATTGTATGATATGTTCTGTAAGTGTAACCCTGGTCCAAATCGCTCATTCCATTCAATAACACGCACAATGAGCTATACGTGACATTTGGTAAACTAAATAAATAACGGATAATTTAATGGATTGTAATATGTGTAAAATGTTGGAAAGGTTGTTTAACGTTCGCCTCGACACAAAATAATAACCATTCACTTAAAGAAAAATCATTTATCATATGTTTCTTTGCTACGTATTTTATAGCTATCAATTTACAAAAATTATTGACCTTTGTCTTTGTTATACTTATGTGTGGTTTAAAAGTTATCTTCACAGAATGTCCTTACTGAGAGATCTTGTTGCGTGAAACAACCAATTATGCAATATCCAAAAGAGAATTCAGTGTCTTTCTTATACAATATGATGTTTTGAATGTACCAGTAATATTTTTTATTTTAAATTTAAATTTTTAACTTGGGTGGAACATTCTCTTTAGTAAATAGGTATGATACATTGACAAGAAAGTGTACTAAATTCTCAACGCTTTAACATTTATTTTATTTGTTGTCATTGTAAAGCATAAGGTGTTGTACAATGACTTAAATAACTTAAATAAATGTTGTGAGTATAGTGACAAGCCTCAGAGCTCGTATTCTGAACAGGGTATAGTTAAACACATTTTATGTCCAACGGATCTGTCTTTTCTATTGGAAATAATATATCTTTAAGATAAGCACCTGCTGAAAAAAAACTTATTAGACATTACGATCGTCAAAACTATACCAACAAAACGTCCTACAAATTGTAAGAAATGTTGTGCTTCAAATTAAAAATTCAAATTCGTTCAAGTCAATATTTGTTATCCATACAGACATAAAAACAAATCATTTCTTCTGTCGCAGTGAGCCTCGACACAGCTATCTTTCTTTGACAAGCCAAGTCACTGTTACGGCGACAAAACATGGGATGGGATTTACGCTTTTTGTTCAGTCTTCTTGGTGGTAATTATGTAATAAAATGCCAAAGTATTTCCCGTTTGAGATATGAATCTGAATCCTCCTGCTTTGCGTGCAGGTATTAATTTGAGCTGAGGGTGGAATCCGTGCTAAGCTAATTAGATAACTCGTTGAAATCAAAGGTGCATAAGTGGCACAAATGTAATTTTTTATATATTTTGTTTTAATTTTTTTTTTACAGTGGTTGATCGCATGGAAGAACAAGTTATAACATATTACCATTAGAATCTGAATCAAACGTGCATATTATTTAATGAAAAATAATAAAATAAAGATTTGGATGTATGTATCACTTTCAAATGTGACATTTTGCAACAATATTTCAAAGATCTTAATAAATATTAGGTGCATCAACTCCGTCAAAACTCTTTTTAGTTGTGTGCACCTTCTTTTTACGTAGCCTATATTCTTATAGCCACACATTGTTATTTGCAATTACGGACACAACAGAATTTTGCAAAGATAATGAAGAGTGAAGCGCGTTATCGATGACTGGAACAAAGTGCTCAAATTAGTCGATTGTTGATAAGGTTAAATTATGGACTGAAGCTATAGTGATAAGAGTCGACCAATCCCGTGACACAACCCCACACGAGACGATACTAAAATATAAAACACGTTATGTACAAGAACTGTGTACAAATCAGGACAGTCATATGTTTCCCATGCACATCTAAATTACTTTTGAAAACTTTTTGATTTGTAATTTTAGGATCTTGTTTATATAGTGTAAACATGTGATATCATTTTATTACAGCCAACTACTTGCAGAAACGTTTGTATTGTATGTTTAGGGGCATATAAATAATAAAGTAAATTAATAAATGAATGAGTGTCCAACACTCCATGTCTGTCTTCAAGTTGAACGAAAAGGATTACCCAAGCGTGAAAGTTAGTGAACCCACATTAAGAACATTTTTATGACTAGTAAAGTAGTTTGTTCGTATGTTTACAGTTTAGCCACTCTATTAACTTAATTAATCTTAAGATTGACACCATATGATAATTTTTAATTGTTTCCAAGAAATCGTTATCTACTTCATTATTGTATTGTATTATTATAATTATTTAGTCAATGTGATGATGAAAAAACTATTTTTATTTACGCTTGAAAACCTCCAGCAACAAACACACCACAACAATGATGTATCTCTTGTTTGCAATGACTCGCACTGACAGAAGCGTTCTAAGGGACAAATGCATAGTCGTTCCTCACGTGCTCCTCAACTCAGCCTTTCCTCAAACTCGCCCAACCACGAATCAAAGAGCAGCATTGCCATGTGGACTGCTCTGTGATTGGTAATTATGCGAGTCTTAAATGAAAGGCTTAGTTGAGGAACACGTGAGCAACGACTATGCGGTTTCCCCTATTAGAGCTGCTTCAAATATATCGCACTCAAGGCTGACTGTGTGCCCAAATCTACGTTATAACAACACCCAAGCATTTTGCACGAGGAGCCAAATTTGATACCTCTACGTCAAAAACCGCAGAAAATTTTCGTTTTTTATTTATATCTCAAGATTGAAACACAACATCAAAAATCTGAGACACCATAGCACTGGGGTTTGGTAAGCCCTACACACTGAATGATAAATGTATTTAACGTTATCATTAGTATGACTGTGATAACGATTTCCTTAGTAATTTGAGGAAATCGTTATCACAGTCATACTGATGATAACGTTAAATACATTCATCATTCAGTGTGTAGGGATTACCAAACCACAGCGCTATGGTGTCTCAGATTTTTTATGTTGTGTTTCAATCTTGAGATATAATTAAAAAACTAAAATTTTCTGCGGTTTTTGACGTAGAGGTATCCTTCGCTCTTCATGTTGTTAGTCTAAAAGGCCATAAACCTAATTTCGTGTTTCAGCATTTTAGAATGTTCGACGACAATGCTCATGATATTTGAGCTAATCATATTGTTTTGGCATCGATACCATATCAAGACGATAGTGAATGAATATGCAAATGTAAAACGTCACATGACATCCATGCCCAAGCCATGAATCGAACCTGGAACGTATAGGGAACGTAGGGTTTACTAGACCATGGATCTTATAATAGTATTAATGACCGCCACTACTTTGACAATATAAATAATACATTCGAACTGCACTTATCCATTAATGAACATGTGTGCCTTATAAACAAACCTACATGGATAGGGGTTCTAATTATCAAATCGTTTCTCTCCATTTCTGGCGATTCAGATCTGTCAAGAAAATATCCACATACATATTATTTGTTCAATTTTAAATGGTTAGACTTATAGCTAACACGATATCGAAATAACGCTCACTAGATTTCTGAACCTCTCGTGTTCATTCATGCTAATTAGTAAATTAGTAAAATTCCCTAAATATGCATGTTTAGGTTAACGTTTATAAAAATTGTTTTTAAGTCTATATTCCAAAGTTATTCAAATTGTGTATTTGAGAAACGTTTTTATTATAATAATTAATAAATTATAGCAATTATGAATTAAATGGATTTTAATTTAATACTGTATTAAAAAAATGTATTTAAGATATAATGTTGTATAAGTAAATAGTTTAAAACATTATTTATTATGTGTGCCGGCTATGCATTGATATTGACAGTAGAAACTTCACCGTATTTGTTGATTGCACGCTATATGCAATAGTATAGCAATCAATAATTTTATATATTGCGCTACGATTTTAAAATATAGAAGTATAATATTATTTCATGCACATATTGCACATATCTAGTCAAACTAAAAAAGAAAGTTTATACCGAAAAAATCAAAATAACACAATATGAGTTTTGAATCCCCAACCCAACATAAATGCGTTGCATCCCCCATGTTTATTACCAACCACACAAGTGTGAAACAATGCTTTGATACATTCCAATAGAAAATATGGTTTCTCTCTCTCTTGGCTATTGAACGCAACCTTGACAGCCACATTTGGTGTTCGTTTTAGGAGTTCAGTTATATCTAAACAGTAAAATATGCACTTATATTGTCTTACTCGTGACTATTGTAATTCACATTTACCAGGCTTGGTGATTTTCTGACTATACTCTAGAAAACTATAGAGTACAATAACCTTTAAACAGAACATTTTATAGAACTAAATTTATATTCTTTGCCTCATAAATAATAAGGAATTCTGTTTTTGTTCCAGTGGTCAACACGCGCTCGGGCAATTCTGGCCTTGTTTTCCTTGGCTTTGGTCATTGTACAAACTTGTCAGGCATTTATGATGAGTTAAATTACAGTCACGAACCTTTATCTGGCTGAAATCTGTGTTTTTCTATATCTCCATACTGTGTGTATACTTGAGTAATTCTTTTCGTAGAACAACTAAAACCACGGTTTAAGTGATGTCACGCAATGGAAGACGGAATCATATCAAGGAGCCTAAACCACACCTGGAACAAACAAACTATCCGAAGACAAACTTAGGCAGGTAGCCACCGGGCGTAATACGTCTGTGTTCTAGTCATTAAAACATTTTGTAATTAGTTCAGGGCTCATTAAGCGTTATTATAATCATTATTAGTCGATTTTTCAACCGACAGAAGTACGGCAAAAAGTTGCCCAAGTAATCAACACAGTGTGTTCAAGAGGCAAAGGGAATGAGACGAGAGGCGGGGATCATCATTTCTCACAGTTAGCGAGATAAGGCCTCGAGTGCGGGTTACACTAGATGGTCTTTACAACAGGTTTTGTATTTCTCACAAGCATCATGACTGTAAGTGTAATACACACTTGTTGGTTTTTACAAATAAAATCATTACGCAGCATTTATTTCTTGCTACAAGTTCATGTGTATCATAGACCTGCAAGATTCTGCAACAATTTCATTGCTCATTACTTGTTGCTTCTGCTGCTCATTTGAAAACCATTGCCACTCTCCATTCAGGTGTTCGGGGTTCTGGGAGAGCCAAAGGCCCCAGTTATCCCTGCAGGGTGTTTGTTTGATTTTTCGACTGTTACAACTTGGATGTTAAAATATTATGAATCAAATAATTGAAATTGAAAAACATACTATATCATATTATTAGGTCGTGGTAACATTTTCACGCATGCACAGCTACTTAGACTACTTCTTTCAAGTTGAACCAAGTCGGAAGAAAATTAGAAAGAGATAAGCAATATGCAATATCTTCGTCTATAAATCTAATTTAAAAAAAAAACAGTACATATATAAGCGTAGAAATGATCAAGTGTACAGCAGCTATAGTGAGATTCAAATTTTAACTGGCTGACTAGTTACAAAAAGTAAATGCATACTCACTCCAAAATGAATTCCGCAAACTACAAACTACAAGAACAGAAATTCTTGAAACGTAGGAACAATAAATAGCCAGATAAAAATTTTGTAAAGTCCTCTTTATGTATAGCTTGCCATGTGATATATTGAAACTGTTGCTCAAAAGAGATAACTGAAGACTCTTACAGAAAATTGAAGCGTTTCGAGTAGAAACTAGACTGAGATATCAATGTGGTCTAGCAATACTGCGTCTGAGCCAAGAATACATGTTTTGGCAAGGTTACATAATTTAAAATAATTATTTGGGGTCTTCAAGTAGCCTAGCTAATACAATATTTGGCGTTGGAAGGATTTGGATGTAAAATGTCGCTGCTTCACAACATTCTACGAAATAAACCAACTCTGCCATATATCAGAAGTGAATGCTGTATATACGGCAAAGTAGAACTGCATCAGCACGATTCACATTGACCATAAAGCTACTTTTTCGTTCATTTCTATCAAACTTGCATCCTTGAAGCGCGCGTTTTGCACTAAGATAAGAACAGTTATTGTACAATGTACATGTACTACATGTTTTCAGCTGCTGAAGTGATGGCAGCAGTTGCTAGGTTTATTGCTTTCTTGTAATGTTGCACTTTGCTCATTATTGCGATCATGAGCAAAGCCACCATCAAGCCAAGGTAATTAAAGTTAATGCCTCGTCTATACTGCTTGAGGTAAGGCAATTGTTTATTCTATTAGCACAAGGAAAAACACCAATAAACATAATAATATAAAGATAAGAAGCATTTGTCGGAAGGACTTCGGTAACGCTTTCATTGAACGTGAGAATAAAGGAAGAATCGTCTTAATAAAGCATAAATTATACGTGAAAAAGTCGTCCCATGTCTCAATGATTGATTGATGATTCTACTTACAATAATAATATAATAGACAATTAATGCGCACACTCTTTTTCCTGCAGTTTTGTAAAGCGTGAGTTCAGTTTTAGTTTGCATTTTCAATTACCCCGAGGTGAAGAATGCAATCTCTAATATGCTATTGTCTAATGAAGTCAGATTGATGATGTTGGAAGAGCTCAATATACAGTCACGTATTTCCTTTTAACTAATCAACTAAACATGCAGGCAATGGTTTACACAATGCTGTTTTTATGAGATAGCCCTCATTTAACGAGTATTCTGTGTCTGCCCAGGAGCTGCTGTCACTCTCCACTGACGAGCCCAAAGCTCTAGCTAGGTCGTTCAATTACCCAGCTAATTAACACTTGTATTGTTAACCAAGGAGGTCCAAAGCTGACCAACAGTTTAGTAACTAGTCAACGCCCTTGACCTTTCAATAATAACCTCTCATAAGTTATTACACGTGACCTTCAACATGTTACGACGTGACCTGTAATATATTCATGGCTAACTAAAACATTCAAGTCAGTGGACCCAAGTTAAATGGGAAAGCCTGCAAGGAGGTTTATAATTGCGGTATAATTCAATTTAGTATTTAATTTTTTTGTTGTCGGCCATAAACAGTGTTCTGTGTGAGGGTTTAGCTAATAAAACTTGTCATCTCGTTCATGATACAGGAACCCATTGCTTTAATATGTATTCTTCCATAACAAGTGGGAATAAAAGTGAAATATATTTATGTGGTAATATAAAAGAGGCATTCGTTTTAACTACTCTTTCACTGCAACGGGCGCTTATTTCAAAGTGCAATTGAAATAACCATTAATATTACATTGTATACTCTTTACACAGCGGTAATTGCCAATGCCAATGTGTGGGCTTGGCGCTTTTTACTCCAATAAACCTTACATTTAAGTGTACTAACTTACATACAACGTTTACAATCGACAATCAAATCATTACAGCTGACCTTTCACTGCAATCTAAGACTGTTTAGCTTTTCGAACCCTCACAGTTACAGCCACAGTCAGTCGAATGATTATACTTGCATATGTCAGTGACATTACAATGACTATTAGGGCGCTATGCTTCGCTAGATATCTAGATACCGTAAAGTGGTCTAAACTTTGAATATATAGACAGTTTGCAGCGGGATCACCATTAGTTCCTTTACAATACATGACAGACGAATCCAGCAAGTAATATTAAAAGCTAAAGCGGTCTGAGCATGGTCTGAGAAACGATTCTCGTTGAAGCACCTCCAATACTTCCTTAAGGTTCGCGATTTGATAAAGTGTATAAATAAAGAGTTATAATATTAATATATAACAATAAAACAAATACATTTATTGTCTATTCTCACGCAGCTTCATAACTGCAGGGTCTTATAAATATAGGTTATAAAATGTCCATCAAAAAATTATATTAAAACGCCATGTGATTATAAAAATGCAATTTGTTTATGGTCAAATAAGAAAAATGATCTTGCAACTAAATTATTATAGCGATTTTATTACTAGCAATTAATTATTAGCGTTTTAAGCAATAAAAAGATAATTATAAAATCAGATCTTGTAAATGAGTCGGTAGGCCATAAATACAACTTTATTTATTTTACTCTTTCCCCAGACATTATCCCCTTCTATCTAGCCCCCCCCCCCCGCACACACACACTTCCCTTCTACGAGTAATTTTAGAGATTTACTCGTTTGCAAAATACTGTGATTTGCATCACTTATGATTAAATTGCATTACTTCCAACATGTGAAGACTACAGAGTATTTATTTTATACAGGATGCAGTTTCACATCACGCATTCATCTAAACCCGAGAAAATCTTCATTCAAAACTTCCGTCTAAAAGGCTCAACTCAAGCACAAGCACAATGCATTGACAGCACCCGCTAACAGTATAGATTGTTCCCACTTCTACATTGATTACACTGGCTTGCGGTAGATTGTGAATCGTAATATTAATTGTATTATTATAACATGATTTCGTTCAACTCAGAATATTTGTCGCCAAATTTTGCAATCGATTTTTTACCCACTTCTATCGAATCGATTTCCTTCAAATTTTGCATACGTTTATGGGCGCTTCACGATTTATTTTTAGTCCCAAATAAACAAGTATATCATGGACAACTGGTAAAAATTACCTTTCTGCTACTTAGTGCATTGTTAAAGAAAAAAATCAGAGACAGCACCGAGGTGCGTTTGTACGGGGGGGCACAAACCCCCCTTCAACCGACCCCCCTATCTCGAAATGTGTTTACGTCATTATAACAGTAAGGTGATCTACGTAAAATCGGCTCTCTATCGAACTACAAGTAGAATGTATTTACCTGAAGCGCAAGCACAGAGTATCCATTCAACAAGGTAGATACAAAAGATGCTATAACTTAGATGTAAAAAATTGATAAATTGACTTGCCGAAAATGGTTCTACACTTCGAGTCTAAATTTCCACTCCATCCACGGCATGCAGTAAATTGTTTAGTGGGTTACCTCGTATACGTCGGTATAAGTTAGGCCTCGGCGTGTGAGTGAAGTATCACGGTATCCCGTGTCCTCGCAAGCATAAATCTAATCAGCGCACCCCAATATTATCTCGTCACTTACCGCTGACGCGCCCCGCCCTCGAACACGGCCACGTCAGCAACAAGCGAGCGTAGCTCGAGCCGAGCGAAGTCAGCTTCGGTTCGAGGAAGGAAATTCACACGATCACACCCGGCCGACGAGCACAAAGTTCAAACAGGTGTTCTTGTGTTCTTTTCTTTGTGAAAATGTTTGCGGTAACGTCTTGTTTGCAAGCCTAATGGCAATGCATTCAAATAAATAATCTTGTTTAGCTGTCCGCTCAGAGAAAATGTTCCATGAATTTTTAGTCAATATATGTATAATTACTGAACAAATTACAAGAGTTTAATTAATGAGTGTACCTCCCATCGGCTTAGCAAGTAAAGGGAATAGCCTTGAGGTTAAAGGACAGCAGGGCGTGTGGCGTAGAATCCCTTGCTGGACTCTGGTTTTAGTATTCGTGTTTTCAATTTTATCATTAACCTCACGTAATAGTGCATATAACGGCATTTATCAAGGTTATTGTAAAAAATCATGTCGTTATTGTATACTTTTTATATACTGATTTTTTTGGATGACAATAATAACTACGCTGTTGTTTGTCCTAAAACAACAAAAGTAATATTATCATTATTGTTGTTATTGACTCGGTATTCGTAATATTATTACTAGTTTACTATTATTATTACTGTTTTATTACATAGAAACTCGGTCAAAACGAGTGCTAAACTGTTGTACGGACATAAATGGCAAGTTCTTCCATATATACCTTATTTTCGGTTACGGGTCATTTTAATATCTGTAATGGAGGAGCTTTCGCGGAACATACCATTTGGGGAAATATTTAATGCTTTAATAGCTACTTTAGGTATACATTTTCACATTTTTTTTATTTCAATAGAAAGCTCTTTTATCTCTTTATTTGTTCTCGGCAAGTATCTGAAACATTGTAAGTCACAGAAACCGCAAAATAATTATTAAAAATGTTTCTTGTTTCTTCTTGTCGTTAATACCAGATAAATTGACATTGTGATGTTTGGTTTGGTCTGTTATAACTGCACACGGTCTCAATATAATATTCAAAATTTACCATTTATAATATTTTTTCAGGTTTGTATTTGTAGTAAGCAGTTTGCAGTGCTTGTGTTTATAACTTTTTATTTGGCTTACTTTTAATGCTATTATTTTGTATAATACTTATATTGGTTGATTTATCTTAGCCATCAAAAATCCCTGTTTCGCTTAAAATGTCCCATTAATATTATTATTATTATTTCTTCTGTATTGAATGATATTTCCAAGCTTCGTCGTATTTAAAAAATACGTGTGTAAACCCAATATAAAAAATATTAACATTCACACTCTCATCTTGCTTGCTAAACTAGCTAACTTTCTAACTTGCTAACTAACGTGATCTTCAGGGTATGTCTCATCAAAAAAACATAATATTTATTTTTGAACAATTGTAGTTTACCGCTCACTAATAAATGTTTAAGAAAGAACGAAAAATGTTGCCGGAATATCCGTAACAGCTGAATTGTCTATATAGTTACAGAGGTGGCATATAACGCAATTGCACCATATGCTCGCCTCGCTGCCTAATGTCGCCTATATCTTGAGTATATACGTTCATCATATTGAGTCTAGGTAGGTCTAAACGTTGTTTGTCTCGATTGAATGCTCGTCGTCTGCTGGTGCATCAGCATATAGGAGCCAATAAGACAGGCGTAATTGCTTAGCTCTCTCGACAACCACCTGGCCTACCCCACGTCGTGCATTTCCTTTATTACCCAAATTAATGCATGCCACATTGAATGAAGTTGTAACAGATTAAACAATCTAATTGGCAAATAATTAACTTGTTTTGTTGTAAGGGTTTCATTTAACTGGGGAGTTGCTAATAGTTGTGTTTAAATAACATTACATGTATGTAAGTCTCTAAATGATGAGAATTATACTATGTGGGCAGATGCGGTTATTGTCTGTGAAAAATGATCAACGTAGAAGAGTTAGACATGCTATTAATTAGTATAGACGATGTCTTGCAAATCTATCTCAATGTATTTTATATTGTAATGAGTTCAAATGATTAGTTTAACACGCCACATTGCCACGACGCTGTGTCTTGCTAATTTAGTCACCTATTTAATTATTATGTTTATTGGACTGAATAACTTTGATCTGGAATATCATTATTGATCATGTAGGCCTGCATATATAATATGTTGACACATTTTCACAACCGACCTAATTCATTCCAGAATAATTAAACGGCAATATTCCTCAAACAACTAAAGCAAACAAAACAATAGATATACATATTATTACTGGCTATATTAAACACATTGCCAGATCACAATTATTATAATAAATAGCTTTGTGATCAAAGTTGTTTGTATTTGTTGACAGTTTCTTGTAGGTATGTAGGCTGCACTATAATACTATAAGACATAAAACGGTGTGTTTTATGTTTGTATTTGTGCTCATAACAAAGACGTGTTCTTTGCGCGTATTGTTGGTGGGAACATATCAAATGTGAATTGCATTGTTGCACTGGACGCTGTTCGCAAGGGGAAAAGAGTTATCTACACTCGGAAAGTATATTAAACATATTATGTAATATTGTGTAGATGTCAAAGGACAAAGAAAAACAAATTCCCGTAGATATGTATAAAAAAATGGTTATTTAGTGTGTAATGTATTTTTTTTGCGGTTTTACAACTTTTAAAATAATCCATGGGGCGTAATAACTGTTACTGGTATTTCTAGTTGATATGTCAGTAGGCCTAATTATAAAATTTATAAACGTATAGATGGTTTCAATTTTAAAAAATAATGCATATTGCCCGACGACGTCGCAAAATACTTGAACGTAAAAATAATGTCTTTTAATTGATGTCTTAATTTGAGAACAGGTGTGCCCAATCTGCACTCCATCTACTTTGTCTTCGTAAAAAAAACAAATATAATGATATATAAGAAGACGTTATCTTTCCTACTAAACTAAACATTTTCAATTAAATCATCGTATAGTATGAATTAATTGGAAATGCTACACGCAAAGAAACACGGTGTCCTGTTTCCGCTCACAATGGTTCTATGAAATATGAGTTGAAAAGATTCCCGTGGATTTCCATGACACCTGTTAATCCACTGCAAACATATTAATATGTGACGTGTGGAGTTGTGTGGGCTCTACACAGCCTGTGTTGTCGGCGTTGGTGAGTTACGATGTGTGCGGAGACCGCTGTGTTCTTGTACTGGATCTCAGCGCCCAACAATACGTCTTCGGAATACGAGATGTCATCGGCTCAGCTCCCAGCTGGCTCGAGTCCTTTCAATTAGTTGCGAAACAGAACAACGCACACGCCATGCCCAGATGACAACGCAACAGATATCTGTTGAAATACACTCAGATCGAAAATACTTATTTAATGATGAATTCATTTGTCAGATTATGAAGTAATTGGAATGTTAGCGCTGGCGATGTCAGCAAGTTGTTAACAAAACGTGTAATTATTTCTGGATGGAATGTTTTACTTGTGCTTGGTCGGAGGAAATTACTAATCAGATAACTTGCATCTTTGCTCGGACAAATTGCTACGACTATTAAGTAATCAACTGTACACTGGGAACAGTAATTGGTCATTATTATAAACCTTTCGTTCGCACTAACACATATAGGTCCCCTTTAGACCGCAATTAATAGTTGAACCTAACCTAAATAAGGATTGAAATTGATGTAATTTAGACATATACGTAATTAACACTTTCATCTCCCATTCGCCTCCAGCTTAAGATAATCGTTCGGTGCTGAGTTAACGGTCAAACTAATATCATGTTTTTTTATGTTTTCTTTCAGGTTAATTTGAAAAAAGTGCTCATTATAATTATTGTCATACTTATTTAAATTGAATAGTGTTGATAGTCCATGGTCGTGAATGCCATTAAAGCAATTTCGTTTCCTCGATATTATAATGAAAGTTTGTTGTAAAGTTGTTAAATTTTCATAACACATTTCAAGCTATTTTCTATGTTAAGCGTAGGTCGTAAAATGTTTTTAATTTAAAAATGCATGGATCACATAGGCGTTTATACGTTTACGATTCCAGTTTTTTCTTTTAAATCAGCGGGGTATGGGTTGAAAACACACAGTCTTTGTCACAGGTGATCAGGAGCCAATAACGTGTAGGACGTAGACGCTAGTGCTGCTTCCAGTGTCGTAAAACAGAATCTCAAGGATATAATTCACATTGAAATAATCAAATATTAGTAGGGGTTCCAAGCCGCACGATTTATAATGCCAGCTTTATGTGCGAGTCGAATGTTCGAAGACTTCTTTGTCAAATAAGTCGCTGTAAATAACTCTACATGATTTGATGTGGGTGTGGTTGTGGTTGGCTTTGCCATGTGCGCTATGAATTGCCTCTTGCACGCGCATATTCGTGAACTACATTCAGCTAATGATTCCATCCACCATCCCAGGTTGTATTTGAATAGTTATTTAAATATTAACAGAAGATTTAATATGTACACGGTTTGGTTGGTGAGATGGAAACGTGCGGTTAAGATTTAGCGGTTGTTGTTGTCGAGAACGAGCCAACAAGTCTTGTAGCGCGCTGCTGCGCTCCCAGTCGGAGATTTCAACACAGGAACAAGACACTAACGGGCCCATAAAGTTGAAGCCAAGTCGCGGGGGCTAATAGAGTTTACTTTCTATTATTTCTCCCCGTGGGCAGACAGAGTTGGTTGTCTGCGTGTTCGGTCTGATGTTGCCGTAATAAGCTCGCTATGGTCGTCTTTAGGCTCCCGCTGCTTCCCGCCCGCCCCCCCCCCCCCGCACACGCGGGCTAGTATCTACCAGCATTCAGTGTAAACACGGCGAATTCGAGAACATACAAATACAATGTTGTATTTACAAATTCATCAACGCCACAATCGCCAATCCATCAATGAAGTAGGCATGGGCTGGCGCGAGAGGGTGGGGGGAGCAAGGGGTGAGCTTTCCCCCATAAGAAAAATGAAAACCGGCCCAAATATATGTGTTTCAATTCATTTCCTTCATAATCTATTTTTACGACCTAAAACCGACTAATAAGTTCAAAAACACCAAACATTCTATACATACGGGGATAACTGAGAGGCTCATCCCCCCCCCCCCCCGAAAATATCCTGGCTACTTCCATGGAAGTAGCGTATTAACCTTGAACATTGCAAAACATTTGTACATTGTACTGTACTTTTACACAATGCTGAACGCACCTTGTAGATTACTTGTTGTTACAGAACTTTTACCCACATTATTATGAAATAATGAAATAATAATGCTGTATAGTGTCCTGTCATTACATCCAAACAACAGACATCAAATTGATCAGTAATAAGACTTTGATTAACACTTTTAGGCAATTTAAACTTTTTTAAAAGCAGCCAAGGTAATAGCCATTTTGTTGTATTGTTTCAAAATACTTTTTGATACGTCGACATTTTGTGTGTCCACATATGCAAAGCCAATATCCTGTCTACTCTAGTTTAACTTCAGACGAACACCGCGATGATTTTCTCTCGCAGGTATAATAGCTGAAGCGACGTTTAAATCTCACGTGATAACCCATCATAACAATTATATCGCCTATACAGATTGGCTCTCAGGTTCGATCGGCAGCGATGAAAATTTGTAACTACTGAAACAAATTTGTTGGATTTTCAGTCGGCAATCAAATTGCCAATAGAAACAAAACGCCTTAATGGGAC
The DNA here is from genome assembly GCA_945910005.1 of Isoperla grammatica. Taxonomy (NCBI): domain Eukaryota; kingdom Metazoa; phylum Arthropoda; class Insecta; order Plecoptera; family Perlodidae; genus Isoperla; species Isoperla grammatica. The sequence continues at coordinate 13,089,147 of OX246737.1, forward strand.
TATTAAAATAATTACCCCGGTGTTGGTCTTCTGTCCGGGTAATACGTGAAGCAAGCAGCATCAGTTTAATAATACACATTGCGTGTTATGGTCGGTACTAACAGCTGTATGCACCACACCATACATGTGGGTATCAGCTTTTGCAGCAATTCGAAAACTGTTTACCATTTTATTAGTGGTGTCAGTACAATAAACAAGGCTGTTCCATGTACTGACGAGTTTTGTGAAAATGAGAATGTAATTGTTGATTAACAATTTTCGAGTAACTCAACTATCAACTTTTACATTAAAAGTATACAGTTATTAGACTTTAATTTGGTATCAAGTCCAATCTAATCGAACTCTTTGTAGGTGTTATAATCACGCATACCTATGGGTTGGAAATTGTAGCTTATTAGGCGTACACATCACCTTACTAATATAAGTAATTTGGAATATATTTTCAGTGAACATTCAGCTAAACACTTTTGGGTTTGCAGCTAATTATGTTTTATGGTATCTGTGTACATGTTCAGCGGTGCTATTCTAGAAAATGTTGTAACATAATTATCACTTTTTAGTAAAGTAACAATCAGAAAATGATAAGTTGTAACAAAGAGTTAACACTTGTCATAAGTTATCACGTTTCAAAATTTCAAAAATAGCATTTTCGTCATAATTCTCGATCACCTGAATGCAAAGTTATGACATCATAACTTTTTCGAGCATAGCTCCGCTAGTCAACGGTCATATATAACTCTTTGTAACAACACACTACACTGATCTTACTATTAATTAATATTTTAATCTAACTAAATAATTATAATCTACTATCCGTGGGCGATACGCTTATTATTATTATTTCAATTACAATCGTCAGATACCGGGCATGTGAGGTCACATCCATCTTATCTTAATTGTAAGAAACTCTGTTGAACACAGCAACGCGTAGGCCTAGTACCACTTGTCTGAGATGTAGGGCGATGCAGCATAGCCGCGTGTTGCTGATGAGGTGTCTCATCTTATACCGTCGAGAGAGATAAATGTTGTTCCTGAAGCTTCAAATTAACCTTTTTGTCTAAATTGTAACCCGTGCACATTGGTCGTCCTGGCTGCACAGGCGGGGAGGTCTGACCTCGCTATGGTAACGTTAATTGAATGTGCCAATCAAGTTAATGAAATGAGAGGTCTTCGGGCGTGGTAAGGGAATGCGAGCGGAGGATTAGCATGCTATCAGACTCCTCATTCATCAGAAAGCAATGAGCGAGCTGTCACAAGTCCGCTTCCCTCGCCCATCATCCAACACAAATCGGAATCAATTGGAGATATTATTATCCGGCTAAACTAATTTATCTACCGGGTTTTGTTCTGTTCTGTGTGCAGTGGTTGCTAACAACAGCGGACGGCTCTAGCTAGACCATATCCGTCTGTCCGCTCCCAGCCGGCCGAGAAGATAGAAGCCTTCGGGCTAACGAATATTACAATGCACCCTACTTACGTATGGTGATGATATGCCAGCAATTAGAAATGGAATCAAATTAGTACAAGGCATGAATGCTTGAATTGCCAGTTAGGATGTGTATGATGTAATATTCTTTGCAGCGTTGAAACTTGAAAGCTTTTACTGCCTATATAACTTGCAAGTACTAAAACGTAATTTCTAAACAAAGTAAAGTAAGTGCACACTCATATACTTATAGTGCCTGTGCAGTAAGGTATATACACACTACACACACGCCTGCTTCCAAACTGTAGAGTGCAGTGTACCATTGGCTATTACCCATGTGGTCGCAGTTGCAAATTAAATGTACCAGTGTGATAAACTATATCAAAAGTCAATTCCCAAGTAATAACATGGTTTTAAAGCACCCCCCCCCCCTTTCCTCTCTAACTCAATAGTTAGAATTATATGAATTTCAACGGCCTTTTATGTATTTATTTGATAGTATCCTATTTACGAAGGTAAAGAATACCATAACTAAGTGGTTCCCAACCTTTTGTTTGTGAAGTGACGAGCCCCTTCGGACAAAATCACTAAAGCTAACAGGTTTCAGATGTTCCTTCTTCCTATACAAACATGACTAACATGAGGTTTTCATAATTTTAATATAAATATGATTCATCAAAATATTTTTTTTAAATGTAAATCACACGAAACTTCTTGTCTTTTTTCTAATCTGTATTTTTGTATTGGTATTTTGCTACTGTGCATAAATCGTAGACGTCGTTTTTCTGCCTCCAATGCAGAAAGTTCACGTTTCTACCGTAGAGAGGTTATGTAAAGGTTTACTTCTATAAATTCTTTATACGATGAATGTAATTTCGTTGTGGCTCAGTTTTATTAAATTCATTATATCAAATTACTGTAACTCATATTCATTCCCAGCTTCTGAAAGTATTCCATTGTAATTATGATTGGATGTGTACGTGTGTATTTCCACTTCCACAACAACATTGTGAATGCTGATTGTAGATGAGTGAGTCGGAACTAATTATAACGGGTGGCTTTTTCAAATACTGACATTTGGTTGGTCAATGCCTCAATCGTCTGACGTCAGCATAAACAAGGTTGCTGTGAAACGTCTTTACTGTATATATACACCACTTATGAGTTTATACTGTTTTGTGATTGGAGGTTAGTGCAGACATTGATAAATAACGTGGCTATTAGTGGACTATTATTAACAAAGGTTGCAACAGGTGAAAAATCTTACTTTAATTTAAACAGATGTTAAATAAATGTAAAACAGATACTTATGTTGGGCATTTGTGAAAACGGTTTTTTGTGTATGTGGGCGGGGGATTGTGAAAAAGGAAACTTCAAGATGGGCTGCGACTGCACATAACCTGACATGGCGCTCAAACGGAAAGACGCAGATGCAAAACGTTTTACTACGTTGATGCGGGTCACATTCAGATCGTGTAATGAGTTGCACACTGTCTCAGGATGTAGTCAAGATAGAATAAAATATAAGGCAAGAAAGCAATTTCCAAATAATGGAGGTGTTATCAGGTGGAAAAGTGACAACCGACAAAAGAAATATGTTTCTACTTCTATTTACTATTGGGGGAGGGGAAATAAAGAGGGCGACACATACCCCTATACGAGAAGTATATGAATCATATCTAATTAGAAAATAATTGTTCTACGCCCCCCCCCCCTCCCCCCACGAAGAACGAGCCATGACATCACATTCAAAATACCTTGGATTTGTCGGGCATTTGTCACGGATGGTTCAGTTTGCAGTAGGTTTTAGGAAGCTTCCCTGTTATAATATAAACTAGCTTCGTTTGCCTGTCGTACACTTTACACTAGTGTAAGTCAATGTATAAGTACTTGTCGTTCTTTGAGACCCGTGTATAAATCGGTGTAAATATTTGTGTGGCGTTCGCCTGTAACTAGATCTTACATTATAGTGTAGCCAGTGTAGGAGATTGGTACACTGGCTATTTAGCTCGCGTAAAACGCTTTGCTACACTGGCCAATGTAGGACCCAGTGTAAGAAAGGTGAACAAAGCTAATATGACTGTTTCGCACGTTTCCGTTCTTGTCACTATAACTGCGACATTCGCGCTCGTTAGAATCAGTTAGTTGTAATACGCATGCACAGAATGATAAGGATTTTAGGGGTGTAGAGGTTTGGGTTTGGAAAAAAGCTAAACATGTTCTATTTTTTATTATATAGATTATAGAAAAGTTTATTGTTTAGATCACCAAGTTATTAAATGGTATTTATTACGAACAATTCCGTAATTGTGTGTTGAAGGCAGGTTGAGGTACGATCAACTTTTTAGTTTTGAATGGTTTAAATTAAATAAATATATTAATAAATAATAAAATAATAAATAAATAAAATAAATTGATAAATAAATTAGTGACGTGGTAAACCCTGCATCTGTACAGTTTCACACATGGGAAACTATCATTATACGGAAATAAATGTTTTTCTGAAAGTTTGTTTCTAATAGCTTAAATGCTTAAATGTTCTCAAAGGCGGAGAATTCTTAAAGAACTAACCTCAATCAGCCCCTCATTATCCCTAAACACTTCTCGGAAAGTTGTCAATGGACCCTTTGGCTATACTAAAACAACGTTATTATTACATTATATAGTATGTCCTCTATAATATTCCCATTACCATAACAATATCCCAGCGACTCAACCCATCCAAAAATGAAACAAACCATTTTATAAAATAATGACGGTAAACGTACATGTAAGGTGCGAATTTAGAGCTTGGCAGAGGGAGGGGGGGGGGGGGGGGATGGCCAAGTATAGTATTTGCGTGGGCAGTCTCAGTAAGGGGTCTGGGGCAAAGCCCCATCCGCCGGAGGCAAAACATGTTTTGGGGTATTATTGCCCTCGAGACGGCCTTAGAAGCGATTCCATTGGGTAAGTAAACTTTTCCTGGCTAGCGATATGTGTGTAAATTGACGCATTATTTATTAACGTTACGAGATAAAGTCACTTGATACAATAGGAGATGAGATGGGTAACCAGAGGTGGGGATTTAGCCATCCCGGGCGGGGACCCTTTTAGTAAAACAGAGCCAGGGATGAAATTACCAGATAAATTATTATCTTCCATAGTTTGACCATTATATCAGAATGTTTCATTATATTAATTTTATGAACAGTTGCATAAACGAATGTGAAACTACAGAAAACGGGTTAACAACTTATAACTGTCTGCAACGATTGACATCATCGAATTCTATTTTCAATACCAATATATAAAAGAAAATCAAAACAACAAAACGTGTGTGTTCATTGTCTCATTAATAGGGTTCATAAAACAAACTCTATAGACGAGGTTTGTAAGTGGGATAGAGTAAGCAAGATGATTAGCAAATTTGCTGTTACACACACAATTAAAGTAAAGAACTTTGTTAGCAAATTCCCATGTCGTGTATTCATTTATTTTATGTTGGCTTAATTCATTTATAAACACATTGGATGAGGTTCGGAAAATAACCGCATTTTAGAAAATAAACCAGCATTAAATATAATCAGCATTGCTATCTCTACGTTTTGTGAGTGGGCGATACAAAATATTGAATCTTCAATATGAAACCAATTTTGACTTCAGAAAAATATTCTACAATCAATATAATAAAAATAATTGAAAAATGGCTTCAAGATAAAAGGTGGCAACAGGATTTGCCACATAATTTCACATTCTACATCGACGACCTCATTAAGCTATGCGACACAGATGACTAATTTATTTAACTCAACATTAAAATTTAGTAGAGACATAATTGTGTGGAATTTGAAATTTATAAATGTTAGTCACTTGGTCACTTGTATGTCATCAAAGGAATGATAACAAAGTCAGAAGAGATTGAAATTGATGATGACTGCGAAATTGGAGTGAATGAACAAGACGTATACAAATATCTGGGATTTGCGCAAGGTTAACGAATTGACCATAAATTGATGCAAATTAAATTGATAGCTGAAAGAACCGAATAGGATCAATTAAAAAAAAAAAAACTAAATGGTAAACATGTAAGCCACCTGGTCACGCACATGAGACATAAGGGCTCACCTTGTCACGTGTGAGACATACGGGCCCACCTTGTCACGTGTGAGACATACGTGCCCACCTTGTCACGTGTGAGACATACGGGCCCACCTTGTCACGCGTGAGACATACGGGCCCACCTTGTCACGCGTGAGACATACAGGCCCACCTTGTCACGCGTGAGACATACAGGCCCACCTTGTCACGCGTGAGACATACAGGCCCACCTTGTCACGCGTGAGACATACAGGCCCACCTTGTCACGTGTGAGACATACAATCATGTCGAAATTAGCTAATCTGATTTTAATAATTTTCCCGCCAGTGATCCGTTGATTGGGGAAGCCTTAAGAGGAGCGACCGAGATGCTAATATAGATTGATTGTGTCGTTTCATTGCGCCCATCACGGCTGATGCAGTGGTGATTTTTTCACTGCCAATTTCTCGGGGCCATCTTATAATGAGAGCCATCTAACTGATGGATTGGGGCTGTTGATGAGATGACCGGCTTCACGGCGAAACACCGTAAAACAACATAGAACACAAAGTTTTATACCCAACGATATTTTCTCCTATACTGAATTGTTTGTACAACTAATAACCAATGGAATACTCGCTATTGATAAGGTGGGTGAACAAACGGACTAAACACATGGTTTGTTTTATGAATATTTGTAGTTTACGCTTTGTCGAACTCGGGGATAAGTGTACGCGATGTTGTTGCGTGAGCTAATCGAGTCGGCTTCCAGCTTCTTACAAGGTCATGCATCAGCGACGTATTATGATATGATATTATTAAAGGCGGTGCGTATAATTTACTAAATGATAGCCTATGTGGCCTGGGGCCCGGGGACCTGCAGAAGCCGTAGCGCCCATTATAAGCGACTACTGAGACGTTGTAATATTGCCCTGGCCTGGCTAGAGAGACGAGGACGCTGGTAATTATTTTCATTAATAATTGCCGTAAGACGAGAAGCTAAACGCTATACACATCAGATATCAGGAATATCATGTAAATTGAAAGTGAAGTGACGTAGGGTGGTAACGCAATGCATTATGGCGCATCAGTATTTAGCAGAGACCCATTCCTTTCAAACAGAAACGGTAAAATATACGTCATCTAATTGTACCAACACAAATTAATCATGACTTGAGATTTTCTTAGTTTGACGCTCCCCTGCTGCTCCCCTCCATCGCTATGTGACCGCCCCTCCCCCGTGACAACTCGACAATCATATCACAATTGATTTAAAATTATATTATTTTGTAATCAGCCATAGTTGTTATTATTATTATTATTTATTTATCCAACAACAGAATTAACAATTCCAGGCACAATTGGATATAATATAATACATTGATAGGTTCTCATTAATACATAATATGTTTCAATAAAATAAACATACACTCACTATTAAAACGACTCATTAAAAAATAAAATAAAAATACACCAACTAAGGTAAGTGGTAACTATAACAATTAACCCCACTTTTGTCATGAACATAAAATGTTAAAACACTTTGACTTTATTGACCTCACATTGTCATTAAAAACATCAATATGGCAATATGTTATGCTGGGTTGTAGTCACATAACTAGGGGGTGGAACTTCAAACTATGCCAAACTAAAAATATCTGCACTTCTAGTAGCGATGAATTGATAATAAATTGTAAGAATCTGTCCAAGATCCACCTCGGTGACTAATATGCCTATGAGTATGAATTGTACGATTTTTTTCTCTTGATAGGGTCACCAAACTCGCCATTATCATCATGGGACAACCCTCAATGAGAGACATTGAGTTGCCTGACCTCAAGAAGCTCAGCGCATCGACAGGTGAGGATTGTGTGAAAACACAGCATCTATACATATTTTGGTTAAAACTTAACTCCCGTCATATTTTTATTTCTCTCTGGCATACATTTTACTTTATACGAATGTTACTCAAATATGGCCAGGACTGTATCCGAACCTAGATGCCCAGTTTTCATAAAGGTCCAACCTAGAGTAGAGGCTGCCAATATTAATGACAATTTTGGTTGGGATTATTGTACAGTACATTTTGAAGCAAATTGAAGAGAGAACTTTAACAACAATGATTTTACTTTTTTTAAATGACTGCAAGTATGGAACCATTACAGAGAATGGTAAACCAAATTTTGGCTTAAACTTTAAACTACAAAATTGTCTGAGTAATTGCCTGGGGGATTCGGACCCATAGCATATTCGATCATGTCGTAGCCGTAGATAACTATGTATATTGTATACAGCTATACAGTTCACCACTGCAGGTGTCACTTATGCTATAAGAAACGTTGTGTGATAGTTGTTATACAACTTACATGCTTACATGGGATGCAAACTCGATTATGGGTAATTTGAAATAATATATAGCCAATTCCGAATGACGAAAGTTTATAGCCTACTTGTTTGATCAATGTTTAATTGTAATCTTTAAAGTCGATCGATGATAACTGCACATGTAATATAAATCATTCAAATTGTATGTACTGCAAGTTGAGATTAAGCTTGTGAATATTGTAGAAAAAAATATGCACCTACCGCTATTAGTTTTTTATTTACTGAGTGTTGAAATGTGTTGTAAGTCCCTATTTTATACATTGTAACTGAACAAAAACCTACACTTTCAATCGTATAACTTTGCGTAGCACCTTCAAAGAGTAATATATTGCAACAAAGTTTCGTCCTAAATGTAGATAACTTCATGACTAACATGAATACGTTTGAAAAAGATGATCGAACGCGATCCGTTTTCGAGATATTTGCGCTGGTGTGTCAATTTTACCTCAAATCTACTCAAATTAGGAGCTATAAATATACTATATTAATAAAAAAAAAAAACATAATTTCAAGACGTTCAGTATTAAATGCTACTCACATGTAATAATTCTTGAAATTCATAATTTAGAATAAAAAAAAGTATTTTTTCATGTCCATTTAATTTGAATAGTTTAGTTGTTGTATTGAATGGGTAGTTCACTTCATCGATCGACTTTAATCAGATTAGCAACATATAGCCAAGTGAGTCGAGTCGACGTATAGATAATTTGTTAGTTAGAGTGAATCTGCATAGCCATATATATACCTTGGGCATCGCAAACCTCCCACTCCTCTGCTATACCTAAACACACGTTGACAGCGGCATCACTCAGTCTCACTTAGGAATCGTATTCACGCATATCAAGTAAACCCTTTTCTTGGCCTCTAACTCAAAACGTATTAAAGTAATTTATTATTTTTAATTTCAAGAAAAGTCTACATTGGCCAGTTAAGCGGTCGCTCATAATAAGTTATCGTGTAGTAAATTATAAGACCGAAAGAAATAGTCCCCGCACAAAAACATCTACTCGCTTATTAGATTATTATTAAATATCGTTAGTCGTAACTTGTATACATTTTTTGTAATCTTGATGAAAGTCCATTAAAACAGAGCAGTTATCTGAAATTAGAATTCCTCCATGTCTTGACGAAGACGGGGCATGAATATTCACGAGCCGGTTGCAGAGTAGGTATGAGGGGTAACCGCACAGCGGTCGATGGCGGTGATCAGGTTAATTCAATCGACCCACCTTGATTCAATGCACTGTTTGCCATTTAACCGCAACTCAGTTGGACGGTTGCACTTACTATAGAGCTCACACGCACACGCACACGCACACGCACACGCCATCGTATTAATGTTATTGGTATGTATCGTTACCTATGTACAGACTCCTAAACAGATCAGAAGTATTATGTACAGATGCTACGTAACATAAGTAAATCAAAAGTAGTAGAAACATAATTACTCCAATGAATGACTCTTTTGCACTCATTGTTTTTACCGATGTCGTAACTGATCATATTGTTCGTCAGCGCTTGTTGCCAATTGATTCGTTAATTGGATTGAACCAGAAAATAAAAGGGCGAGTGCGGGTGATGTTGGTATTTGGGTTTTCGTCCCATATTTTTGCAACTTTGATTAATTAAATTGGGACGATGAGAAATATATGAAGATGAAGATGAAAAACGTCATGTCTTAATCAGATTCATTGCACATCGAGGGGGTCGTCATAAGGGGAATTCAGCAAGGGAGGACAGGGCCATGTGGGAGGAGAAATCTTCAACGGGACAAAGGGAGGAAAAGGACAGGGTCTGTTCGTTGCCTCTTACGACAAGCAGAGTCACTCTGGGCCTATTCTACCCCGGGCCGAGATGGGTCGGAAGAGTGGTTCGAGTAAAGATATGTTCTGTCCGACTCTTGATTTACGCGAGTTGGCGAGTTGGTACGAAACAGTTATATTGGCATATTGTATAGGAGCTAAACTTATAGCAGACTTGAGACTGAGTTCATTTAAAATGAAAATAAATAAAATAAATTCGTATTTATAGTCTACCCACTCAGAAACAAGACTGATTTTCAAAGGGGTACTTTAATTTAAAGCGACTAAACCAACCCTGTAGGCTCCGAACACCATCGACGAGTAACCAATCAAAGATCTATATTTCACATATGTAATACATAAATCAGTGATTGGACAGTGCGAACACCTGCGGACAGATGCCACACTCAACATGGCCAATTCAGAACAACTTCTAATTCTAAATTTCTAATCATTGGCTATGCAATTTACTGACATCTACTCGTTATGTGAATTTGCTTTGAGCTCCTTGTAGACAACACATTGACTTATATGAGTTATGAATAGGAGCATAAATTGATTATCAATAGGAACAAGAAACGCAAAGGTAGGCCCTACAGCTAATACAATATTGCGTCTAATTTGCTTTCAAGATTGTATATTAATTCATTTAAATAGTTTTAATACGTCGTTGAAAAGGCACTTAAAGTAAAAATGATTGATTATGTAAAACGCTACAATTAATTGCTGCGTCATCACATAACTACCCTTGCACATGTGCAACGTAGCAATTGAACTCCTGTGCAATCTTCCTAGTTCGTTAATTACACACCAGCCAAGACCAGCTCCACAAACTTAATTTAATACGTTGCAGGTATAGCTGCATGGAAGAAGCAGTTACATCCACTTGACACTTAAGTGTTTCTTTAACATTGATGGCAAAAGAAGTTATAAAACGTAATTTTATGTTATCGTACAATGTACAATAATTATTACTTTGAATTTATCCGGTTAAACGAAGTGGTGCAATTTAAATTATTCCAACAGATTGAAGTGTTTGTAACGTTTGATATGATCAAGTAATCTGTATTAATAATGAAGGAATGCACTTACTAAACTATATGTATAGAAATGAAGCAATTTGCATTTCACTGCTTAAAGCGTATTTGCATAATCTAACTTATGGCCTCCTTATAAGTTCGTTGACAGTGCAGTCATGTAAAAGCGAGTGTAGAATTAAACACAGTTCAATAATCAGATGTGATCAGTCAATAAGCTACTCGAGTTGTATGAAACCAAAAAACGCACCTCCATGAGATTTCTAAACGACATCCCTTACGAAGTTAGACTGAACATTGCAATTTCCTTGTGTTTTGTTGTAAACAAAGTTTACACGTCAATTTATTCGAGAATCAAAGAAAAACACAGATTGTTTATCGGAAATAAATTGCAGTGCACAGTCACGTGTACCCTTTATTTGTAACCATTCGTAGTTTCTTTCACCTCATCTTTCATCAATTTAACGGTTCAGGTGACTTGGGTTCGGATTCTGCCTCGAAATTAAGACTGTTCTATAATAGTTGAAAATTTACGTTCACATGAATATAAATGCACTGTGGATTATTATGTATAGATATTGTATTGCCTGTGAGGTGACACGAAAAACTGTGTAACTATGGCACTTCCGCACATCCGCACATGTATAATACGATACTATTTATCTCTACTTTGAATGGAACCTTGTAATCTTCAGGTATGTATGTATGTACAGTTTTATTTCCATAATAATAATATAAATTAATACAAAATAAATTAAACATCCATTAAATAACCTATTATGTTATATTATGTTACCCTTTCGGGTGTACAGGAAAAATAGTACAGTCAATTAGAAATCAAAACATAAAAATACAGTCTTCTATGTAATGCAATTATAAAATATTAAATACATATTTGGAAAAATAATGAAATAATAAATATATTGTGCTGACTGGGTGATGAGAAAAAGCTAGTTTGGTACTATAAACCATGGTGAATCATGTCAGAAGATGCAGAGGTTCACTCTAAAACTAGTTTCCGAGAAATATACTAATATTCCCCTTTTGGATTCCTTCTCACCCGGGGTTGCGATCACCTCTATGGAAAACACCGGTTTAGACTTTGGAGCAATTAATTAGAAACATGAGCGTTTTCAAACCCTTCCTTGCTTGTAATGGTAGCACTTTTAGAAAAGTTAGTCAAGTGTTTAGGATGGATGGTGTAATTGTTTCTCATGAAAAAGATAAGTGCACCACGGCTTATAACGGAGCCGTCATTATTTATACTTTATAGACAGGTAAACCGTGTATAATTTACTAATTTTTTTTAACAAAACGTTTTTATTAAATTTTGTTCTTTTTTACGATTACCGTTATGAAAAGCTCATTGACGACTATGTTCACTAACAACAAAACAAAGCTCATTGACGGCTTGTCAACTAACAATAAAAAAATTTACATTTTTGCTACTAAAAAAGTAACGGAAAGTAATAAACTTTATGGGTACCTATGTGTGTTGTGACGTGACGTTTTTAACATGCCATGTTTCAAAGCTTCTGATATTCACCAGTAAATTATAATTTCAATTAAAACCAAACCGTTCCACACTGATGCGTTGATTTTTCTTCGACATTAAGTGCCTTGTTATTTCTTATTATATCTGCGAACAGACAGACAATTTACAGCCAGGCCCAGCTCAATTCACAAACTTTCAGGCGCCATATTTTAAAGAGTAAGGCTATATGAATGGCATGCTGCGTATAGATATACTGTAGACATAGCTGCAGATAAACCCCGAAAGCCTTAACGAGCCAAATGAATTATTTATCTTTATTTAAAAGAAAAGTAAAAAGGTAAATGGGCTCTCGTTGAGTCAATATAACATCCTGACCTTATTTGCTTCTATCCTTTACGTCTGGCCTCGGTGCCAAACTTAATTTAACTGTCGTATATTAATAGTTTTTATGGATATGTGGAGATGATTGATGATTGCCCTAAGTTAAACTCTTTTTTTTTCTAAAATAAGAATCAACAATCCCCTATGGGTTCTTGAAACCTAATTAAGCTAACTTATATATAGGATTCTGTGCAAAGAATATATCTGTCTCAAATGATTCCTCAGCGGAAAATATGTGCGCCCCTAATTGTCAAGTTATTATACAATAACTCTTTAAACCCATAACGCAGGACGTGCATGGTCGGTCGCTCTTTGCAATAAACATGTTTTACGGAGGTCTGGGTAGCGTCCGCTTGGCTCTATGTGGAGTTAGCACACACGCGCCCCGCATATGGTTTCTTTTGGTTGCTCATTAGGAGACTGTTTGAAAATATATCAGACATTCAAAATATTACACTATTTTACAACCGGCGAGCTGTGTATACGTTAATAGTTTTATCACAATTGCGATGAAACCATAGGAGCTCGACTCATTTGAAAATGTGCTGAAAACTTCTCATTAACATGGAATAGGTAATCATGGCCCATCATTCTCAAAAAGTAGAATTAAAATTTTTTTAAATATAAACTATGTACTGAGACGCCTATGAAAATATAAGAGTTTGTGCGGTGATTGGTGCATATATCAGCAGGACACCCGTAGTTGCACCTTCTTTCATTTCTCACACTGCTCCCACATCATTGTTGTTGGGAAAATACCCTCACAGCCCATATCCCACACAAATTAGTAAATAACCCGTTGTGAAGCACGGTTGAGACCCCAGGACCCCATGACCAACTGGCATCGTAGCCAGTGGGGGGCAAGGAGGCGATCGCCCCTTCCACCCCCTGCGTATGGCGCCCCTTCAGTCTGAACTCCTCCACCCCTAGTCTCAAAGACTACAGCTAACAAGGAAATATAATTTTCAGCAAAATACGAATTTTCGTAACATATTGTAAACAAAACGAAGTTCATATAAATGTATTTGTTACGAGTTTGAACTGTACTCACCCGGCGCAATGCTCTGAATATGTCAGCACTTCAACAACGAGTTTGATCTAGAATCGTCAACCTGCAACCACAATTGTAACTCCTACATGAGTAATGTTTTTTTGTAAACTTTTGCTTGATAACAGTGGTGCTCTATTGGATGTCCCTTGCCCCCCCCATCCCCCCCCCCCACTGCCAAGAGCCTCGTGAAGAGCCGAATAGTTAACTTCCCGATTATTCTCGTTGCCAGACCTCGGTAAATTACTTTTTAAAAAGAGTGTAATTACATTACGTCTTGTTTTTTCAGTCAAAATGTAACGATATTGTTACTTTTCATGCAAGTAGGTAATAAATTACATCTATTTTTAAGCATTTTAAAACTGTATTAAGTTATTAACCGACCGAAATCGGGAGTTGCGCAGAGTAGGCATATACGAGTCCATGCGAAATAGCATAAAACAAAACAAAACTTGTATCCTACAAAACAATCAAAACAATAATGCAATCTCGAATACACATGAAACATCATAAAGTGATATTCTAGATATAATGTGTATTCTATAATGTAAAAAAATATACAATGAGTGTGAAAAGCCTACTGAGTACACAGTAGCTGAAAAAAAATGATAATGAATTCTTTGCTCACAGCCATTTTGGTTCATTTCGATATCTCTGCATGTAAACGGCAGGTCTAAGCAAAAATAATTAATTATATCAACATTTCGGCTGACGCACGATGATTTGACTCGTCTACTGAATTCAAATAAAAACGGTATCATAGCTGTTTTCTCAAGAAACGTGTAACATGTTTATTTATTGAAAAGAACAGAGCACACGTCAAGTCAAGAACAAGTACACACAAACAAACGGAATCAAAAGTGTATTTTATTCAGTGAGATATTAATTGTGATGTAGCCGAGTTGGTCGCCGCGCGGCTGTTGTGTAGTTCGGGCCGCGCGGCGGGGGGCTAATGGGATATAAGGGCACCGATTACGACGAACAAGCTTTCCGACAGGCCAAACCAAAAGTCGAGACAAAAAATCACCACCTCCCCCGCCGCGATTCTCGAAACAACATGTTTCATGTAGTTAATTATTTACAAATTAAACAGAGGGGAAATGCATTAATAATAATTCGATACCACACGTGATTTTCTAACGAAACAAAATGGAGGTATATTAATTGGTATCATATATCAAAACCAAGCTCTTTCAAGGGAGAAAACATTAGTAACCGTATACACAAAAAATAGTACCTGGTATAATTTTTTAATTAAGAACGATAGACCATCTATTACAAACGCATGTATGTGTTTTCTATTTTTTCGGAACAAATCTATACGCACTGAATATTCAAATATTGTCATTTTATTTGTTGATGTATTTAGATGTGCTAAAAGGATCAGAGACATCTAGTAAGAAAACGATCTGGTGTAGTCGCATGGTTGTGTACCAAAGTAAACATAAAAATTAGAATGCGCATTTAAACATCCGCCTCTCTACTGTTTACGACACCTTCAAATTCTAACTATCTGTAATTCAAAGAACCATGTAACAAAATCCTAATCAATTCATTTGTTTGTGGAATTGTAAATTGTTATAGCTAGTCAGTTTTATATATTTCAATAATTTATTACTTAATTACAGAAATAAAAATAGTTTTTAAATTCATTGTTTAGGGATACAAAACCAATTTCCGCGTAGGAATAATTTTCTCAGTATCTTGAAGCGTTGTCAAGATACCAATGAAATACCGTTAATATTGCATGGTTTATAATTGCGAGATTTGCTCACTTTACTCAAAAATGTTCTTCAATTCTATTTTTCGGAATATTGACCTCACCCCAACAATGTAGTACTAAAGAAAAGTGGACAACCCACACATTCAGGCCTCAAACTTCTTATAAATGAGTTTAAATTACATGCTTATTTATTTATTTAAAATTCTGCGTCTTAGTTGAATTCTGCATTTTGTAATATGATTCATTAAAAAAACAACTATTTTTTCATCCAAGCTCCGACAGCCTTAGAACCGTTTATCCAACATTACAGCAGCATGATGGTGGATTTGATTGGTGCTGGCCCAGTCTCGTTCGTGATTCCACGAGCTATTATCGCTCGGTTTAATTACATGATTTTCACGACGGCTAATTAGATCAAAGAGATCGCCCGCTATAATAGAAGCTTGAACAATACACGAGAACAGGAAAACAGGAGAACAAGTAGTGCTTCGTGCCTGTGATGAACGCCGTACTTGTAGCTAAGTAAACATTACACGAGAACAGGAAAACAGGAGAACAAGTAGTGCTTCGTGCCTGTGATGAACGCCGTACTTGTAGCTAAGTAAACATAATGAATACACGAGAACAGGAGAACAGGAGAACAAGTAGTGCTTCGTGCCTGTGATGTACGCCGTACTTGTAGCTATGTAAACATAATGAATACACGAGACCAGGAGAACAGGAGAACAAGTAGTGCTTCGTGCCTGTGATGTACGCCGTACTTGTAGCTAATAAACATAATGAATACACGAGAACAGGAAAACAGGAGAACAAGTAGTGCTTCGTGCCTGTGATGTACGCCGTACTTTTGTAGCTATGTAAACATAATGAATACACGAGACCAGGAGAACAGGAGAACAAGTAGTGCTTCGTGCCTGTGATGTACGCCGTACTTGTAGCTAATAAACATAATGAATACACGAGAACAGGAAAACAGGAGAACAAGTAGTGCTTCGTGCCTGTGATGTACGCCGTACTTTTGTAGCTATGTAAACATAATGAATACACGAGACCAGGAGAACAGGAGAACAAGTAGTGCTTCGTGCCTGTGATGTACGCCGTACTTGTAGCTAATAAACATAATGAATACACGAGAACAGGAAAACAGGAGAACAAGTAGTGCTTCGTGCCTGTGATGTACGCCGTACTTGTAGCTAATAAACATAATGAATACACGAGAACAGGAAAACAGGAGAACAAGTAGTGCTTCGTGCCTGTGATGTACGCCGTACTTGTAACTAAGTAAACATAATGAATACACGAGAACAGGAGAACAGGAAATCAAGGAGTGCATATGATGTACGCCGTACTTACAGCTAAATAAACATAATATAAGCTTGATAACAATACACGAGAACAGGAGAACAGGAAAACAAGTAGTGTATATGATGTACGCCGTACTTACAGCTAAATAAACATAATATAAGCTTGATAACAATACACGAGAACAGGAGAACAGGAAAACAAGTAGTGTATATGATGTACGCCGTACTTACAGCTATAAGTAAACATAATATAAGCTTGATAACAATACACGAGAACAGGAGAACAGGAAAACAAGTAGTGTATATGATGTACGCGTACTTACAGCTATAAGTAAACATAATAGAAGCTTGATAACAATACACGAGAACAGGAGAACAGGAAAACAAGTAGTGTATATGATGTACGCCGTACTTACAGCTATAAGTAAACATAATAGAAGCTTGATAACAATACACGAGAACAGGAGAACAGGAAAACAAGTAGTGTATATGATATACGCCATACTTACAGCTAAGTAAACATAATAAAAGTTTGATAACAATACACGAGAACAGGAGAACAGGAAAACAAGTAGTGTATATGATGTACGTCGTACTTACAGCTAAGTAAACGTATCTGCATAATATTATTTACATGGCTGTCAACTTTGTATTCGTAATTAACAGCCAAAGACCAACAACGGTGCCATGCGCTGACCCTTACCAATCTGCTAACAGTTATTACACACTGGAAAGGAAATGTAAAGAAGCCAGAGGATAACTCATACTTGTATTAACATGGACATTTATACTCTCTCTCCGGCCGTTCATCATATCTCGAAATCGTTCTCTTTCAGTTCGTTAGGGCCGGCCATGAATCAGTTGGAAGACATTTAGAACGTTGCATGGCTATCCAGCTAGCGAGTCAACTGAATGCTTCAAGCCACAAGTCACAATAGTGTCTGAGTATCGACATCTTCGCAATTAGCCTCGACACAAACAGTGGTCGCCACAAACACATATAGGACACACTCTTCACATGTTAAATTGATTCAATGAATGGTTCAATTAAAAACTATGTAATAACACTTTAATTTAATAGATTTTCTTGTATTTCAGAAAGTAATTGGAGTAAGTTTTGCAACATTTGTGATGGCAAGTTCGACAATTTGAGACTACTCCCTCTCGTCAATTGAGTTTTGCGTTATCTTGTATATTCTAGATACTCTTACAACTAAATTACTGTTGACGCACACTTATTAATTATTATACTAACATCTTTGTAAATAAATTTGTTATTCCTAAAATACCCATACCATATACCATTTTAACTTTGAAATTGAAACCTTGAGCTGTGAAAGAACCAACATTATATTTTGTCTTAATTTTTCAGTGGCTGAAACCTTCAATATTTGCTTCTTTACCCTGTTACATAACCTTTCCCAAAATACTTGTTGCTGATAAACCATATTTACTGTTGTAAAAGTACATACTATGGTATATGAGATTACATGTTTTTAGTTCAGTATCTTTAAAGGGATGTTGAGTATGATTGCTTTCCATTTGCCGGTACAAATGCGCCCCCCGTACCGGACACTGAAAAATCATTAACAAAATACAATGAAAGATAATGAACTGAAAATATTTAATCTCATAGACCACAGTACAGTTATTTTACTACAATACAAATTCTATCACACCTATTTGAGGGAATGTATGTCGTGTAAAATGGCAATATTAAAAGTACTGATCGCTGAAAAATTAAGAAAAAAACACATCATAAGGTTTCAATTTTAAAGTGAATAATGTGTATGGTGTGCGTATTAATAAAAAAAATTGAAACCCGTTGCATCAGCTGCGCATATGGCTGAGCCTTTTCTGAGGGAGGCCATGTGCGATCACAGGAAGACAGGATAGCCAACTCTAGTTGTGCTAATCGATACAAATATTTTGTTAAGGTGCTCTCTGCAAATAGCATATGTTTATGTTTTATTTTTTGGTAATATTTCTATTCAATACAATAATATATTTTGTTATATTCCAATGCTCAAGAAACATTTTGCTTGAAACATAGTTTTGGATCTTCTCTAAAGAGAATATTTAATATACCCATACGCTGTTTTATGCATATTTTAAAAAAACTGTTAAATTGTGAGTGAGTTGGTTTGTGGAACGGGGCCACGGGTCCAATAACGCAAGAAGCCTCGTTGTTCAATTGTTCAAATGTTGTTCAAATCTGAGTGCGTGCATGTTTGTATTTGATTATTCTAATGAGCAATCTTTTCAGTTTAGTTCGGTCAAAGGGTTAGAATCCTCCTTCCCCGGAACAACCTCCCCCCCCCCTGTTTGTTGTGGGATTGATGGAACATTTCTCTAACATCCTGTATTAACGAGTTGATGAAGAGCTAAAATTTGGTTATTTTCGATCTTATCTTCTCTCGTGTTGTTCTGGTGTACGCCAAGTGTTGAACCCACACGAAATTTAAAAACCATTTTCTACACAGTTGATCGCCAGTGTAGAGAAACCGATTCCGAGTAGGCCTACACGCACCACGCTAATTGGACATATTGGAGGAAAACAAACATAACGTGCCAGCCGCACATAAATTACCCTGCACGTTGGTTTTAGCCGACGGCTGTTTGTTTACAGCTGCGGGACTAAGGAACGATCCAGGCCGGTAATAAAACATTAAGATGTAGGAGAATCCTGTTATTAAATTAGCATTATCACTTGAACCTCCGGGGAACGCAAGCTTACTGGTTGGTACTTAAGCATCGCTTCCACATAGATCTACTTTAGAAAGCTTTCAAATCAACTCTTCGTTTGTAGAAATGGAAATTATTTCTACTCGACAAAAACGTTACTTGTGTACCTGATGTAGCTCTTAAAAGTAATTATTTCTTCGTATAAATTACCGCTGAGAATGCAAATTTAATGTGTAGAAATGTGTGTGGGTAGAATAGATGACGTTTTATTATAATTCTGAGGTTAGAGTCATGTAGACGATGTAATCAGAGATTTGATTATTCTTACGGTGGCATAATAATTATAGTTTAATTAATGTCCATCCATCAGAACGCATTTAACACTTGTCCAGCCTCCATTCGAAGCTGGTTTACACGTGTTGCTTCCTTATCTACACTCGGCCTGACTAGCGTTGCGCCCATTTCTTCTCCTTCCTTAATCAACTTTGCATGGTCCAAAGAAGTTGCAAAACAAAGAGAACAAAACTAACCCCTCACGGATCACGATCTTAACTTCGATAACGGTTATAATATACACCATGAAAATTTAAATTATGATTACACCGCCATATTCCGTATCCCATCACTCTCCATAATGAGCTATAAATCGAGATTAATTAACTTTTTTTTGTCAAAGCATGTTCGATCGCTGGATTGATGGAATTATAACGCATCGAAGTGGAACGCCCCCAGGCCGCTCGGTGATTACGACAGACAGGCAAGCTAAAGATGGGACCAATTGTCAGTAATAATTCATAATCGAGAAGTTTGTTTGATGCCCGTATTATTACATTATGCAAATCCCCTGCTAACGTGTTGGTGCTGCTACCCAGTAGCATCTGGATATGTCCGTCAG